>JBBPCZ010000007.1:13176612-13207845 GCA_037974445.1 Brycinus macrolepidotus | reverse complement strand
TGTATGTATGTATGTATGTATGTGTGTGTGTGTATATATACATTTTTTCCCTCTCCATATTGTTAGATAATGCCTCCTATTGCTTGCTAGTAGGCTTGTTGTGCAACTCTGTTGTCTTCAGCCACTGCTGATTTAGAAGAACTTCATTCTGGGCTTGAACAGATATATTTCAGGGGCTTTAGGGGCTTCTTTATGGGGTCCAGCACCCTAGCTGTGACGTCTGACACCCAGGTTGGCGATGTGCAGCTGCATTCCTCAGTGTGACTTAAAGCTCTCCTCTTGTTTGTTTTTACCAAACTTGAGCATGTCTGTGAGAAGCAGGCAGCCGCGGGGGCTGCATTCCAGGGAGGAATCCGAGGGAAATGGGGGGTCAGGCTTGGGAGCCGGGAGCAAAGAAGGGGTGGTCCCAAAACTCTGTTTGCCATAAAAGGACATGTGTAAATCACAGTACCTCTCAGCACAGCCCACCACCTCCAGATGTGTCAGCACAATCCAAAAGCCTGACGGTGTCTCATCAAATCCAGACTAATGCAATACAGCCTTCTCTGAAGCCAGAGGAATACAACTCATGCTGAGCACTACTGTTGGTTTAGAGCCATCGAGAAGCTGGATTACATAAGGGCTGTTCTGAAAGACACTTATTGCTATAACAATATGTCTTTAGAATCTGTCCTTATAAGTTTCTCAGTTTACATTTATAAATTAGTTGGATCTTTAAGTGTTTGATGGACTAATGTAATTCCAGAATATAATTTAAAAATGATTAACGTTTGAGAAGCTAACCGGAAACCTTGGTAACAGGTAAATCGACACTCCTTTTGACTTCTGTCAGGCCACTGAGTAAGCATTTGAATAATCAGTGTTGTATTTACTTACAGAATTTAAAAACAAGTGAGAAACTGTGCAGATTTGTGTTTTTACAGATGTGCAATTGCTCAGTTGCTCAACTGCTGGAATTCAGATCCACACATCCAAATGTAAGGGGGGGAAAAGTACTTTTTCTCCATTCCTTCTTTAAAAGTCTCTCAACTTTTCCTTGTGTGGAAAAATGGGGAGCAAGAGAAGGAGGGGTCATCCAGGTCATATGATTTACAAAAACAAATGATGGCGGCTTGAGCTCTGCACGGTGAGCAGGCCGTCTCGGTGGCGTTCCAACACGGCTCCTCGCTGCTCAGCCCCCCCTCAGCTCCACTTTTCATTGCTCTGTTTTTTCTTTGAACATCCAGCCCAGCATCTCAGCCCCATATGTTTTATCTTAACCTTATTAGGAAATTGTTAGAGGATGGAATGGAATGGCCTGTTGATTGTTTTAAGGAAGATTCCAACATGGAATATGATATTTTGTTCCTTTCCTTGTGATGCTTGGAGTGACTGAAGGATTCCCTAGGCAGCCCTTGACGAATGAGGCTTAGCTAAACATGTCAAGCTCTGCACTTAATGTTATATCTGCATTTATTTTATATCCCTCCAAATCTCACATGCAGGTGTGGGATAATTTTGTTTTACTTTATCATTCTCTTTCAGGCATGGAGCAGTGATGTCCCAGGAATTAAAGCGCTTGGCTCCATTTGTCTCATTTTTTTTTTTTGCTAGCTCTAAACAATGACAATAATGGGCATGTAGTTTTAATTCTGGCTGGGCTTAGTTTTCTGTGGACAACCATCTGTTTAAACAGAGCCGCAGTGACATCTCTCTGGTAATGCGACCCAGAACGTATCCAGCTGTCAGAAATAACAATAACAAAAAATTTGCGTTCACAGACGTCTACGTAAAACAGCTGTGCAAACGCTGTTTCTCTCGGTGCGTTTGGACCTTGAAGGAGTCAGCAGTTGTGGTGAACTAACTCAGGCCTGATAAATTGAGATTTGTCTCTGTCATAATGAGTTACAGGACCTTGCCTGTCCAGCTTTTATTCACATGTTTAAAATGGGTCATGGTGCTGAGGCGGGCTGGTGTATTTATATAGCTTTTGTGTTATCACTTTGCTAATGTGAGCACACTACACGTATGTATGCCTGAGCGTTAGGAAGATTGATAGTGTGTTAATTAGTAGCTGTGTGAAAGCCTCTGACTATCCCTGACTCTTTTATTGTGTAACTGCAGGTCTGATAAGACAGTTTCAGTGTTTTATGGGCCTCAACACCTGTTGTCTAGTCAAATGTGAGCTGACTCACCCCGTCTGCAAGGCGTGGAAACGACAGTCGCCGACAGACTCGGCCTCACCTGGTGTCATTCTCTCGGTGACGTGATGTGTTTTGCCTGCTGGACGGGGACCTCATCACTGTCCTCAGACTCTTCACATTCTCACCTGTGTATTATAGTTGGGTGTTATGAGTTATTGTTTGGACTGTGTCAGAGGAAGACTGGCAAAGCTGGGTCTTAAAGAAGTGTGCAAGTGAGAACATGTACACATGACAGCAATGCTTAGCAATAAGAGGTCAGAAGTTGCTCATCTCAAAGCGATAGTTTAGTGAAAATAGTGAAAATACAAATGTACAGTGTACAAATGTACACTGTTTTCTGCACTCCCTGAATGCAGGCAATTAGTATCGATGCTTGGTGTCCTTGGATCTCCAGTTAGCATCATACTCACGGCATGAGTAATATCTCAAATAAACTTGTGTTTGTGGTTTCTGACACTTTGTGACGTAAATGGGCAAAAGTATCAACAAAAAAAAAATCACGTGTCAAGGTGCTACTGGTTTTACAGTCATTCAGTTCCAGAAAACGTTTAAGCAAGATTACTTAACAGCTTGACGTGGTTTGAGACAAATATGTGATTATTTAGCTTTGCACAGTGCTAACTGGTGGTCATAAACTTCCATTACTTGTTAGTTTCATTATCCTCAGAGCACCAGAAGTAAGCTTGAGAAATCAAACATGCTTTGGCTACATTTGGAGTAAGGAGAAAAGTTTTAATTATTGCCCAGCTGTTGCTTTAATTATATTAATCACAGGTTTCTTTAACTTTTGATCTGTTCTTGCAGAGAACTACATTTAAAAAGATCCAGTTATACAGAGAGATTCTTAGTGTTTGGCAAGCGGGTTTTCAGTATGAAGCATGCAGTAGTTATTATATGCCTGTGATGAGACTGAGGTTATTTTGCCAATGAATGGGATGTATATGAATGGGAGTCAGATCATGTGAGTATGTGTGTCTGGTGATCTGGTGATGTGATGTGTGTGTGTGTGTGTGTGTGTGTGTGTGTGTTTTTTTGTATTTATACAAAGTGTCTCACTTATGGATATGAGTAGTGTTTTTTTTCTGGTTGTGTGGGTTTAGTGTGGGTTGGCCCTGAAATCTCAGCTGTGAATAGTCAGGTGGGGGGTTATGTGAGGAATGCTCAGTGCAAGTTTATGAATGCAGTGTGCTACAACAGGGCTTTAGTCTCTCAGCCTCCCTCTTAAGAGAAGTAGAGATGCACCAGCCCAAACAATAAAACTTCCAGAAGCCACTGTAAGTAATCCTTCACCGCAGCAAGCCTCACATATTTTCCAAGGCGATGTCATGTGAAACAGGGATGATCATGGAGGAGTAACGTGTTGTAGTGCAGGCCATTTAGTCTTTGTGTGCGTTCATGCCAGGAATCCCTTTTCTTTGCAGCAGACACACTGAGATGGTATTGCAATGTTTGTGTGTGTGTGTGTGTGTGTGTGTGTGTGTGTGTTGCACAGGCTGGATCACACACAGAAGTTCTTAAACACACCTAAGTGTCACTTCTGAGCTGAAAAAAGTTCACCCGACAAAAGCATCCAACTAACCACATCCTGTGGCCATAAACAGACCACTGTTAAAAGATAAGAAGATGCTGAGCAGTAGCAGGTGAACTGCCATCAGTAGCCTTACATCTGCAAGGTGAACTAACAAGTTAGATGCGTAATAAAGTAGACAGTGAGCGAACAAAGTTTTTAAAAAAAAAACAAAAACAAAAACAAAAAACTCCACCAGCACTGGTGCATGTGATACACACAGAGTATGTCAGTGTTACTGCAAGCCTTGTACTACAAACATTTTCAACATATATTTCCTTTTAAACTCTCTTGAAATTGTTGTGCTATGCCTGGATATGAATTTACTTTAGTTAAAAATAAACATCTTTTTGTTGATATGTATACATTTGTGTCCTCTTGGCAGCAGAAATTGCCTTTTCACAGCTTGGAAGTTACCCACAGCAAATGCTCTTAGATTTGAGTACACAAGGTGAACCATATTTAGATCTGGAGTCACCTTCTCACTGTTGGGTGACAACCTCAATCCCAAAAGCAGACCTGCAGGAACATGTGAAGTGCAAACACCTCAGAGTGCACACCAAGACCCTGATGTCTATGCTCACTCTTTCTCCATCTTTCTCTGACAGTCCTCGCGGCTCTTGGTGGCTAAAAAAGAATCTAGATGAACCTGAAATCTTGCAAAGTGTACTTTACATCGCTACCGGAAAATACTGCAGAACTCCACTACCTTATTCACATCATTCCAATTTTTTATTTACTTTACTGGTCGCTTTAATTGATTAAAGTTTTCCCTTTTGTTACTGGCTGATGCCTATCTTTCCGTCTTAGCTTCAGAACGAAGACGGGATTTTTCCAGCATTATTGTGAACCCAGCTCTCAGCTCCACACTCAGTATGGTGATGGATTCTGCAGAAGCCATGGCCTCTTTCCACAGCAGTCTGACCGCCTTCCTGTGCCGCTCCTTTTCTCAAATCGAGAATCTCTCGTATTTCTTCTCATTCCTGAGTTTAAGGCGGTGGTCTTTCGGTTTGAGTCCACAGATCCATGATTTTAATCTTTTAGTTTTGTTCAAAATATAAATTAAACGTGTGCCCTATTTTACATTGTCTGTCTCTGTGTGCGTGTGCGTGTTTTTTAGGTGCTCTGTAACGGACCTGGAACGTGCATACCTCTGTGTGCTGGCGCACTGCTCTTAGGGATCCTGGGGCTGAAGAGGGTCCTGCTGGTCTATGTGGAGAGCATCTGCCGTGTGGAAAGCCTTTCTTTGTCTGGGAAAATTCTTTACCACCTTGCTGACTACTTCTTTGTGCAGTGGCAGCCTCTGCAAACCAAATATCCCAAATCTATCTATATTGGGAGAATAGTGTAAGTGAAACTTTACTGGAGAGACTATTGCCATTGTATTATCCGTGTGACACACTCACATTCATTAAGACCCTTATGTATGAATTGTCATATTTTAAATATACAGTACTATGCAAAAGTCAGAGACTATCCTTTAATTTTTTTTAATATCCAGGCAAAATTAAGTACACACAGTGCAAATTGTAGTGTCAGAAAACAGTAAATTGCATAAATTACTGTCAGATAACAAAAAATGACATAAAAGCCTCTATTTTATCAAGTAAATGCACCCTTCTGCCTTCTGCCACACTACCAGTCACACAACAACCCCAAAGCAGTTGAGTTACCTTGTTCTTTTCTTTCTCATTTGCTCAGTTTATTCACCATGCCAGAGTTAGCAGAACACAAAAAACGCACCCTCAGACAAACAGCAATTAAAGCCCTATGTTCTTAGATGGGAGAGAAAATCCACTGTGAGAAGACGACAGGATGCGTCATAAGGTCATTACTGAGAATGGGGAAAAAAAAGCTGAGAATTTGCACTGACACTGGACATGGCCGTGGAGTAAGTTTTTATGAACTCATGAGTGTAAATTTGTTACTGGATTTGCTTGGATCGTGAGAAGCAGAAAATAAAGCCAATTTGTAAGACTGATCTTCAGAGGTGTTTACAATAAGCGTGGAAAAGTACCCCCTGATTGTTTCTGCAGAAAAACTGAAAACATCAAAGTTGTAATAAAGGCAAGGGCTGGACTCAGTAAACACTGATTTTATCTTCACTTTCATTGTTGAAGTTTTTTTTTTATTCTTGACAAAGCATAGCTTGGACTTAATGGCTGTTTTGGCTGGAAATTAAATGAAGGAAATGGTCTCTGGTTTTTGCAGTGCTGTAACTGCTGTAATCTATTACTTCTAGGCTTTCTGTTTTGCACTCTAGATGCTCCAGTCACTATTTTATGTTACAGTGAGCCAAAGAACGATGTGTTTGTTTTTGTTTTCTTTGGTTTCTGTGTTGTACGTTTAAGAGCTCTCACCATTCCTGTGTGGTTGCTCAGGTATGTTTTTTTTTCAGGTGCTGTTGAATAAACGGTCTGTGTTATAACCTGGTTTTCTGGGCTTCGAGTGAAACTGAGAGCAGAAGTGATGTGAACAAGATTTGCTGTGGAAAAGTGCTGTCACTGTGCGCTTAGAAAAACAATCAAGAGTCCTCTTCACATGCCTCTGCACCTAAATCAAACTTTGCATTGTGCCATGCCAAGTTAAAAACAAATGAAAATCTGCTGTGGTTCTAATTGTTCAATTATATGTTGTACTTGAGAGAGTGAGGAATGCACTAGTTAGTCAGATACTAGGCCAGAAGTGCATGGCAGGGATCCAGCTTAGAAACACTTTATTCGACATCCGTTAATGCCCAAGTTTAATATGTTTATGATCCAAACTGTGCTGGGCTTGGATTTTCAGGAGCTGAATTGGATGCTGCTCTACAGGAGTATAGGACTTTTACCCATAGGCAATTTATCCATATCTTCCTGCGTTTTTAAATGCTTTTCTGCATGTTCAGCTTTAAAAGAACCTACGGATTAGATTGTAAGAAAACTGTCACTAATTTCATCTAGGGGTGTGCCAATCTGATACTCAGTATTGGTATCGGTCCAATATGGCCTAAAATCCCTGAATCTGATATCAGAAAACCCTAAACTATGACATAAATACTTAGTTAAACTTTGAGTAAAACACAACAAGGCTGTGTTTCAAATGGCTCTCTACTCCCTACATAGTGCACAATATAGGAATTAAAATATGGGCTTCTGCACCCAAATAGTAAGAATATGTCTTGCGGTTCAGATGTATATGCAGAATTCCCTAATAGACAAATTGCTCTTAATGGGTGTAGAAACGAATTATAAATCTTACATAGAGTGCTATAGAGGGAGTGGAAAGCTGTTTTGGATTCCAGACAAATGGATTATTAACATTCTAGTTGTTGAGAGGAAAAAAAAAACAGTATCGGTTTGGTTTTGGTTTCGGCAGATTCTCAAGGCTGCAGTATCAGTATCAGTATTGGACATGAAAAAGTAGTATTGTGCCACCCCTAATTTTAACAGAACTTCAGCACACATTCATTTTTACTTGTCTGCATCAAAAAGGAGAAATGTACTGCTCGCATTTCAAGCTGTTTGGAAACTGTTCTTTAAGCATTTTTGATTGACATTGTGCAAAGGTCGCTTTGTTCCTTGGAAGTGCTGCTGTGCTTTCCTCCGCTATTGTGTCCTAGCAGAGCTATTAGAGCTGACTTTGGAAAAGCTGGAGCTGCATTGTGGAGCGTTTCCTGTCCACACTGCTGCTGCTCTCATACAGACACTGAGGAGGGCCAGAGGAAGTGGTGTGAATAATTGAGATGTTTTGTTTTCCAGCAGCCATAAGAAGAGAGGGGAAGGAATAAACAGAAACTCTGCTCAAATCATTTCTTTTTATAGCACGCTAAACACCAAATGTCCTTATTCCACCCCCATTCTCATTTATGGAGAAATAGAGAATGTTATACCCATTGCATATGAATGCATTTATGTCATCATGGCTCAGATTTTTGTTTCCCTCAAAAGCTCATGCAAATAAGTCAATTGTAAGTTTCCTCCCAGTTTACAGTTACAGTTTCCTAGAGGGAAAGTCACATCCTCTAGGGAAATCTACAGGGAGGTCACAGCAGGGCTGTTAGCTTCGGCAGAAAATAAGACATGCATTTGTTTTAAGTGAAAGCCACCACAGGTAAAAACAAACAGTGCTTTTAAAGCTCCTCAGACTGCAGATATGGAAGAGACAAGTTTATGGTGAACTCACTTTACTGCTCATGTACTTCACTGCATGGGTGTTTAATATGTTTACTGAATTACATGTACTTGTGCAAAAGTCAGTGGCTCAGATTTAAAGAGAATGATCATACAGAGATGGTGGTGATAGGAGCTAGCTAGGAGTTGTGATGCCTTCAACACATGCATATGGCCATTTTATTGACTTAAATTCATGTAATGTTGATAATGATAACATAATGGTGATTCTGGGAAAGAAAAAAATGGCAAAACTTTATATCTGACCCATCTGGCAATGTATTTGTAACCGTTTCATGTAATAACTTTGTGTGAGAGAATTTTCAGAGGCATTAAACACTTCAGTTGTCTGGTTCCTATCACCGCTGTGAGAAAGTCTGTCTTGGCAAGCGTATCTACAACTGTGCAGAACTGCACTGACTTTGTTTAAATCTTAATTTAATTATGCAGAAAATTCTGAAGAAAAAAATCCCTTAAAGTAAAGTTTCAATGAAGTAAGGACATGTTTTGTTGAGAATGGGCTTAAGCTACTCTGCCCACCCCCGGTATTGAATGCTGTCTTGGACGCTGGTCCTGGAGCATCTTAATGAAGGTTGACTGTTGTTATTGGCAGCTGGCTGCAGTGATTAAGTCAGCAGCAGTAGGATGAGGAGGCCCAGACTGCTGGTATGGCAGAACTCCAACACCCACGGTGAAGTGATCCAGCTCAGACTGATTTAAAGTTGTCTGGTATGTGTGTGATGTGAAAGAGATCAGGTTTATACATCTACACACAAAGTTACAAGTATTCTCTTCTAAGATCTGCTGGATCTGTACAGAACACTTTTGTACATATATCTTCTCAGCATCTGCATTAATGTGTCCTCAACACATCTCAGATCCAAGATCCACTGAAAAGTACCAACATTAATCTACTCTTAACTCACCTCAGTGATTGTGGAGTCAATAAAAAGCTACTTACTCCAGGTCTTCAGAATAGTGAAAAGAATCGAGATGAGCATAGTGCACATTCTTTAACACTGTCCCTCTATTTAGAAAGCAGAGTGGAAACAGATGTGCATCTCAGCAAACAGAGCCACTTTGTATTGTAGGTTTTTTCATGTTGTTATACCTCAGTATAGCCTGTGACTGCACAGTCAACTCAGCATTTGTGTGTGACCAGTTACTAAAGCACCTGACAAAAGCACCTAATATTAAGTCCTGGTTGTTGCATGCAGTGTCCTCACTTGGATCAACATACACATAATGTTTGGGACAAAGACATATTTTTCTTTGATTTGCCCCTCTGCTCCACAGTTTAGAATTTCAAACAATTCAGGTGTGATTAAAGTGCACATTCCTAAATTTAAGGGTTTTGCCTATTAGAATCTCAACATGTTGAAATTATAACACTTTAAACACAGCCCCCCACCCCCACCCCCCATTTCAGGGCACCATAAGGTTTGGGATATAACTGTGTATTTTAGCACTTTGTTGCATATTCCTTGCAATGACTGCTTGAAGTCTGTAATTCATAGACATCACCAGGTGCTGAGTCTCTTCTCTGGTGATGCTCTGCCAATGCAGCCATACTTGTCCAAGCCATAACACTCCCACCACCATGTGAGATGGTATACTTTGGATCTTTTGCAGTTCCTTTTCGTCTGCACACTTTGCGTTTGCCATTACTCTGATGCGGGTTAATCTTGGCCTCATCTGTCCACAAGACCTTTTTCCAAAATTCTGCAGTCTCTTTTAAGTGCTTTTTCACGAACTGTAACCTGACCATCCTATTTTGGGATTAACTAGTGGGTTACAACTTGTAGTGTAGTTTTTATATGTTTGTTCATGAAGTCTTCTGTGGATAGTGGTCTCTGACAAAGGCACACCTGCCTCCTTAAGACTGATTCTGATCTGTCTGACCAGTGTTTGGGGATTGTTCTTTACCGTAGTGAGAATTCTCATGCCATCAGCAGTGGAGGTCTTCCCAGGCCTAATAGTCCCTTTGCAATTGTTGAGCTCACCAGTGCATTCTTTCTTTTTAATGAAATTCCAGACCATTGATTTTGGTAATCTTAGGGTTTGTCCGGTGTCTCTAATAGCTTTATTCCTGTTTTTCAGCCTCACAGTGCCTTATTTGACTTTCACTGGCACAACTCCTGTCCTCATGTTGAACAATAGCAATTACAGACTCCAAAGGTGTTTGAAAGCATAGAAGCAAGTAAAGGTTTCTTCTTAGGTTGTCTGCACTAATAAAGCAATGAAACACACGTGGGTCATCACAAGCACCTGTGAAGCCAAATGTCCCGAACATTATCGTGCCATGAAATGGGTATACTGTTTGTAAAAAGTGTCATAATGTCAACATGGTGAATCTGAAATGCCCTTAAATTAAAGCCTGGAATTTGCACTTTGAATTGTTTGGTTTAACATTTGAAACCGTAGTGCCGAGGGGCAAAGCAAGGAAAATGTGTCTTTGTCCCAAAGATTATGAAGGACACTGTATGTACTACTGCTTCATTTTGAGGCTACATCTTACATGATTATTGTCTTATTATTTTATTGTCATTTAAATGCTTGTAGTATCTCAAGTAGAAATAAAAAATATCTATCAAAGTTCTACTTTAGAAAGAGTTAAAACAGTATCAGGTCAAAAAATCTCCTTAAGTGCCAAGTTCTTTAAAACTATAGTGGAACTTCCTAGTACATCCAGCATCTGTCAGCGCAGGAACTGAAGTTTGTTAAGAGCTTCTCCTTTGGGGGATCCTTTTGGTCCAAAATAAAATACGACAGCTTGCAGTGATGGATGTGAGGAAGAGTCGTTCACAGGCTGTCAACCAGAGGTGGGTAGTAATTTATTAAATTTACTCAGTTACATGTTTTTACCATATTTATGAGACAATTAATTTACTTTTCTACTCAGTTTTAGACCAAGACTTCACTTTCTGCGCTAATAGAGGCTGGATGTACTGGGAAAGTTCCATTGCACTTCTAGAAGTTGTGAAGGGGATTTCCACCAAATTTGGGAAATTACTGCGTAATTACACTGTTTCAATGTAAACAAAGTCATTCAGGGAGGTGTGATATGAAATTTACATTTCTAGAGAAACTTGCAGAGTCAGAATTGCTCACAGCAGTGGTGATGGGAACCAGACGTCTTGAGTTTAATGTCTAGAAATGCTCCCTCACGGCAAGTTAACACAAGAAATGGTTGCAAACACATCCTGATGTTTGAGATATCATTTTTGTGGTAGGTTTTTTGCCTAAAATTAAAATGAAATCCATTCATGGCAGGGGAGGTACTTCCAAATAATCCCCCGAAGAAAACTTATCCTGATGTACCACTTTTTTACCATTAGCAACATTACATGTAAAACTCATAAGACATGTGTGGGCTCGCTGATGGTAAATTAAATGGCTGTATTTTTGCTGTTGTAAAGTACACTATATGGACACAAATATTGGGACGCCTGACCATTACATCAATAGGATTTTAATGACACTGCATTCAAATACATAGACTTTAATATGGAGTTGGTCTTCCCTTTGCTGTTATAACAGCTTTCACTCTTCTTGGAAGGCTTTCCATAAGATTTTGGAGTGTTTCTGTGGGAATTTGTGCCCATTCATTCTGTGGAGCATTTATGAGATCAGGCACTGATGTTGGATGAGAAGGTCTTGCTTACAATCTCTGTTCCAGTTCATCCCAAAGGTGTTTGATGGGGTTGAGGTCAGGGCTCTGTGTGTGGGCCAGTCAAGTTCTTCCACACCAAACTCATACAGTCTATATGGACCTTGCTTTGTGCACTGCGGCACAGTCATGCTGGAATAGAAAAGGTTCTTCCCCAAACTGTATCCACAAAGCTGGAAGCATAGTGTTGTCCAAAATGTCTTGGTATGCTGAAGTACTAAGATTGCCCTTCACTAGAAGGAAGGGGCCCAGCCAAACCCCTGGAAAACAGTGTCCCGATACTTTTGTCCATTTAGTGCATGTGTGAATGAAACCATATAGAGGCTGTGTTCTCACGAAGACCCGTAACAATAGACGGGCTCTGTATGCAAATCTGCGCGCTGTGATTGGCTAAAAGAAGGCAGTCAATCGTCTGGCGACACTACTGTTTTTTTTTCTCCTCTCTCTCTCTCCCTCGCTACAAAAAAATCAGCTACTGGAGCGAGAACTTTCTGAGCAGGAGCAGGAGCAGGCCAACAGGGATTTAACGTATTTGGATTGAGCAGCAGCAGCAGTGGATCTCTAATTTAGCTCCGAGGTGGTTTGAAAGTAAATCAGAGAAAGTCTTTGTTGGTTTTGAAGCTACTTTGTTTCGAGACACACGGACACAAAGAAAGTTTCAAGCATCATGACTCAGTTCAACAAGGGACCAGCTTACGGATTATCAGCAGAAGTTAAAAGCAAGGTAAGCGACTGTCCTGCTTTAAAACATAAAAAAATCTCTACTTACACTCCTCTGACTCTAACAAGCCTGTATGTGATGTATCTTTTGACAAAGTGCTACTTTCACCCTTGCTTTGAAGTAATTGGATAATTTGTAACGTTTTGGACAGTCTGTTTTATATAAATGTTTACATTCTGACCAGTTTTCAGTCTAAACATTTCCATCAAAGTGCCCTAAACTAAAAAAAAAAAAGTGAGTGAGGAGGACTAACTTTGAAACTGAAGGAAACTACAAATGAGAATAGTATCATTTCTGTAGCTTCTTTTCACTCAATGTTAATTTTGTAGTCAAGTACAGTTACACAATCTCGTTATTTCTGTCGATTTTTTAAGGCTGGGGTTCTCTTCCAGGGCTCATAGAGCTTCACTATCGACCCCTCTGTCGATTTTCGCCAGTCCAGCACTAACCTACTTCTTTTCTATGTGTCCAAACCCTGCTCACTTCATTTCATAGCGCTCTTGGCGATTTGCTCAACTCTATGCCAGGTTTGTTTTCCTTTTTTGTGGATGAATGGAAGACAATCCAAAGCTTTGAAGGTTTGAGCTCATTGTTCATGGCCATGGGAGGAGCCGGTGGGTCGGCCCCCCTCCCAGTATCCCCAGTTAGAGCAGTAGGTCAGAGGAAAGAGCCATACGTTTAGACATTTAACATACGTTGCACTTCAGTCTTGACTTCATGGTAGCTGTTGATCATTCTCTTTTGTATCAGGCTGAAATGGAGCTTTGCCATTAAATGAGTCTTGTACAAAATGCCCTACTGGCCTGATACTGTTTAGACTTAAGTACAAAAATAGGATTATTCAGTTACCACTGTAAGATAGGGGACAAAATATAGTAAGATTTTTGGGAAATTTTCTGGGAAATTTTGTCTACAGGCCATGAAAGGTATCTGGTTAGTTCAGGGTTTGGTGAGGGAACAGAGAAAATTCCATGTTTTTCCAATGTTCTGGATTCTAGTGTTTCTATACATAAACTGTCTAGCTTTGCTAACTGTCTTAAACCGTTTCTTGAGTAGCCCACCCATTCAGTATTTTGCAGTCATTGTTCTTGCAGCTTCCTAACAAAAGTCTGGTATTTTAAGCACAGGAATTCTCAGCATTCCTGAGATGTGACGTTTACCGAAGTCTGGAGGTTCATGACTCAGTTGACAGAGCTTCCACAGACATTAGGCCACACTAGCAAATCTTTATTTATTCATATACAGTAGAAAGTTGTCTAGAAAGTTAAGTCTTGATGTGAAGAACTGTATTTGTTCTAGGAAGTCTCTGGAAGCTCGGTTAAGCTGTGTAAGCGGTGGCTCCACTGGTTTACCTCATGTGGCCCAGGGTGTCTTTGAACCATGTGGTCCAATTTTTGCTGCCAAGCTCTGCCTTCTAGCACACTTTAGTGTTACATAATGTTAAGTGGAAGGCCGTTGCTATTTGGGTTTGATTGTTTTCTAAATTTATTTTATGAGAGTTAAAAAAGCCATAAACCACCGTTAATTCTATTATTATCAAACGCTAATTGGGTCAGATGTTTAGAGAAGTGTTTTTTTCTTTCTGATTCTTCACTGGGTTTATTGACTGATTTGTATTAGTGAAAAGGGTTTGTCTTATCAGTACTGTATATTTAGATCAGCCCCAGACGTCAACAAGGCATGTAGATGCTTAACTGCTATTGCAAAACAAATGTTAGAATTCACGACAAACCTAAGGAAGGGATACAATTACCTACTAATGGGTGACTGGTCAGAGCCATGGTTCACTTCACTTCAGATTGTATCACTTGTGACATTTTTAAAGGCATTAAAAGCTTGGTGAAAGCTGGGTTCATTAACACCAAGAGAACATCCTTCTCAGGAGCATTTTGTTTCCGACCTTTCTTTGAGTCGGAAGCTTTCTGAGACTTGTTGGTCTTGTTCCTCTAGTTTCAACACCAGCTTGCTTTGCTGAAAGCTGAGCAATCGGCCGTGCCTGCGTGTTCTGTTTTCTGACTCTTTGACATGTGGGAAGTAAGCAAAGGAGACTTGGAGTGTTTGAGGTTTTTCTTTCTTTCTTTCTTTTTTTTTTTTAAACAAGTCTTTCAAAGCTTTTTTTTTTTTTAGTGGTGCTAAATCCAGTCCCAGGCTGAGCATTTCTATCGGTCAGTTAATCACTTCACTTTTCCTTATTCTGCTGTTCCTCTCATTACTATGAGATTTCAAGGATGACTGAGATGGGAAAATGGGAGAGGATGTTTTCAGCATGATAATGACCCCCTTCTCCCCTCTTTGGTTACGCAATAACTTACTCAAGGGTCAGTCATTACACGCTCATCTCCAGCACATCATACCACATTTGTCACTCACCACAACTGCATTATTCTACTGGCATTATTTTAACCTGAATTAGGAAAGAAAGGGAGACATCGTCAGTTCTACACACAATCGTCAGTTCTACACACTTTTGGAGTGAGGGGGAGAAGGGTTTTTTGGCTCTTATTTGTGCTGATGTTTGCCTTTGGTTGGTGGATTGTTGACACAACCAGCCCACAGTCCAGAGCAATGCACTGTGTCTGTCTGAAATGGTAATGTTTGAAAACAAAAAAAGATGGATGTAAGTGGTAATTGCAATATTATGGTCATTTACTGCTAAGACTGATTTTAGTAAAGTAGTTTCTTAGTGTGATAACCTTTCTGTGCATGCTGTAACCCCCTCCCCCTGGTAAAAATATTTATTGTTGATAGTCATTTAAACACTTAAATATAGTAGCAAATAGATTTTAATTACTGCTTAAGGTTTTCCCAGAAGCACAGTGTCTATCTACTGGAATCTCAGCTAATGGGTTTGGAGCGGTCCCAAAAATCAAAATACGTTGGTTTTCTCTGGCCTGGGAAACAGCTCTTTCTCACTGTGGTAAATTCATATTTATCCTGACGTGCACATCCGACCTGCTCCCTCACCGTTCTCTGTAAACTTGTTCCTCTAGAATCTGTGGGGCAGAGTAGAAGCCAGATTAGTGCTGAATGGACCTCTGAAAGTTTGCATGGTTTTTGTGTAACCACACCAGGTTAAGCGGGTGGCTATGGCCCATTTCTCCCAAATACCACATTCCAGCCAGAGCTTTGGCGTAACCCACCTTCATAGACACACTGTTCATGCAAATGGGGTGGCAGGGAAGGGTTGCCGCATTCCCTACAATGTGCTGACGAGCAATATTTTTATGGATTGGTTCATGCTGTGTAGAAGGTTGCAGCTGTTAACCCCTTATTGCCATTTTGGGTAGGACAGGAAGGTCCATTTCCTGAGGCCATTGTTGTACCGTTTTCGTCTCCTGCACCACTCGCAAGGCTCTGGAAGCACCCCTGTGTCTTTTAAAGAGATCCAGAGACATTTGAAGGCCAAGCACACAGTGGTATCTTGAGAGTATGTTTGTTTTTGAAATGCCTCTTTTATCTTCTCACATCTACCTGTTTGAGACTGGCGTTCTTGAGTGTTCAAGTTTTTTTTTTTTTTTTTTTTGTTGTCATCATTTATCCACTGACATTGCTGGTCACATTCCGTCTTTTGAGCTTTATTCATGTGTAAACGTTTCTGGTTGACCTCACATGCGTGGTACGGCCAGACTCCTGCTTTGCATGCTCTACTGAGCATTTTGCCCACTAACTGGTGGTTAAATATTAATGAATACCAGCTGGGATATTTCAAGCTTTTTACATAGTTTCCATCAAGGGTTTATGTATATTGTTTTACATACTCTTATTCTTATCATGATTACCTTATTATATTTTTTTTAAAAAAGGGCAATATTTAAGAAATAAACATTTTTCTTTTCACCACCTCTTGCAAATCTATTTTATCTGTGAAAAATACCTGATCACCCCAGGTAAGCTAGGTTCCTGGCAAAGTGCCCATATATTATTGATCTTGCAGGACCTGTTTGTTGAATTGCTAATGCTGCAGGCAGAGACCTCGCACTCCCTGGGCCCTCTTTCTGCAGATGTTCGCTGTGCTTTGCTCTGTCATCAGGAAATGCTTAGGATTGTGAAAGAGGGAAAATGAGCAGGAGTTCAATTCCTGCAGAATTCAGCTGTAGTTTTCCAGAATTTTCTTTAGTAACTTAAATTACCTAACCAAGAAAAAGAAAGAGCTGAATCTTTTTTCTGTTGGACTTTTTTAAACCTTTGGCAGTCTTCCCAAAGGACAAACTGCTGGAAGAAGTGAGAAGAGAGAGAGAAACTCTGCCCTCTAATCTTTCCCTCTGCCACAGAGAGGAGCGTCTCTGTTCTCCACTGCTCTCTCTTTGCCAATTAATTTCTGAATTCTCAAAACTTGGCTCTGTATGTGGACTGTAATTGTGTGAGAGCCAAAAATTCATGTTAACATTTTATATTACAAAAAAGGCTGATCTTTTGAACTTTGTTACACAAGTCCATATCTGCCCTTTTGAAAATGAGAGTTTATGAAGTTTGCCCTTTTTGTCCATCACTGTATGAGAAAAGCCTTTTTGACTGACCTCAAATTGCACAGAGGGAGTGACAGTTCCCTACAGTGCGTTTTTTCCTGGTGACTAACCTCACATTCCAGCTGCCAGGCTTTTGCAAGGGGCCAGAGATTCACTGCACTCCAGCCAAAACTGACCTTCTCACCACTGAAAAGGAGAAAAATGCCATTAAGAAGACCTAAAGGCTTTCTTAATAGGTTGTTTCTATAAGTATTAAAAGACATGTGTTTTTAGAAGCACTTGAGGATATTTTACATTGCTTGATATTACTCTCTCAGTATTCTTGTCTTAGCTTAATGCCTGCCAAGAATAATTAATGTCATGGCAATAGGCTAATATCTTCACCGACAGGGATAAGTAATGTGTGCGCGACTGAAAAGACAGACTGAACAGTGAAGTGGAATGGAGGCCAGATGTTTTCTCTTAGGTCTTTTTTTTTATCTCCTTTATCTTTTTTAGATAATTAAGTAGTAGAGACATTGCCAATTCGAGCCATGATGCCTTTGAAAGGGCTTTCCTAAAGGGATGCTTTGGACCAGGATTTAGATTTTTTTAACATCTGTATTTACATTGCAAGGCTTCATTGCAGTGTGTGTACAGTTAGTTGATTTAGCTGTACACTCCTAGGTGTGTATGGATATGCTTGATGTCTCTGTCAATAAGTGGAAGCTGGGAGGAGCTGGGTTCAAAAAAAGCTGGTGACAGCAGGCTGAGTGCTGATGGCCATGTGGAGCGCTCCATATTTAATGAAGGCTCCTGCTTATCATGTTTTGGCTGTGGGGAGTGTAAGGGAACAGCTCCAGGGTGGAGGGACTTTGGCTTCATCTGCTTTACTCCCAGGATCCAGATCTAATGCTTCAACCCCCGCGGGCCCTCCCGCACTCTCTGATCTGAAGCCTGATAACTGTATCAGCTTTGTCAACGGAGGAGCGGACTCTGAAAGCTGTCCTTGAAATGGCACACCGGAGATAAATGTCATTTCCTGGGTTTTGTCTTAAGGCTGGATGTAAAGTTATATTAAGTTTTATTCAGCATGCTGTTGTGCTGGGGTCGACGCTGGCCTTTTTCTTTGTTTAGTGAAGTGAAGTGACCATTTTGTCATACGTGAACACACCACAGCACACAGTGTGAACAGCACAAATTCTTTCTCTGCATTTAACCCATTCACCAAGTGAAGCAGTGGGCGGCCAGGAACACAGCCCCCAGGGAGCAGTGTGTTCAAGGGTACCTCAGTGGTGCCACTAGCAGTCCTGTGATTTGAACCCACAACCTTCTGATCGCAGGGGCAACACCCTAACCACTAGGCCACCAGCGGCTCCAATTGCTGTTGGAGTAAATAACCGGCACCAGTCCACCTTGTGTTCATGTCCTCCTACCTCTTAAGAAAAGCATAGCGCTCACAGCAAATCTTCATATTTTGGAGCACTGCTGACTTTGGCATTTGGCTATAAGATCCAGTATGGTGTGCATGTGAATCATGCCGTTTAGTGACTGAAGCTACTAGAAATGGATCCCAGCAGCCAGAAAGTTTCAGTGCTCTGATTCACTGTAGGAATTTACATTCTGTTTTTAGTATAATTGTGTATCTGTGATGCATCACATGACTTGGCTAACACAAAAGAAAAGGCTAAACAATGCCTGAATTTGATGTGAAAATGAACATCTGAAAGGTGTAAAAGGAAAAAAGTGAGATTTGTATATAATTTGTCCTTTTGTTTCTCAAAGGCATCTGTGTCCTGTTGAGTAACTGCTACATCTGGTGCTGATCAGTGGATGTGATTTGACATAGTTGAATATAGCACGGCTGAGGATGAATGATAAATTACAATTGTGCAATCGTTGTTTGCAAACTGTGGATGAATACTAAGGGATCCTGTCATGGCCGCATCTCTTTTTAAAACATAGTGTGATCATTCTAGCAGTTAACAAGAATTGTTTTACCTCTGGGTTAAAGTCTGCAGTGTGCTTAATATGCATGCTTTGTGTCACTTTCACATTTAGATTGCACAGAAATATGATCCCCAAAAGGAGGACGATCTCCGCTTCTGGATTGAGGAGGTGACGGGCATGCCCATTGGAGACAACTTTCAGAAGGGCCTGAAGGATGGTGTCATTTTGTGCGAGTAAGTCCACGTGCCCTTGTTATGTTGAATGGTTTTGTGAGAGAGAGGGAGGAAGAGAGAGAGAGAGAGTGCGTGTTTTGATCCCAGTGCACTTGGTGTTATATTATGGCCCAGAGGACTGCAGCACCACTGAAATGGTGACTGTGCCTACCAGCTCAGCACTGTGTAATCTGCCCATAGTGTGTGGTATGGAGAGGTTGCTGAGTCAGCTTACACGGCTGACAGATCGGTCAGTCAGTCATGCTGCAGTGTCCTCTGTGTTTAGAGTTAAAGGACGTTCAAAGGTTAGGATCATGTGTTTGTGTTTATATATATACACTTTTATTTCTGTATAAAATAGCTTAATTTTGTTTTTTCATGAATGAAAAAGTGTCTTTCTGTGTCATTACTCCCTTATAGGTTAATAAACAAGCTTCAGCCAGGTTCTATCAAGAAAATCAACCACTCACAGTTGAACTGGCATAAGGTAGAGTTACTGATGCTGTTGTTTTCCATCGAGTAGAGATCTTATGTTCTGAAAGGCATCCTGTGTCCTGGAAAGTAGATATAACTCTAAAAACAGTGTGGTGATTGTTTTGCAAAACCCTAGCTCACATAGCTATTGCATGCTGGTGGGAAAGAATTTTCCATACATTCATTAGTTATTATAAATCATAAATGTATCCCCAGAAGTTATTTCTCTTACACACTAACGCCATGTGTTTTATCTGGTCATTGCATTCTGCTGGGGTTGCTGGAAAACTGCCATTATTGTTACTGTGCTTCCCACCCTTAGCTGGAAAACCTTGGGAATTTCATCAAAGCCATCTTAACCTATGGCTTGAAGCCCAATGACATCTTTGAAGCCAATGACCTCTTTGAAAATGGGAACATGACTCAAGTTCAGACCACACTCCTCGCTCTAGCCAGCATGGTATGTTATGACCCTTTGCCTTCTACTTCATTTCTCCATTGCCTTCTACTTTCATGGGAACTGACGTTGGATTTGTACTGATTGGATCCATACATATTCCTGTGTAATTAAAAGAACATTCATTGCAATTTTATAGGCCAAAACCAAAGGCATTGACACAAAGGTTGACATTGGAGTGAAATACGCAGATAAGCAAGAAAGACACTTTGATGATGAGAAGATGAAGGCTGGCCAGTGCGTCATTGGACTTCAGGTTAGACATGCACCTTATAAAGAATACTTGTAAGAATGATTAGCTGCTATTATGTCATGTTCTTGCATACATCTTGACAAAGTAATCATTAACTAATATTTTCAGATGGGAACTAACAAATGTGCAAGCCAGGCTGGTATGACTGCTTATGGCACCCGGAGACATCTTTATGACCCAAAGACACAGGCAGACAAGCCTTATGACCAGACCACTATCAGCCTGCAGATGGGTACTAACAAAGGAGCCAGTCAGGTATGTCTGCTGAACCACCCTAGTTAAACATCTGCAGTGCAAGTTTGTTAAAATTGTATAACACATGCATGCTCCCCCCAGAATGGTGGTGAAACTTAAAGGGGTTACCTCATATAGTACTGTGCAAAAGTCTTTTCTTCATATTCATTTCTTCATATTTTGTGTTAGTTCTCAAGGCTTCCAGAAGGACTTTCAAAGGCTCTCATTTTCAGTCCAGTCTCTGAATCTGACCAGTTTCAGAGGAAAGTTTTTTGTTTGTTAAAACACATGGGACCTACGTATGAATCATTCAAGCATAACAAAGCCATCTTAAGGCATGAAGCAAGGAAGAAACAGGTTTAGATGATTACCAATGATTACAGAAGGCCGGTGATTAGTACTGGTGATACTGAATGTTAAGTGGTTGGAACACTTTTTTCTAGGCACCTTGTATTTTTAGGTTGAATAAAGGCCAATAGTTCCTTTATCAACAAACAGTATTTTGCCTGAATTGCCCATTCCTATTGGATGGATTAAATGTCTTTTTTTTTTTTTTTTTTTCTTTTTTTTTTTTTTTTTTTCCCCCACCCCCCCGCATAGTGGCAAATTCATAATTTCTATTTTAAATCTGACTAGTTTTATAGTTAGAATTGTAGAATTGTTAACTTGAAGCTGTTGTGTAGTGCTTCGATTTCATATTAGGTTGAAGGGGATTTGTACCAGCATTCTGTAAAGCTTGTCCAACCTGTCCATCAATTACTTTATTTGTTACCACTTTATATAAGTCATAGGATCATAGCTTGAACAGTATTAGATCAAGTAAATGTTGTTTGAATGGGAATGCATCTGACCCATAGTATGTCTTCTCTGTAGGCTGGCATGTCTGCCCCAGGCACCAGGAGAGACATCTTTGACCAGAAGGTTGCAGTGCAGCCACTAGACAACTCCACCATCTCCTTGCAGATGGGCACCAACAAAGTAGCTTCTCAGAAGGGCATGAGCGTGTACGGGCTGGGCAGACAGGTCTATGACCCCAAGTACTGCTCCAACCCCGCAGAGGCCATCATCCATGCCAATGGCAGCCAGGGCACAGGCACAAACGGCTCGGAGATCAGCGACAGTGACTATCAGGCAGAGTACCAGGAAGAGGAGTACCAGGGTAACTACCATGATGAATACAGTGGCCACTACAATGACCAGGGCATCGACTACTAGGGAGAGCTGCACTGTTAGTCGAAGCAGTATTAATGCAATATATATCAACAGAGCAAGTCTTTTGCTATCCTCGCTAGTCTTCCTTTTGTATTGAGGGGTAAGAGAAAAAGAGAAACGGAGAGTGTCATAGCCTTGCGCTTATCCCTGCCAAACCCTTCCCTGTTCCTTCCCTGTTTTAAGTGGCAGTGTTTTAAATCAGTCATAGTTAACTATTGAATGGCAAGATACGTAAACCTGCTATCTTAAGATTCAGAACATTCCTTTTTAAGTCTTTTTTAAATGTTTCTTATGAAGTATGGAAAACTGTGAAGAAAAGATTTCCCAATTTAACTATGCAGGATTTGCTCAATATGACTCCCCTGTTTTTTAATACCCCATGTCATTTTTTTTTTATTCACTGATTTCCATGCATCTTCGAGTGAATCAGTCTTAACAGTTCTAAGATTCACAAGCCAAACTCTATTCTTCTACAGCCTGAAAGGACTGAGGATGATAAAGGTGTGTCAGAATAAGAGTGGGCAGAAAAAAACGGTCCGAAAGCCTTTTTTAAGTCATTCCATTTGCCTTTTTACATCACTGGAAGTTTGTCTTTTTACCTAGCTCTGAAACAGCAAGACGTTGGTGCTTTCAAAGATTTACTTCATTAGACTGGATGACCAAAAAGCCCTTTTAATTTCCTGCTTTTATCAAATAATTTTATTTGTGCCATAATCTCTGAAATGTTCCTATAAATTCCTCTCCCACTGTATTTATTGCCAGTTTTCTCATATAAACTGTTCCTCTGTTGTATGGTTCTTTTTATGAATAAATTGTATGTTACAAATAAAGCATTTAATTCCTTGGTTCCCCAAGCATTGTAGAATCGTTCTATGATTTTTTGATATTTTCTTGTCTTTGTTTTAAATCAAAGTCAAGACCCTCTATAAAACTGCAGTTGATGGGGATTGAATAAGTACTAACTGGGTAATTTTTTCCCAGTCTGTAACTGAGTGCAGTACCCTACAGTTGCCCTGTAATGCTGAAGTATGACTTCTTGAAGGACCACTGATTTCATTAGCTGGCACAGAGCTCTTGTATATTTTATGAAGGCAGTTCGGAATGGCACTGAGCCTTAGATGTGCATTCAATCTGTTTAAAGCAGTACAGTAGAGTCATAAATCTTCTGTTTTGAGGCTACCCTCAGAGGACGTTGGAGGGCTTTTGGAAGCTGGCCCTTGAGCCTGTAGCCCTTGGTTTCTGGAAATGGTTATATAACCTCTTTGAGTGGAAAACCAGAATCTCAAGTTGAGAGACTCTGCATAAAAATCATTGGAGAGAAAATTGCATCCTGTGCATATACATACATCATACCCCAACAGTTTAGGGTTTAAAGTGAATTACTGAAAAGTTACCTTTTTGACTTGTGCATGTTTATGAATTCTGGGGTGGAACTGTACTTTCTGTGCTGCGGTTCTTCACCGAGTAATGTGCTCAAAATACTGCATTGATGGCTCAACAGATCTGTGCAGATAGTCAGCTATGGGGGAGCTGGGTGCAGCCAATATCCACAGCAGGACCTGGAATGTCCCAGAAAATAGTGGATTTCATGAAGGTTGCCAGGCTTTATTCCCCAGCTGTGGTTTTGGTGTACTGATGAAAAAGCTCAAGGAAAATTGCTGAGTAACTTAAAGGAGGTAACAAGACATTTGTCTGCAGAGGAACTGACAATTCTGAGACATGTTACATCATGACATTATCCAGTGCATGTGCAAATCTGTGTAGCCTGTAAATAAGGCCAATTCAAGATGAGCTTAAATTCCTTGCTATTAAACAGGCTTGAAAGATTTAAAGCAATGTATACAAAACAGAATCTGATCTTTTAAAAAACACACCACATCCAAAAAGAGATTTGCAAGTTCCTAAAGAGAAATGTTCTTATTTTCCTTTTTTACATTTGTGTAAAATCTAACAGCATATACTTGGTGGATTTGGTTGACCTGCCATTGTGCAAGTTCCCAAAGTGTGGCTACGTGAGGAGAGGAGTCGACTCCTGGGACAGTGACTGAATGACCACTGGGTTTCATGGACAAGGCTTTGGCATTCATTCAAACACTGTCTCCCTCTTTTTTCCCCCGTTCAGCGCAGTGCAGAGGAATAATCAGTGCTTTGTGCAAGCAGTGGAATCCGGGATGAAAACGCAAGACTCAATTATAGGGAAGGCCCCGAGAAAAAAAAAAAAAAAAAGCCTGTAAGCACGTTACCGCAGCAACCACAGTGGGCCTTTAAAGGGAGTCAGAAACCTAACCAGTCCTGCAGCATAGCACACAGCAGAAAGCATTCAATCCCAGTCCTCCCTTGTTGCTGTGAGAGCTCAGGACCGAAACCATGTTCAGTCTCTGCTGCACCAAATCTGATATTGTGTGCTGAGCTGTATTGCAGAAGAATCTTCCCCAACGCCAGCAGTGACTGGTGATCCTTTTACCCTGGTGATCCTTGTACCCCTGGTAATTCTTGTGGTTTCTTCACAAATATTCAAGTAATGTCCCTTACTGTTGAAAAAACCTTGATGTGGCTGTGCTAAGCTGTTCAACAGTTCACTGAAAATTCACCTGCACCCTCGACAGATACTGGTTTGAAGTCAGGCCAATGGATAGTTTAGAAAAGTGTCTCCAATCTGCACTCAGTCAACTGATTTCTCATTTCTCCAAGCACCCTCTTCTCTCTTGCGAAACATGATCGAGGCATTCAGCAGCCTAGCAGCACATCATGGATCCAAAGACAATAGTGAGTGGGACTGAACTGTATCTGTGAAAACAGTTTCAGGGCTGCAGTCTGGACTTTATTAGCCAATCGCTCCTGCTCGCTGCTCCTCAGGCTGTAACTCACCGCACCTCAACCTAAGCTGAGAAGTGGGGATTTGGATGGGGAGAGGAGAGAGAGAAGTAGAGGAGAGGGAATGAGGATATATTTGGCTTCAGGCAGGGACACACAGAGGGTCTAGGGGGTGTGAGGGAGGGAAGCGGTGGGGGCGTGGGGGGTGAATGGATTTCCTGGAGCTGACGGGCTGCTGATCACAGTGAGATAGAGGCCCCTTGCTGGCCAAAGCTGATCCTGCTCCAAGGCCTGTGGAAATGCCTGAATGCCTAGAGGAAGCCTCTTTGTCTCTGAGAGACTGCAGCCCCTGTAGATATAGTTTAGACACTCAAAGGTACTATTATAGGCACAAAATCGACTCGCTGGATATAGCCCTGTGTTAATATTGGTATGCTCTTAACCTTCTTTTGTTTACTCATTCAGCAATCAGCAGTGAAATTCCTCTCATGCCTTTGTAAGTGGAACCATTTGAGTCTCATCTTTATTAGGCTTTGTGAGTGCAGCCATGTCTTCATTAATGTGTTTTAAATTCTTTCAGTATTTCTAAAATCCTTGCCGCTAATGGTAATGTTTCTTTTTTTTTTTATCATAGCTGTTCAGTGAGACCCTGCATGCCCAGCATACATTTTCCAGCAGAATACTTAAATTACCCAGTCTCAGAAAGTCCATAGATTTCTCCATGAAATAAGGCTGTCAGTGTAGATTGCCCTCAACTCCAAATCCAAAACAGAGGTCTCTGACTATCAAGGGAAATGGCACTGTCCCTTTAAAACAGGAGGAGTAGTTTCTGTACAGTAGAGTGGTATGTGAAATATGTTTTATTATTAGCTAAGAGGTGTGTCCCTATGCTTTATATTAACCTGAAACATCCGGGTGTTGAATGGGGGTCATTGTGTGTCATTATCTGTGAATTGCTTGTTGTTCAGGCCCAAAATTAGGCTTAATTATCCTGGCACTGACATCTAGCTAGACAAGGCCACATTCATGGCCAGCCTGGTCTCATGGCAGGGAAGTGAGAGGGAATGGGTCCACACTTAGCAAACACCATGCCTTAAAATGAGTGACATCAACCTGCAAACAATGGAATGTTTCTTCAGAGTGATGTGGAGCTGCAGACATTTCATCTCAGCTACTAAAAAGGAGAGGTAAGACTTCCCCTGTTTTACAGCCAATTAGTCAACTAGCACGTCCTCTTCACAGACGTAAAACCACCAGCAGGCCTTAGACATAAACACTCCTGGAGGCTACGTCAAAATCACTCCTGGAGGCTACGTACAAGCACACAGTAAAACCTATGGAATGCAATTTTTTCCCTATGATTTAATAAAGACCTATTGGTTTCGCAAAGGGTTCAACTCTGTAATCTGTCGGTGGGTGTAATCGGATAGTGGCACTAGCACACTTGCAGGCGAAATGAGTTCTGTTTTAAGAGCAAAACAAGTATTTGAGTCCTGGGGGATTATTGCAGGCACTCAATTCCTGTAAATGTTGTTTGGGGAACCACAAAATGGAGAGGAATTTTCAGGAGAGTGCACACAGAAAATTCATGGCTCTTGTCCAGCAAGAAAACCATAGATATATACAAAACCAGAGACCCAGTCAGTGATGGTTAAAAAAGCCATCAGTCTTAGCCCTTGCCAAAATAACCCTCAGTAAACAGTGGACCCACCACTTGTGTTTTCTTTCGACACCTTTCAACAGTGAGCAATGTGTTCCTTCACCCAAGAACCTTCTTGAATAGCTTTTGTTCAGGAGGAATTCTGCTGGAGTGGACACATTTTGTGAGCTGATGGGTCTGACTAACATTCTTGAAACATTATGTAACCTTCCTCATTACATGTATTCTTTCTTCTTTTCTGTCTCTTCCCCTTTTTAGATACGTGCAAGTTAAAGGGGTTCTGTAGCACCAAAAAAGCAGCAAGACTGTAAAGGCCAGAGGACATAAACCAAACACCAGCAAGCATGCCCAGAGGAAAATTTTATTGCTCAGTTGTTTGTATTTAATGGTTTAATAGGTTTAATTGTGATTCTTTTAAAATTCTTTAGGAGAAATTAGACAAAATGGAAATGGGACTTCTAGGTCACATAAAAATTAAAATAGTTACTCACAGGAACAAAACTGAGAAGCATAGCCTGGATGAGATATGGTTGACCTTATATTGAGATTTCAGTTGCAAGCAAACTGTGTGACTTTACTGAGATCTCTACTAAAACTCAACTGGAGACACATGTGAGTCTTTTGCTGTGGAGAAATATCTAAGCAGCAGATATCTCCATTGTCTTTCTATTTGATCTCAAGAGATGTTAAGATAAGAAAAAACTTTATTAATCTTGAAGGAAATTCTTGTGCCAGAAGTTGCTCAAAAACAACATCCATCATTGGAGCTTCTCATCCTAACCAGAATCATGTGGGGTTCCTGAGACTATTCCATCATTCATAGGGTGAAAGACAGAGAAATTCCCTGGATGCGTTGCCAGTCCGTTGCAGGGCGAACACAAAGACATGCATACTCACATCTAAGGGCAATTTAGCATCTCCATTTCACCTGACATGCATGTCTTTAACTTGTGGGAGGAAACCAGAGCACCTGGCACAAACCCACACAGGCGTGAGGAGCACATCCACATTCCACATGGAAAGCACCCTCGGCTGGGAATCAAACCCATAACTTTCTTGCTGCAGGGCAACAGCACTACCCAACTACTTGGCGTTCTCAGTCTATGACTCAGCATGCTCTGATATGACTCCAGTGTAGTATACTGGAAATGAGAGGCATTGTCCATAGCAGAGTAATCTCAACAGCCTCCACTCCAACACCTCCACTCCCAGAACAGAACCTGCTCTCATGATGAGCTTATTGAGTCTAATAGCAACAACTGCCTTCACCCTGCTGCCCCAGTGCACTCCGGCACAGATGGTGTCCATCACAAGTGATAAACCATCTGCAGCATGGTTCCGCAGACATTGAACTACCTGAGTCTCCTGAGAAAATACAGGCCTTTCTCGTACAGAACCTTTGTGTTTTCAGTCTGGTCGGTCTCATTGTCTATGTGGCCATCATTCTTTTTCGGTCCAATTTGATGTTTTCTTTTTTCACTATGATATTACTACTACAGCTACTACTACTACTGATAATAATAATAAATGGTTCATTTGTATGTGGTTCTTTAAGTTGTCATTAATTTTTTAAGAGTTGTTATATATTACTAAATTGTCTTATATTACTAAATTCTCATATATTACTAAACCTAATGAAGAACATTTTTAAAGACTGTATATTTAAACACATTCACTAATATCCTCTAAGGGTGCTAGACTAAACAGTACGCTGTAATTCTGTAATTCTGAGCCTGTTTCCTTTTTATAGTGGAGCATTGCACTGAACTAACAGTGACACTTTAGGGGAGTTGTTCATTTACCAGAACTCTATTTTTGAGTCACCTACCCTTGCACGTCACTGAAATGTTACCACCCTCACACGTTACTGTACCAGTAAAAAGAGGCAGATACAGTGCAAGCCAGTGAATCACTAATAAATCCAACCTACATCTTTTCAAAGATAAAAAAGTCAATGGCGTATTGATTTAGTGTCTGACCCATGGCCACGTATCCACAGATGTGTTGGAGCACTTTCTCTCCAGCATCTACAGCTCAGTGCTGTACATCTTGCCTTTGGTTTAAAGTCTTACAAGCTCCATTCAGTGCAATAAAAAAAAGATCTGCTAAGCTATAAAGCTAACCATTCTGGCTCTCACAGTGCCGTACCTTCACACCCACACCAGTTATGCAAAGCCTTTACTGTGTGTGGAAGTTTTGTGTTTTACCAGACATGACACAGCAAAGCCTGGAGATGTAACATAATGACAAAAGCCTAAATCAGAACTACGAATGTCTAAAGGGAAAATAAATTGCAGAGGCTTTAGTCATCGCTGATTTCTGTAAAACAACACCATGCACCTTGTATTTAATACCCAGTTTGACGTAAGGCATGGTATTAAGGACAGGCAATGAAAGATGATTAAACGTCCAACTAAAAAAAAAAATCCAGGTTTTCATATGCACTGTCCTGCAGTCTAGTGTTGGCTATCCCTTCTAGGATAAAGGAATGCAGTTTCCATTACATGAGTTATAACTGAAAAAGTGAGACTAATGCAGTCCTAATGTTTCTTGCGTGCTACCAAAATCTCCATTCAACAGATTAAAAATGGGAGTTTGGGGGGAAAAGGTTTGGAGGAAAATATGAAGATCTGAAATTACATAAAAACAAATCCCAGTCTCCTGTACTCACAGGCATGCCGCTGTGTTGCCATTTTCAGACTTCTCCAGTGTGCGTATGTGTGTGTGTGTGTGTGTGTGTGTGTGTGCGCGCGTGCGTGTGTGTGTGTGTGTGCGTGTGTGTGTGTGAGTGTGTGCTGTACGAGGTCTCTGTCTGTTTCCTCAGGATGCTTCTGGATCAGGGTGTGGAGGAACAGAGGGACGGGTAAATGGAGAGTACGGAAAGATAAAGCAACTGTGAAGATGGCTCCAGTTTACTGACAGCTGTTTCCCACAGTGTCTGGTCTAGAGGGATGGGCCAGAGCTAATGAAACCCAGTTGTAGTCAAGTTTAGTTGGAAAGATTGTTATCACACTGATTGCTAACAGAGATATCCCTGTGTTACTGGGAACAGGTTGGTTTTCAAAAGGAGTTTACTCCAGGCCAATATTTACATCACAGTATCTTCTACAGCGATAAGAAATTACTTTCTCGAACAGACTGTGGACTGTCTGTTGAGGTTCAGCATACAGCATCAATAAGAGAACTCTCCCCTCCCACAAAGCCGCCTTGTGAACCCTAGACTCCTCCTCACTATAGACAAAGAAGCAGCTGACAAAGAGTCAGGCACAACACATGAGTGTGTGTAAAAAAGTTATGAACTTCCAGATAACGTTCCTGCCCTGAATTCAGCAAACACAACACTTAAGGTCTTCACTGCCGCATTAGAAAATTACAAAAAGGCAAAAGGACCAGTAAGATTTATGGCTGTATTTGTGGAGTAAAAACTACACTCTTAAAACAAAAGGTTCCACAAAGAGTTCTCAGAAGAACCTCAAACCTTTTTTCAGCCAGGGATTCCAGTGTGAAAAAAATTCCACAGACTCATCAAATATTAAACATATTAGGCAAAGGTGTGGCAGTTTTAAACAAAACAAAACAAAACAACACAGAACGAGATTTAGTATTTCAGTTAAGGATGGGCAATATAATGGTGTTTTATCATTTATGAGCATGTGAGCATATAATGAATATTTCTTATACCCTTACAGGCATGCTTCATTACAAAGAGGGCATAATTAGTCCTGTTTAATTGTACTAAGTGCAGTTTAGATGGTGAAGAGTTGAATGAAAAATTACTCATTTTTAGGGTATTTTTTAAATGTTGCACTCGTCAAACTTCAGAAAAGTGAAATACTGTGAAGAACTGAAGAATTTGAAGAATTGTGACACTATGATCTAAGTATATTGCCAACCCTAAATTCAAGCGTTAACCACTGATGAGTGTAAGTTTAATACACTATTGGCTCAGAAAACAGGTGGGAATAACAGGCCATCTTTGTTTAGAATGTATGTGTCTTTACCCATGTCACAAATTAAATTGGGCACTCCCCTAGATATATGTCATGGACCTCACCATGACCCTAAAGAACCATCTTTGTGAATGATATGTGTGTGAAGAACCTTTAAAAGCTATAAATAACCTTCACATAAGGTAAAGGGTCTTTACCGAGTTAAGGGCTTTTCAAAGAATCTTTATATTTTGTGGAGGTTTTTTAACCTTTAAAATGGTTCTTCATATTCACACACGTGATTTACAAAGAGTGTTTTTTTAAGAACTACCCACTGAAGGGTTCTGTGGCGAACCAAAAATGGCACTGCAACAAGAACCCTTCTGGCACCTGTATTTTTTTTTCCTCAGTAAGGTAGTTCTATTGGGCTACCTTACTGAAGATACGCTCTTTAGACTGAAGTAGTTCCTTGGAACTGTAAGTTTGAATCTCACAAAAACAACAACAACAACCCTGCATTACTGCTGAAAGTTTAAACAGTCACTCTATATCATGTCAGCTGCAGTAGAGCGTCAGAGTGAAAGCTTGTGTAAGGAAAACAAAAGAGCAACGTCAATAGGTGACATCTGATGTAGGAACATTATACTATTCACAGCCTTATGCACCTCGTTCTTCAGACTGTTTTTATATTCGTGAATAGGAATGATATTTGGCCTTGTTAAAGCCCTAGGAAACCTAAACCTGTATTAATCTTCCTTTTGAGGTCACAGAGGTGTTCACTAAAGGGCCAGTGGATTTTGGAAAATGTGTACATTTGTTTTGATGTTTATGGTGAAGCATTCCTTTAAGACCCTCGAGTCAGATTTGCAGGCTCTTTTAAATGTGCACTGTCTGCCCTCTGCTGGACGACAAGAGTAATAAAAACAGTGCCAATTGCTGCAGGATGACCAGTAGGCAAGCGTTGCCTCTGGAGGGGGCCAAACTGCTGGAGGACAAATCTGTCCTCTGACTGTGACAAAAAAATAACAAAAGCAAGTGTGAATAACCACAAGAAGTGCAGATCTAGAAACACAGTTTGGCCTAAGCCAAAGCCAAAGCCAATACTGATGCACATGCAATAGACTGAATCTTCCTTAATTAGCATTATAAAGAAAATATAACATATGTGTAGGCTTATAAATGCAGTAAAGTGAATAAAATACAGACATTTTAGCACACACACACACACACACACACACCCATACATCTATATATATATATATATATATATATATATATATATATATATATATATGTGCCCT
>JBBPCZ010000007.1:13162666-13176512 GCA_037974445.1 Brycinus macrolepidotus | reverse complement strand
AGTGTCCTATAAAGACTACATCCACCATCTCTCCCCACCCCTTCTCTTCCTATAAAGTAATAGCTAGAAACTGAGTCACCATTGCATAGCCTCACAGCCCACTCAATCAGAGTTGGCGTTTCTGGCCTACGTACATCAACTCACATACACAAGCAATCAATCAGGCTACTATTATTGAACCTAAATGGTGCAGGCTGTTTACATGTAATTCCACACGCACACACACACACACAAACACATGCACAGTCTCTCCGTGCAGGCTGTTGGGGCTGTGCAGGCTGTAGGGGCTGTTGGGGCTGAGCAGGCAGTTGGGGCTGTGCAGGCTGTTGAGGCTGGGCAGGCTGTTGGTGCTCTTAGGGCTAAGCAGGCTGTTGGGGCTGTGCAGACTGTTAGTGCTGTGCAGGCTGTACAGGCTGTTGGGGCTGTGCAAACTGTCAGTGCTGTGCAGGCTGTAGGGGCTGTTTGTGCTGTTGGGCTGTGCAGGCTGCTGGGGATGTTGGGGCTGTGCAGGCTGTTAGTGCTGTGCAGGCTGTGCAGGCTGTTGGTGCTGTAGGGGCTGTGCAGGCTGTTGGTGTTGGTGCTGTGCAGGCTGTAGGGGCTGTTGGTGCTGTTGGGGCTGCAGGCTGTTGGTGCTGTTGGGGCTGTGCAGTGTGTAGGGGCTGTTAGGGCTGTGCAGGCTGTAGGGGCTGTTGGTGCTGTTGGGGCTGTGCAGTGTGTAGGGGCTGTTGGGGCTGCGCAGGCTGTAGGGGCTGTTGGTGCTGTTGGGGCTGTGCAGGCTGTAGGGGCTGTTGGGGCTGTGCAGTGTGTAGGGGCTGTTGGTGCTGTTGGTGCTGCAGGCTGTTGGTGCTGTTGGGGCTGTGCAGGCTGTAGGGGCTGCTGGGGCTGTGCAGGCTGTTGGTGCTTTTGGGGCTGTGCAGGCTGTAGGGGCTGTTGGTGCTGTTGGGGCTGCAGGCTGTTGGTGCTATTGGTGCTGTTGGAGGTGTTGGAGCTGTTGGAGCTGTGCAGGCTGTTGGTGCTGCAGAAGCTGTGCAGGCTGTTGGTGCTGTAGGGGCTGAAGGCGGTGGGCAGAGACTGCGCCGTTGCTGAAAGAGCGAGCTGGAGCGTGTCTCTTTAAGAGTGAAAGTGAAATCCGAGGCTGGAGAGGAGGAGGCGCCGCCTTGCCCTGCAGTAACCTCCTCTAGCCCCGCCGCCGCTGCAGCATCCATCGCCCGCCTGCTCTCTGTTGCTCCACCGCTCCTCAGAGTCGGGCCGCTCGGACGGAGGCAGGATGACGGGGTGGTCTGCTCGCTGTGCACGGAGGAGGAGGAGGGACTAGATGCTCCGGCCGTGCGTTTTTTGGCAGCCTGTGATGTTTTCATCCATCACCATCATGCTTCACTAGCTACCGAGGAGATCAGCGACGCTAGCTCCCACTGTTTGTTGATGGTTGACGAAAGGTGAGTTGTTTCTCTGTTTGTCTGTTTCTGTGTTTATGTAAACGCCTGCTCATGGCAGCCTGCTCCCCAGGATGCTGTGCTTTAATGGCAAACGCGACGAGAGCTGACAGAGAGCCCAGCGTGCTGGAGAGGAAGAGCACAGTTCCGCGGTCGAGTGTTTTTTTGTTGCCCTAAAGCTGATGACTACTTCTGGTCTGGTTTAGAGGTAGAGCTCAACTCTGTAACTCCCACAGTCTAATGTTTTAGCTGTTATTTATGGGAGCCAGAGCAAATGCATTAAGACTCAGTCAGTCTGTCTGTAGCACAAATTCAATATCACAATATTCTCTACAGCTTATTTGGTGATATTGTCTGCTTTTAATAATCTGCTCTGCTTCTTACTTGGCATTTACCCAGTAGCTTTAACCAGTACCAACTTGTTATATAAGTACCAAAACAATTTGTAGTATCTACTATATATTTTATATTAGCATACTATATTTTATACTACATGCTATATAGCATACATTCTGGTAATAAAAAAAAAACATACTGGACAGCAAGAACATGGGCTAGGGTTAGGGTTATGGTTTATATATATATGTGTGTGTATATATATATGTGTATATACATATACAGTTGGGGTACACTATCATATTGGCGTTTAGTGCAGCAGTAGAATCTGAGATTTGTTTGTCTATGTTGAATGAGAAGCAGTACCAGCTGTTAGCACAAGATTCCAGTTATTCATTAGTGCAACAGCCAACATGGTCAGAGTTTTATGGTTGCTGATTGGTCTGTGAGACACTGTACATGCAGATTCCTGAGATTTCAGACTGTTGGTCAAGCAGAGAGTTGCAATAACCAAACTAAATGTTATTTGCCTGCATTCGCAACTTACACACACACACACACACACACACACACACACACACACACACAGTGGAGAGGCCATGACTGTGCTGCTGTTGATATCAGTTATTTTCTCCAAGTCTACATTCATTCTCCAATACAGTCAGCCATGATGAATGAATCCATTACCCTCTGTATTTAGGCTTCATCATGCTGCAGCACCATTGTGGTCACTCGTTTTATGCTAGGCATCACTGATACAATATTTAGGCCTTGGCTTCCATCTACAGCGAATCTGGAGGTGAAACTGAGGCCTTGCCAACTGAAATGGTCTTTCACCTGAGTCAAGGCCTCCAGGAATAACCGGCTCAGAAATGCTGATGTCTGACACTAACACCTCTAATGTTTGTCCATGCTTGGACTCCCAGCGTCAGCCTCTTTTGTTTAAGATACAACAGTTCTCCGACATTTACTGTACAGAGGTTATGCAAACAGGTGAGTCCAGATTGCATGACTGGTTTTAAACCACGTTTTCCCTCACTGCAGTGTGTGCCTCACGTATGCCTCCGTATGTTGCTATTTGACCTTTGAGGTTGCTTGCCCTTGGCAGCTGGCACGTGGATCCCTATTTACGGAACAACTTTAAATACTCTTTCTATGTCACTGAACTGGGAGCTATAGGCAGCCTACTAGGGCTACATATTAGCTGGTTAGAAAAGGGACGTGAATTTGTGCTCTTAAACGGATGCAGCTGTCATATTTTGATGTTTAGTCAATGGAGAACAAAGCTGAATATTTCATCACGCTTATCATTAAACCTTTATTTTCTTAAATGCTGTATCTAAACCCTTTATTAGTCAACCTTTGTGAGCCTGTGAGTAGCATTTACTTCTTTAGAGCGCAGAGCAAGCCGTAACACGCAGGGAGCAGGGCACCCTGTGATTAACTTCCTGTGCTACACAGCACACATGTAGGCGTAGAGATAAGGCAGTTAAACTGGCTGTCAAATCTGTGAAGAGTCATGCAGTAAGACTGGTTTGACTGTCCCACTCTCCATAGACCAGCACAGTCACATCAGCGTGTATGTAAATGTATAAGTGTGACAGATTGCTCGACAGTGTACTGGCTGCAGGCACCGCAGTGCTGTGACATGGCTCTGTTCAGTCCTACTCCAGCCTCTAGTCTATGCCAGCGAACTGCATTGCATTAAAGCTCTGTTCATCAATGACATTATGTCAAAGTACTGGAATTGAAGTGAGGCTGCAGAAAATGATCATTTTAATTGTCTGAAATTCACATGCATCAATCGACAAACAAAACTGATTATTCAGCCTAAATGTGGCCTGTAAAGTTTATAAGCTATAACAATAAAAAATGGCAGATTTTTCAGTAATAAAAAATAAATGTAGAAAAGTAGCTTTAGCATCTTGTTACTGTGCTGACTATTGCTCTACATTTCAGGGAAAAATCGCTGCAAACAGCACATAGTTCACTGACCGTTCTGCTAGTTCAGAATTGGCTTGAGAGCGTTTCCTGTTGCTGGATTGTAATGTTCTTCTGTGGAAAGCCAAGTCAGACTTGCATAATGTTGTATGTGACTGCTTTATCCTTCATTTTGAGAAAGTTCTCCCAGACTTTAATTATTTTTGAACTTTCAGCCATAGCTCTTCTCTTTTTTTACTACCTGCTTGCAAAGATGCCACCCTGTAGGTGAACTGATGTTTTCAGGTTAAGACATTAATCACTCTAGGTTGACAAATATTCATCTACTTTCTTTTTGCTGTTGACATTATAGATGATGTCGAATAAATGTTTCTGCTGTAAATGACAGTTTTGCCCAAATCCTTGTTCACATCACCCAACATGGTGATGCTTTATTTTGTGATGAGCTGCATTTGATAATGCCAGCCCGGTTATTGTGTGATACCATAGTTGCTACTTCAGTGTTATCTTTCTTTGTCTACAGTTCAGAGAAGGCCTGTGCACTGCACACACTCTTTTGACACTTATAGCCCTAGGTAAGAACACTCTTAATGTTTTCCATTAGCTGCATGTGGTTGTGAACCACAGGTTTACAAACTAGGTCAGTCAGAAGCCTGTGTATAAGTGCTGTGGGCTCCATAGGATGCCCTATGGAAATATCATTGGGTTCTCAATTAATTGTGCATTGTTATGTTGTGTTAAGTTATCCGCAAATGTTTTAGCCACACAGTTTTGGACTTCATAATGTTGCAAATGATTCCACTTAGCCCATTACTCATACGGATAATTATTTGTGTGTAGTCTCTGCATCAGAATGAAGCCTTCACTTTGTATCATGTGTTTATAACTGCTGCTTAGCAAAAGATTATAATAAATTTAGCATGCACGTCAGTAGTTTCCAAAAAACAACAATTCTGTTATTGTTTTATTGAATCACTGGTGCTCGTGCCGATTGTCCTTTGACCGCTGAAATGTATAATTTCTACTATCTGCAATTACAACCACTGTTCAGTTTGAAGCCTGACATCCTCCAGCAGTGGAATGGTATAGTTTCCGCATTGAAAGACATTCAAAACCAGCAATTATACCAGTTAAAAGCCACACACTTACATTTTCAGTTACATTACAGTGGCCTTCATATATGTGCCATTGATTTGTGAGGAAGAAGCAAAATCAGCATGTACTGTAGTCCATAGCTCTTATGTTTTAACCTGAAGGGTGACGTGCTCAGTTGTACTTTAATCATGTTAGTCAGTGTTTAACTGCTTTGCTGCCACTCCTGATTTGCACATAAGCTTAAATCACTCTAACTAAACAAGGTGAACTCCCTAATACAGGGTTATTTGGAACCTTATGTGGACCAATGAAATGGAAATGATCAGTACTGTCGCTAAGGGTATTTTAAACAGACTTAGATTTAGGCTGGCTTTTTTATTAATAAAGCCATACGGCCTGAACAGAGTCCAACAATAAGGGCTGTCTGATTGCCAAGGACATGTGTTGGCCCTGTGAAAGCTGTCACTGACTTACACATTCAGACAAGTATGCGTCTTTATTCCTTCCGTTGTCCTTGCCTCCCTCAAACGAGCATAGCATTTTCAGCAGTTTCAGCACAACATCAGTTACATTTTAGCAACTTATTTCACTGTTGTTAGAACAAAACCTTGTATCTCAGAAAATGTAACTTGGAGAGGAAAAACTCTTGATGTGGCATAGAGTACCAAATACCAAGTAATTCTGGACCATTTCTGTTGCTCCCATTATTACAACATTTTGACACAATGTAAAAGGAAGTTGTCATTTTAAAATTATGTAAAATAAAAAAGAATAAAAAACAATATATTTTGTGCAACCATAACTATATGCATATGCATTGTGTGAAAATGCTTTTATTTAGCATTTTTCTCAAATATAATGCAGTGTCTTTTGTTACAAATCATACATTCAGCATGAAACATACATATGAATATGAATCTCAGAATATATTCCTATTTGACACTACTGAAAAGCATATAAGCACATTTGTGAAATTGACCATGTCGATTTCATTGCACAAAAGGTCAGATTTCCTTGAGTCTTATACTTTACATTGAAGCACATGATCAGACAACATTTGATTTGATATACTTATCCGAAGCTTGTTTAAGGTATTAGCTTTTGTCAGCTTTTGACCATGCTGTTGGAAGACCAATAGATAAAGCTTTGTTCACTGAGAAACAGAGTAACAACTGCGCAGAAACAGAATGTGCTGAATAAAGAACAAGGAACTCTGCTCAGTCCAACTACAGTCAAAAGAAGGCTACATAGTAGTGGTCTCACAGGACAAGTAGCAGTCTCCAAACCACTTCTCAGTAAGGTAAACGTGGCATAATACTTGACATGGACTAAGACTTACAAACATTTCACACTAGATGACTGGAAAAAAAGCTAGTTCATGTATTTACATAGCAGTAACAGGAGGGTTAATGCAAGGAGAAGAACAGGAGAGAGTTTGATACCGCAATGTACCAAATCAACAGTGAAGCGTGGTGGTGGTAATATTCAACCCGGAGGTTATTTTGCCTACTCTGAAGTTGAGGACCTGCACCGAATCAGCAACACCCTGACAAGGGAGAAGGATCTTCTGGTTTGGATCTTTGTGGAGAAGGATTCACACTGCATCAGGATAATGGCCCAAAACAACAACTGCTTGAGAACCAAAGAAGATTTTGGACCGCTGACTGTCCAAGATCTTCTTTGGTCCTCAAGTATAAATGCTTGATAAAGTAATGGTCAGAGCATTTATGGAGCATTTAAAGACAGAGAAAGCCAAGGATTGAATAACACCAAGATGCTCATTGGGATAGTGAAATCAAGCAGGGATAACGTAGGTAATCAAATTTTGCAAAAATATGCTCGATCAAGTGTATGTTGTATTACATCAAAAAGGTGGGCATACCAAATACTAATAAGTTCTGAAATTGGTGTTTCAGCTTTTCACTCGTGGTGTTATGCTGATTGTATAATTTAAAGAAAGAAACCTTGTGACAATGTGTGTGCTCCACATACTCTTTGCATTTAAAGATTTTGTGCATTCAGCTTCATACTGCATTTAGTAGGCTGATGGAATTCAAAAGTGATGAACCATCACAGAATAGACACGCAGAGACTGGTGTTCCTATTGTAAGAAAACAGCAGTTGTTCAGGAGAGAAAATCCAGGGTCATCCTAAAGAAAAGTGTTGTGGAAGAGTTATTAAATAGTGTCTGGCTACAGTAACAATCAGACCTGCGGCTTGGTGAGACATTGCAAGCAGATATTAAGTTCACCTTAAGCTACCTTCATGTTTTAGCGTGTGTGTAATGTAAAAGTAAGTATCTCACACAAAATTTTGAGAATCAACTAGTCATTTCTACAACGTTGTAATTGTGTGTTTCTCCCTTTTTTATTTTGTCACAATACACTAAGAGAATTTTGCTTGAATACCTTTTTTTTTTATAAAGGAAGGTTTTTTAAATAGCTGTACAGTAAACCTAGAATATTGTTTCAGATATCAGTGATCAGCACTTCAGATCTCAGTGATCAGCACTTTGTTTTGCTGAATAGGGTAATGGGCTCTTTATTATCATTTTAAAACATAGGATGTAATGACAGAATGCTTGGACTGCTTTAGGTGTGTGATTGAAACCTGACGTGAAGAAAATTACCAGTATTATCAATAGTAGATATCTGAAATGTTTAATGCAGCAAGTTTTAATGAATGCTAATGTAGGTTGTTGGTCTATACCAATTGATATGCTTATTCCTTTAATGTTAGTGCTCAGACTGATGGTTTGCTCCAGAAACAGTGATTTGTGTAATGTTTGTTAAGCAGAGACACTTGGCTGCCTACCCCACCGTAAACAAAAGTTTTGAGTTCAAAACTACATAACACTGAGTTCAGCTGAAGCAGTTATTTTGGACTGAGCTCAAGGCTGTGTGGGGGTTTGCTGTCTCCCAAATGCAGGTTAGCAGTAGAGTACTCTCTGTAATTGACACCCTGCCATAAATAAATATTAGAGTTGTTCTTACATCACAATTTGAAACTTTTAGAATTTGTCAGAAATGTCCAGGTTAAAATGAAACAAATTTTTCTGTTTGTGCACATTGCTGAGATTGAAACCTCTGAATGTTTTAAATGTTGGCCTGTTCAGAAATATGCAGACTGTCTTGTTTAGAAAACCTAACCTACTTTAACATAATTGCAGAACAGAGTAGCCTAGTTATTAATTAATCTGAAGTCCCTTAAATTTGAATTTGGTGAGACTGACTCGCCTCAGGAGAAAGTATTATGTATTAGCGGTGGAGTACCTGAGGCAAACTGAAATGTTTAAGAAATTATGATGTTATGTAACAGAAGCAGATATATTTGTGCAAAATGCATGAGTTATGAAAACCTGAGTCTTGACCAGTGTTTTGCCTGCATTTCATATGAAGTCAAAAATAAGTGGTACTCTATGTCTCTAAAGGTAAAGTTGTCATTCCTACAGAAAACCTTAATACTGATAGCTTCTTCTCCTTCTCCTTCGTCCTCCACGGCTGCTGTGAGGATCACTGATCTTTGCCTCAGTTTTTTTTCTAAAAGAATTAACTTATTTTATAGCCAACTTGAGAGTAACTCGCTAGGATGCGGGGGTGGTGGTTGTGGTGGTAACCGGTGGTCCCTGTCTGATTCAAATGAAAAATCTGTCATTTCTCACTAACTGGACTCATGAACTGGATCACCTGTTTATGGACACATCAGTCTCGTTATTTATTAACTTGTACTTTTTCAAACGGTGGTCCAATGTAGTCATTTTTACTGTTGCTGATTTACAGATAGATTCTTATGCGGCCTACAGCAATTTAGCCTTGCCTTTTCACGTTGAAGTATGGGGCAACAATCAGAAAAGATCCCATTTACATTCATCCGTTTTAAACTTATATTTTTGGTACATAAACCCACCCAAACATCATGGAAAAAATGAAATGCAAGGAAAATGTAAAATATGAGCACTTTAAAAACATCTCAGTGTATAAGGAACTTTAATGGTTAAAGACTGGCCAAAATAATAAAGTGGCTCTTATAGTCACGCATGACCACAGCACGGCACATCACACAGTGTGAACAATCTGAAATTCTTTCTCTGCATTTAACCCATTCACCAAGTGAAGCAGTGGGCAGCCTGCAATGCAGTGCCCCGGATGCAGTACCTTGCTCAAGGGAACCTCAGTGGTGCCACTGGCAGCAATGGGATTCATTTGCATATTGTAGCCTTCTGCGGTATCAGTATTGCAGACACCAGTATCCCGATAAGTATTAACAGATGATATGTTGTGCAGCCTTAAAGTCTTATATATACTGTGTTGTAAGTCTACTTATAGATACCAGGTTTTAAGTTGTTATCCAGTAGCCTGCAGCATATCTTGGGGAATATCCTAAGATATACATAGCAGCAGTAATCTATGACAGGAATCTGAAAGAGGCTTTAAATAAAGTAAAGCACGATAGAATGTCAGAGCAGTTTGTACATCATGCTGAACTGAATGTCCGCCATTGGTGTTTGTACGGTATGTGCTTGCGTACTGGCTCTGGAACCTCTGGCTAAACTTCATGGCCCATTTTCCCTGCTACTGGAGTTGTGCAACTCAAAGGTTAAGCTTATTAAACATTTACTGTTCTCTTCTTTCAGTAAGTGTGTCTTTGGAGAGATCCTCCTCTGCCACTGTGTGGTCAGTGTAGGAGCACAGGCACTGTTACTCATAGGAGTATTTTAACACTTTTGTTATACCATGTCATGGAGTCTTTGTTCATTTGCCTCTTTTCTGTTCTCTTCATCAGTGGGCTTGGGTGGCCATGGACGCCTTCAGCCAGCTGATCTTGCTCATCGCCGTGGTGAGTTTCTGCACCTTCCAGTGGCTCTTCCACAGCGTGAGTCCCTGGGTGTCGTCCAGGATAAGCCCTGGATTCCTGAAACTCAGCCACAAACAGCAGATTGAGTGGAACTCAAGGTAATTAAAACACACATGCTAGTTATTTACTACCTCTTTCTGCTCTGACTTCATTTCCCCGTGTATTTGTCTGTCATGGTTTGACTTTAATGGTTGATACTTTCAGGGTCTGATAATTACTGAAATTCAGAACCACATAGAAGGGCGTATCTAACACAGTAGAGGGCACACAAATGGGGCCACCCATGCATTTGCTAGTAGATGCTAGTACTGCAATTTGAATAATAAACTGACCACTGGGCATCTGATAAAACACTGTTATTTTGTCTGCTGCATCACCAAAACCTCCAACCTCATTTCCCCAAACCTTTGTGAAGGACCTGTTCTAGTGTTTTTGAGAACCCAGGCCCAGATTGAGTGTACAGAAATACTTCAACTGCTTTAAGGCCATGACGAGTAATGTCTGTCTACTTTCACATGCATCCTAATTATAACCCTTGACAATCTGACTAATCGCATGATTGCAATGTAAAAACATTCATGCTAACACCTACACTGCAGTAGAGTCATCTGGTAGAGCTTAATCAGGATTTATTCCTTTAATAATACACAGTTAATAATCCATTTAATAAAAAATAATTACCACTTAAACATTTGATTCTGATCACTTTCACAATAAAACTCAATTTGCACATTCTGGGCATGTGCGTTTGCATTTCAAATGCAGTTCTTTGTGACATAAATGAAGAACTGGATGTGTTTTGAGAGAAGATATAGGGGTTTTTACAGACATTATTTGGGCTATTTAGCTTTAGTGTTTAGCAACATTAGCCTCATATCTCTAGCACTAAACCAAAGAAGCTAAAACTGGACTCCAAACATGTCTTGGCTGATTTTGCTGAAGTATTTCTTTAATAAACATAGTTGGATGTTATTTACAAACCACATTAGTCACTGCTCTGTAACAGTTTTATGGTTTTGTGAAGCTTTAGCTTTATTGTAATGTTTCAGTTACAGGTATTACATGTGCACTCATGTATACTTATATATATAAAATAACCTTAATGTTGTATCAATGCACTTGTAAGCCGGTCACTCTTATGAATATCCTGTTAGGTCAGACACATTTGTCTTTGTTCCCGTGCTTTGTCTTTCCTCCTATTACACTTTGTCCTTGGTAACAGCTGATTAATGGCTTTCTACCAAGCCAGACCCTGCTCAAGTCAACCAGCTAATGCTGTGTCACTGTTTACAAATGCACTGGCATTGGGATTCCTGGCAGTGTCACTGGTTCTTGTCTGTGAAGAAGTTGCCAAGATATCAGCTGTTGCTCACATATGACACTGACCTAGTTGTAACATTTCCAGGTTAGTTAGCACAGTAAAAAGGACATGCAGTGACACCAGTGCACATTTCCACCAACCTTCTCATTCAGCCTTACATTAACACACACTTTTAATTGATTTTAAATGGTGGAAAAGTTGATTTCACTGACTGCTCTGACAGCAAGTGTGCAATAGTGTTTCGTTTCAAAGCCTTCATTCGGTCTGTGTCTTGTGGGAAGTGATTTGCCAGTAACACACACTTATCACAAGCTTTAACTGTCTGCACCTTGTGTAATTGCAATTCTAATTCATGCCACACTGTTAAAACAGATCATCGTTGTCAAAATGTTGAATAGAAGATGTGTTGTCTTTCTGCTGCTTTAAATACTATCCTGCCAAATGTGTTAATACGACTGAGTAATACCCAGCTGTCTCTAGACACCCAGATTGCACAGGGCGAGCAGGCTGTAGACTGCCACTCAAACTGACGTGTGTGTGTGTGTGTGTGTGTCTATGTGTGTGTGTGACTGACTGCAAAAGTTGTAGATGTCAGTGGGGAAACGGGTGAGAAAATGAGAGAAAAATGTAATAAAATCAGTAGAATTCTCACCTGGTCGATGACCAGATTGTAAACAGTAACACAGTAGAGATTAAACTGGGATTTCAAAGGTGGAGGAGCCCTATTTTTCTGTGTGTGTCAACAATGTAGAAACATTATTCAGTGAAACTTCAATGGAACTTATTCAGTGGAAATTATGTGGAGTTCTCAGCACTGCATCTGTATCTGTTTCTGCCTTGATGGCTTAGTAAGATCAGTTAATCTACTTGGCTGTTTTTAGTGTTTCTTAAAAAGAATATGAGGTAATTTGACATCAAAATTGTGTCAAATTACCTCATATTCTTTAGTGGCAAAACGGAAGTAAACTCTAGAACCTTTAGTGGAAACGTGCCAAGCAATGATGCTACCCATCTGACATCAAGAACTCCTCATATCCTATTTAACTATGTTTGCAACGTGTGAATGGATGACCTCTATGCAACACTTTACTGCCAAGTGTTCAGTGTTATCAGATTAGAAAAAGGTCTACAGCGCAAATATAGTCATTTTTACCACCCAAAACCACCAGTGAACCTACACCTGTCTTCTATACACTATTTTTTTTTTAGGTAAAACAGAGGGGGGTCTTTATAAAACATGACATGTAACTGTCTGAATGTATATAAAAAACGTTCTAGGCCTAAACCTCAAAACTGTCATAAAACAATGTCTCATACCTCAGGTAATTGTTACCATTTTGTGTAATGGCTTTCTGTGAGGGAGCTTTTATAGATGTTAAATGCTGTCTGGTTTCCATCACCACCATTATTGTGAACAAACCTGACTTTTTTTTTTTACATCCTATAGATGAAATCAACTTTGAAGAATTGTCAGATTTCCCCCTTAGATGGGCAATGGCAAAAAAAAATGGAATGAGGGAGTTCAAGACTATGTAACGTTTTGAATAGTTAAATGGATTTCCCTAACATTGTTTCAGAGATGATATACATTTCCATTAAATCACAGTGCTGAACAGTACTGTATTGTACTGTCCACTTGAATTAAAGGTTTTGCTTTAGACCAGTTAAACCTTTGGTTATAGGGACTGCGTTACAAATACAAATTATGTCACATGTACACATTAAGTTGCACACACATTTTAACACATACCCTGTGCCATAATTACAGATAAAGACTTGAAACTTAGCCACAGTTTTAGTGTGTTAGTGTTAACCAATTACATAACAATATAAACTGAATTGTGATGTACAGCTAGAAACCATTAATTTCATGTTTGATTATCATTTGTTTGCTAATGCTTGGTCCTCAGGGTGATGAGATGGTACGTGTGTTTGTTTTGTATGACTTTTTACTGTTCATGTGCTTTCTTATGTGTTTTGCATCGTTTGTCTTTCTAGAACGGTGTCCACGCTGCATGCGATGCTGGTTGGGCTCTTCTGCCTCTACATCCTCTGCTTCGATGAGGCTGTCAATCAGGACCCTGTGTGGTGAGAGCACTCGGCTGTCAGGCCTAGTCTGTCAATCTGCATGCAGAGAATGCTGGGAGGACGCTGCTTTACAGGAATGCTCACAGCTGCAGCGTGCTCTCAGTCGCTCTGACCACAGAGCCACAGCAGTGACTCATTTGCTGTGTCTTTAACCCTACAGGGGAGATCCTACACTGGTGAAGATAAACGTGGGAATAACAACAGGCTACCTCATATCTGGTGAGAGTTCACACATATGCTGTTTGATTAAATGTGGAGGACTGACTTGGCCATGCAGTGCAGTCTGGTAGCTCAGTAAAGTCTGAAATAGTTATGCATCAATATGAGAGATGTGGGCCAATGCTGATCTCTAGTATTTTTTATGTACAGGGTGGAATAAAATGCTACATAAATAAATGGGTTAAATTAATGGAATTAGTACTGTATATATGAGCAGAATTAATATTTCAGTCATTTCTGCTTCTATTTACTGTGTTTTTCCTCCTCCAGTCTATGCTAATGAGCTGGGTGACACTAATAAAATTTTAGCCAATTATTAGTTGAGAGTGTCTACCTCTTTAGTATGTCTCATATGTATTTATTTTTACTTCTCTGTTATTTGTATCCATTATTTTTTTTACATTACTGTTACGTACACACCTATCTATATATATCTATATATATCTATATACAGTCGTCCCTCGCCACTTCGCGCTTCGACTTCCTTCAACGCCAGGTGCAGCCGCTCGACCACTCCTTGTGTGTGGGCAAGAACTTTTTTCCAAAAAATCAGGTGTGG
>JBBPCZ010000007.1:13124379-13148831 GCA_037974445.1 Brycinus macrolepidotus | reverse complement strand
AAGTAGCAAACTAAAACAAAAGAAGTCAAAGTGAACAGCAAAACAGCAGCACAACAGTTAAGTAACAGAAGAAACTCTAGCTTACTAGGTGAAGATACAGCCAAGTAGACAGCACAAGCACAGATATAGAGTTATAGACATGGCCTATAGCCTAGGCTAGAAAGCCAACATATTTTTCTCCATTCACAGCCACACATTTGCTTGCGAATTCATTTTTGTCTAACAAATCAAGTTTATCCTGAGGGATATGACTAACTTGGTTAAGTCTGTTTTAAGTTATTGTTGAGTAGAGCCTGTGGAGGAAATTTTCTCTGCCTCAGAGGATAAACTAAAGTAAAGTGTCCATTTATCATATGTGAACACACCACAGCACACAGTGTGAAATTCTTTCTCTGCATTTAACCCATTTACCAAGTGAAGCAGTGGGCAGCCAGGAACACAGAGCCCGGGGAGCAGTGTGTGAAGACGATACCTTGCTCAAAGGTACCTCAATGGTGCCACTAGCAGTCTTGGGATTCAAACCCACGACCTTCTAAACGGAGGGTCAGCTCCCTAACCACTAGGCCACCAGCTGACCAGGGTTTCAAATTGCCCAAATCTACACACTTCTATCGACAATTCATGAATAATTACTACAGAAGCTACACTGACTCTCTGTTCAACTCTGAGTGTTCATTAATGACTGTAGCATCAAGCTCTCCACTCAGAAGTGTCTTGTCCAATTCTTGCATAGTCAGCAAACCATTTGCAGTAGATGCTGTGTTAGAGGCACCGGGAGCCATCTCTTCCAAGCTGGCTAGCACTGACCCATACTGTGATGAAACAGCTTAGATGGCTTTGTTTCATACCGTCCATCTTAATGGACAGAACGTTTTTATTGTGGTATAAGATGTATTCTCTGCCTGTGGAATGGCTCCATGAATCCTCCCTGACTGAGATAATAGGACTCCTAACTGGAGGATCCAATCCAAAGAGTCTCTGATCAAAAAAGAGGCTAAGTAAGCTTTCTGTGTGATTAAATTAGTACAGTGAATGTCAAGGTTTTTTTTCTTCCTTTTTTCCCACCAGTGTTTGATTGACAGTTTCATTTACTTAATGATTCCACATGAAACTTGGCAACTTCAGACAATTTCATCAAAATGACAAAATTTATGTGGCACGTTGGTCTGTAGGAGTTACGTGTAGCTCATTACACTTCATCTGTGGAGTAGCACCACCTAGTGAATAATATCAATGCAAAAATCTAGCGCTTCATGTGCAAGCATGCCAAATTATGTAACATATTGTCCATAGGGGCAGCTGCAACTGACACATTTCAATATCTCAAACACCGCTTAAGCTAAAATTGAAAAATTAGTATGAGTACACTTGGTTATATTTGGCCAGATCCATTTGGCTTGCTCAGAAAATCAATCAATCATGTTGTTGCCATCATTGTGATATCTTGTGATGTAAAGATTCAAACTTTTCATGCGCTGCTTCGCTACCATGCCAATAGTATGGCAAGTATCGGGACATTTCCTATGGGGCCAAACAGTCCTTTTTCACCTGTTGAAGCAGTCAAGTCATTAAACCTCCCATCAGTGGGGCTTGTTCATACATTCTGCTTTGACCCCCCTGATTGTCACGTATTCTGTTAAATTCTGTGTTGGTCATATTACTCACCGCAATATGGTATGTCTGCTTTTATTGCAACCTGTTAACCAGAATGCTTCCTGGACATATTATCATCATAAATGTGACCTCATAAACTTAATCTCAGCCGCACACCCTTAAGATCTCTATAAAGGCCTTTTCTGTTCTTTTTAGAGGCACAGTACAAGCCATTGAGTTCTTCACTGGGCATCAGATCATTGTCAGTATAATGCAGGCGAATGCTTTCTTGTTCTTGCCCAGAATTGTTTTGTGTTCCATCAGTGATAATTGCAAACTGAAGAATGTCTGTTTGTGTCAGCTGTGCAGCAAACAATACTGTTACTCATTGTGGAAAGAATTTCATTCTGGATCTGTGGTCTAATGTGTTCTTTCTGGTACCTCTGCAACCATTTGGCTAAAAGGACATCATCCTCTCCCTTCTCTTTCAAGAGCTGATACAAATTGCTATTTTCATCCTCATGCCCTCCTAAGGCCTGTCCTTGTCACACTAAATATTTGTTGGAACTGACAATTTTCCCAAGACAGTGCCTGTTGTCTGCTTGTTGATTTGCCAAAGCTCTGGACAACTGTGCATCTACAGCGTGCAGTCACAGAGACGGCATGAATGTTTTTGTATGACCACTTTCATGTGCTTTAAAATTGCTCTTTTCCAGTTTCTAAATCCAATAGTGACAAATGCAGGCTCTGCTGTTGATGCAAAAGGTGTTTTTCATGCAATAAAAACATAACTCTGTTTTGCAATGCATTGTAATGCAGCCAGAGAAATGCCTTGTACCACATCTCTTGGAAACTTAAAGCTCTGTTAGACAACTCTTGAGTCTGTATGAATTTTATCTATGACTGATATGGCTCTGTCCTCTGACTTGAATCTTCAATGTTGGTCAACTCTCTTTCCCTGTTTTTGCTTCTGCTTCAGTCATTCATGCTCTAAACCCCTAAAAGCCTGACAGTACACTTACTAAAGCAAGCAATACCAAAATGTTTGTGAAATCTCTGCTCTGATGTACGTCAAGCTCACAAAGGCCAAAACAAGATAATACTGTGCAGTCTCTCTTACCTGTTGCTCTGCTCCTCTTTCTCCCTCCCTTTGTCTGCAATTTGATTTACAGTTATTACAATTATTTACAATTTGATGTTCTTGCATAACAATAATGTGTTTACAACACCCTTAATCAGTGTGAACATTGAGCACCATGCACAGACATAGTTTGCTGATTCATTCGAAAAGGTGGTCTTGAATACGGTCCATGTGTATGAGGGTACAGTTTGCATCAGGTGTGAAAGCTACAATATCAAAACATGGAACTGGACTGCTGTTTAGAATCTGACATCATAACTATTGGGCTCACTTTTATTATTATTCTTTGTGTTTATTGGTGGATCACAAACCAACTTGCTGCATACAGTCACCTACAATATCTACGTGTATAGATACGCAAGTGTACATCATTACTAATGTGAAAGCTTAGTGGCAGGGCTGTGGGGGGGACAATCATATTCAGGCACAGTACGAAGCAATCAAACCTTACATGAAAATGTCCTAAGCCTTATTAAGACCTCACTGTAGGTCCTGCATGTTCATATCCCTCCTGTCTCCATACTGCTGCTTGCTCCTAAAAATATACTTTGGCTGCAGTGATGCATGTCTGAAGTAGAACTCCTAAACATCAAGGGTTTTTCTGAGAAACTGGCATTGAACAGGCAACAACTCAATCTCCTTCCTTGCCTGTTTTCCTTTCTTGATGTTTAATCCATTACATTCACAAATCAATTTCAAACCCTCACCTCACACCCTGCAGCTCTCCCTGCCTCTCCTCCTGTCTCTTTCACTCTGCGTGTGTGTGTGTGTGTTTATGTTTCAAACAAAGTAATACTGGCCTTGGTAGATAATCCGTTGTTTTAATTTTGAGCTCTTCTTTGTGTTAAAAATGTTTGATAAAAGGCACATACTTTCAGATATTCATCACTAATCCATTGAAGACCTCAAGTCACTTTATTCCGAGTGTACTAGTTAGTTAGTTAAATTAGTTACATATTTAACCAGGGTGCAGCTTCATGTTTAGTTCTCGATAATGGAAATGTATTTCTCTATAAATTGTTTTTTTGTCTGATTTCAAAAGAAGAACAATTCAGGATGGGGGCCTCAGTGTCTACTCCTGCTACGACTGTGAAAGCAGAGGCAGTGCCTATGCTGGCTCAGTCTGGTAATGGCTCGCCTCCACCGGGCTGTCCAATGCATCAGGAAAGCCAAAAGCGTAAGTTTGTGTTTATATTTGCACATATTTGAAATGCTTGTTATATGTGACCTGTTGAAACCTATTGTTTAAATCTTCAGGCTCTTATCCATCGGAGTGCCCCATGCATCAAACTGAATCTCCTGGCCCAGCTTCTGCTGGCCCAGTGCACCAAGACCGGGCCTATGAGTTTGTGGAGTGTCCAATGAGAGCTGCAAAAGCAGGCACACAGGGATTATCTGACATTGATCCTACAAACATGGTACACAACCCATCACTGGCTGAGACTGATGCTTCTTGATATCTTTGCTTTAATTTTAAAATGAAGCTGATAAGTCTGAAATTCTGAATTGTATCTGTGTTTATGTACAATTCCTTTTAGATGCCCCCACCTAACCAGCAGCCAGCCTCTGACCAGCCTTTTTCTTTACCTGTTACTAGAGAAGAATCCACAATCCCCAGAGCAGGAACAGATAAAAACTGGGTTTATCCCTCAGAACAGATGTTCTGGAATGCCATGTTGAGAAAGGGGTAAATATGTTCAGTTTTATCCATTTTGCTGCATTCTAAGTAATACTAGTCAGGGTATTTCTGATTTGCTTTCTGTTGTAATTTGCTTTCCTTGGTTAGTGTGGCGTGAATATGAACTTGTCTATGTGGTGACTGTGCTGTGATTAAAAACAGGCCTTTTGTGGTAGCAGCAAGGATGCAGTATTCTTTAACACTACATTATGGCAAGTTGTCTAGCATGAGTGACTGTGCATAAGGCTGTTGAAGTGACAAATTGAATTGAAGGATCATGTCACAATCCAAACACATAGAAGAACAGTTTCTAAATGTATTGAAAGCATGGAAGTAGCGTTTTGTCTGTGCGTTTTTTTTTTACAGATGGCGTTGGAAAGATGACAGCCTTTCCCAGGGAGACATGACAAATATTATCAAAATCCACAATCGTAACAATGAGCAGGCTTGGGAGGAGATCCTGAAGTGGGAGGCACTGCATGCCAGGTGAATAAAGCTCTACTTTGGCTTAAGCCAGCACTTTTTTCTATTAGTGCCAGTAATGCTAAATTGAAAGGCTAATCCTATTTATTTTTCTGGCACTCTTGCGAAATTTCCTCTACTACTTCTTCCTTTTTTAAAATCATCATGCTTTGTGTTTGTGTTCGTAGTGAATGTCCATGTGGTCCATCTTTAAAAAGGTTTGGCGGTAAAGCCAAGGAATTTTCTCCCAGGGCCAGAATACGCCATTGGATGGGGTATGAAATAGTTATATCCTTAAGAAATGAAAGATACCTACCATTCCTCTGCTTTTCTTGAAGACTGAATACTGTCTGTCTTTGTATAGTCAATGTGTACCTGTGGTCTTTGTGTCTCAGCGTGCTCTTTTTCCTATAACTTATTTATAGGTATGAATTACCTTTTGACCGGCATGACTGGATAGTGGATCGCTGTGGAAAAGAAGTCCGATACGTGATTGACTACTATGAAGGAGACCTTGACAAAGACACATATCAATTTTCCATCTTGGATGTGCGTCCAGCTTTGGACTCTCTTGGAGCAGTATGGGATAGAGCAAAGGTGGCCTGGTGGCGCTGGACATCTTAAACCTCCCCCAAAACCTAAATGTGTCTGTACAAGGATGTAAATAGGGAGTTACAGAATCTGCATATAGATTAATTTGTACATATCTATAAGCATACACACTGATAGAGATGTGAGGTGGTAACACAGGTTCTAGTACAAAGTAGCTTGCTCGTTGGAGGTGAGAGGTTTTGGATTTACTTTGTGGTGGAGGTGTGGCTGTTATTTTAATTCTATCCAGTTGACAGGAATGTTTCTTCTGTGAATATGCTCTTTGAGGTTTATTTTTCTTTTTTCATAGCATTTAGGATGCAGTTTAAGGGAATGATTTGGCCCAGATTTGCAATTCAACGAAATGCAATTTCAAGCTAACTTTTTTTTTTTTTCCCTCTCTCTCTCTACCAGGCAGTTTGAAGGCACAATCAATTGTGGCCATATGCTTTATTTAATTTTTTTTTTTTTTTTTTTTGGTATGCCTAATGAAAATGAATAACTAGTCCTAGTTACAAAGACTGTGATATGTCGTAAGCTTCAAGTCATCAGTCAGTGATCATGTGATTAAACCTCAGTTTTAATCATTTGGTACCACTAGACTAATAAAATCCTGAAATGCTATGAAATCTTGTGTTGGTTTTTGGTATTTGAAATGCCCCGTTGAGCATATTTGAGGACCCAACAGCTGTTGGTGCCTTTAAGTTTATTTGTGTTTTCCTGAATTGCACCTTCTGCTACACTTTTGGTGAAGAACGTCCACCATTTGTTCCTGTTTGTAGTCTGTTCCTGTCTTCACTTGGACTGTCAGTGCCAGTAAATGGTCACTACAACTGAGTTTTCTTCGTTAGTATCATTCATGAACATGTTAATTTGAAAATGCTGTAACTCATTGTACCGGTTCAGTATTAATGGGGTCATTACATTTAATGTACTATTTTAATTCTTAAAGTTCAAAACAGGTTTTTTTTTCTCTTTCTTTTCAAAAAGAGGTCTTTCACACCACAAATGTACATCTCTATCAAGTGCTCTCAGTGAAGTTTTAAGATAATGCAATAAAGTATACTGCTCATTTTAATGTAGTGTTTGTGAAATGGCCTAGGCATACAGTGCTGTGAAAAAGTATCTGCACTTCCTGATTTCCTTCTGTTTTTGAGGAGGGGAGAACACGAGGAAACACAAAATAGGATAGAAGTTTTGCTCTGCTGCCAGGGATGCAAATTTGTAAGTCTGGATTCTGCGAGGACAGTCTTTGGAAATGAGATCCACACTTTTTGAGCTGTCAAAAATATCAAAAAGATTCCCTCGAACTGAACACAGAAAATATGATGAAAGTGATTTGTGTAGGCTACCACCAGATGGCAACCTTTCCATAGGCTTGCATTGTCCTTTTTCTTTTTATGCAGTGGTTGGTGCCTACTAAAAGTGGTCAAGGAAGGACAATTAGTGAACTCGCGACAGGGTCATGGGCACCCAAGGCTCATTAATGTGCATAAGGAGTAAAGTTTAGTCTGTTTGGTCTGATCTCACCAAAGAGCTAGCACAATGTTAATCCTGGCTGTGATAGAAAAATGTCAGAACACATTTCAGTTCGCTGCAAACGGGGCTACGTGGTCACAAACCGGACAGTGCGCTCGTGCTGCCCACTCATGGTAATGCCTCTAATGGGCACATCAGAACTGGACCAGGGAGGTATGGAAGAAAGGCCTGGTCTGATGAAATAAAAGCTGAGATGCGAGATTGTTCTAATGTAAGCTTGAGGCCAAAACTGGTGTGGGATTGGGTTTAGGGGGTAGGGGGATGCTTGTGTAATTCTGTTGAGTGGGTGTGGGAAAACGCTTTTCTAACCTCAAAATTAAGCCTTAAGTTCCTGGCTTCCAACCCACTGAGGATGTGAGTTTGACATGTGCTCAGAAAAGCTTCCTGGAGACCGCTTTTTCTTCAGTCATTGCAACTACAGTATTTCTGATTATACAAAAAAGGTGCGGTGTATCAAGTTCTCTCATGCAGACTCTGAAGGCCATTCAGATGCATGCACGAGCCCAGATATGTGCATGTTACATTTCCAGCAGGACTGCTCCTTGGCAGAGAGCCAAGTACCCGCAGCATAGAGCACAGAGAGGATATACAAACAGCCTGTGGCAGTTCAGTCTGGCTGGCTGATCCCCTACATCTCTCCCCCACCCCGACCACTGCTCTCCAGCCTGGCCTTATTTACATGCCAACAGATGCTGTGCTGTGCCAAGTACAATAACAAGACTTTGTGTACATGTCACAACTCTACTAATAATTAGCTTAAGAAGACTCTGCATCATGTGATTATTATGTTTGTGTGTGTGTGTGAGTTTCAGGATGTTTGTGCCAAATAATGAGTATTCATATACTCTGTGATAAAGGTTTAGATCAAACCTGCATGTAAAAAAAAAAAAAAAAGGAAAGTATTTTAAGGTTTTTCCATTGACCATAAATTTCCTTTTTGTGGTGTGCATTTGTTGCTTCTTGCTAGATTCTGATTAGTAGAGTAAAACGGAAGGGACTAGGGCTGCATGAAATATTGTTTGTTAAATGTTACACAAAAATCACAGAAGTATGCAATATGAATATAATTTTTTTTAATCAATTTTTATTTATAGATAGTGCCTTTCTCAAACTCAAGGTCGCTTTACAAAATAGTTCAGACGTAGAACAAGAAACAGAATGCGGCAGACAGTAGTAGACATAAACATTACACAGTCCAAATTACAACAACGCAGATTACAACAGCAGGAAAAAACAAATAGACAGCAGGACCAAGAAGAGGCATAACACTGAGAGAAAAGATACATTTTTAGTTGGGTTTCGAAGGAAGCAAGAGAGGAAGCATTGCGAAGATTCTGTTGGAGGGAGTTCCATAGTTTGGGAGCGACAACACTAAAGATCTGCCATCCCTTGAAGACAGTCGAAATGTGGGCACGTATGAGCGTCTAACCAATTACTGAGGGTTTTCTTATGTGCTTTGAGGATCCTGACCAATCCCAGTTATTCCTCAGGTGCTTCAGTGAATTAGGACATTCACATGAATCAACATATTTAATAATAATTTAGGATACTAGTGCAAGTCAATAAATTGTTTTCAGTATATTTGAAAGCATATTGGAACTGTAATATAACTGCGATATAGTATTTTTCTTGTATTGCGTGGTTACCAAAATATTGAACTGATACTGATAGCTTTCCTCTAAACACACTATTTCTCTTGTTAAAGTGAAATTTGACCCACTTTCTTTAGTGTCATAATACTTGGTGACAAATATTGCTCAGGCATTCGAAGACCAAGTAACTACTTAGGCAATTTCTTCATTATACCCTTAAAGTGCAAAACATATATTAAGAGTTACTAACAAATGAAACCCACATCCCAGACGTCACTTTTTAAGCAGGCAGTTTATTGTGTAATTAACATTTTGCACACCACCGTTGTTCAGTAATGGAGAGCATGCATACACAACCTGCAGTGTGCTTTAGCTGTTCCCTGAGGGAATAACTTTTGCCTTCTGCTGCAGCTTTCAGACTGTAGCCTCCTGTAGAGTAGTTGTAAGTAGAGTAATTGCATGTTTATCACAGAATGCTTTAAGCTGTTGATTACAATTGGTTCTACCTCTCTCACATCAGCTGTAAATATATGTTGAAATAAATAAAATATATCTAAAAAAGCAACCATGACACAATGGAAGTAAATAAATGTGATGTGTGTTTCACAGCTGCATGTAAACAATAAGGGAAAATTACCATTATTTAAAAAAAAAAAAAAAAAAACTTCCATTAAGTTAATGGAGGCAGACAGCTCTTAAAGGCCTGTCACTCCACAACAGGCTCAAGGGGAAAGGAAAAAGCCATGGGGAAGCATTGAAGCTTGTCTCCAGTGGTGTTTGAGGAACTGAGTAACACTTTTATGGCTGCAGCAATGAAGTTGCAATGTCTGCTTAGTGAAGAATTTGTCAGTAGCAGGGTTAGGCCCCATGAAATATTTTAGTACTACCAGCTAGCTGTAAATTCTAACTGCAGTCCCATAAGTTGTCAGTCCAGATGTACAATGTCCGTTTCTAAATACTTTTTTAGTGTTTTAAATTATGTATCGTTTTGATGTCCCACAGTTTGCGATATAAATATGGATAGATCTGTATGATCTGTAGTCTGATGAATAGTATTTGTGCGCAAAACATCAGGACACACTGAAAAGAATGTTTATAATTTTGATATTGTCTCTTGTGTTCATTCCTTTATTCTTGTGTCATGCTAGCCCCTCATACTATCTGTCACTAGCCCACCCTTCCCAAGGCCTGCTCAGGCATAGTCGTATGTTCCCAGTCCTCTTCCTTTGGGTTTATTTTACATATCCAATGTGACATGAGCAGGTGTGCACAAAGACATGACTGAAACTTACAGAATGGATCTTTCAGATGCTCAGAGAACACTTTGTCAAAGTATGCTCAGTGTTTTCGTAAAGATAAGCACCCTCCCCTCGCTCCCGATACTCAGTGAATTGCTAGCCATCATTTAAAATGGCCTAGTCAGAATCGGATAACCCTGATCCACTGTATATCATCATTATGATTATATTATTAGTAAGCAGTCTCATGTGATAGTGAGATCATATTCCTTACTCAACCAAAATCGAAATAGCAACTTTTCCATAAGTGAAGGCTGTCCTGTGACAGGTGGCTTCTTCCTCTAGGCTTTATCCATTAGAGAATGGTCCAGTGATCTCACTACACACATGCTTAATGCTTAATGTTGAAATGCTTTATGATTGCAGTCTTTTATCTTTTACAGACTTCTGGGTATGTTGCAATCCATTTTGCAATAAAACCCAAACTTGTATTAAGATGAGATTATACAAGACTCACTTTATCGTTTTCTATTTGTTGTCAGCAATGAGTTTAGAAATGTTTGCCCTTGAAAAGTACAAAAGAATAGCTGTTTTCAAAAAATATGAAATGATGGAAGAGTAATATGAAATATTTACATTCATATTTATATACATATGTACTGTAAATATTTAATATTACTCTTCCAAAAAATGTTAAGGGCTATGGGTATTCAAGAAATTTACTTGTATGAAAGTGAAATCTACTGAAAATATTAATTTTTGACAATGAAAGATTCTTTGTTCAGGTAAAAATATACTGTAAAACATTTAACAACAACTGTTTACATGAATACATGTTGCAAATTATTCTTAGGGCCAAACTTCAAAATTTCATAACTGAAAAAAGGATTGGTATAGAGCTATAATATTTAGAAATCTTCCAGGAACTTAATGGAAATTTTCAAATGTTTTTTTTTTCAGTGATGTGACTGCTGAGAACAACATTTGACCTACTGAGCCCCTTCTAGTGACCCACCCCCTTATAAAGAGCCCTGCATGAATGAATAAGGAGTATCTGACAGGTGATTTTCCCATTAAATGCTGTAGACCATGCTGGATGACCGTAAATGCCCAGACTTTATTTGGCTTCATCAGCTGCCATTGATTGCCCTTCTTTCTACAGCACAAAGTCTGACTTGCCTTCATCTGATTTAGTCAATAAACAAACAAAAAAGCGAATAGAAAACCTGCTCTTCTTGTATGTTTTGAGCCTGTTTTGGAAGGATCCCCTTGCACAAGCTCTGTTTAAGCGTTTTGATGTAGCATTTCCAGGCAGGTCAAAGATGTTTTTATCAATTTACAGTAAATGTGACATACAGGAACAAAAAGGTTTACATTCATATCCTCGTATTTATTGCAATAACACAGTGTTTTGGTGACCATTGTGTGGCCCCAAAGAGATAAAAGATAAAAGATAAAAATCCAGAATTCTTTTTTTTTTCTTGTCCACAATCTAGCAGGTGTACAGATACGTCATGTGTCAGTTATGTCTCTGCTATGAACTTGACTAAAAAAACTACAGTTCAAGTATAAGATGTGACAAGTGAATCATAAACATGAGCATAAGAGTATGAGATTAGAAAAACTAGAAAAATAAGCTTTATCGTGGCCAGGTAATGAAATTGTGTTGGTTTGCAAGGTGCTTGCTACTTCAAACCTATTTGGTGACTCACAGTGCAAGAAAAGCAGCCCTCCAGCCATATTTTCTGTGCTGGAGAAACCCACTAATGTTAGCATTCAACAACAAAGCCATCTAATTCCCTTGTCCTGCTTAATTTATGCACACAGCACGCTGCCTGGGGGCTTTAAACTACTTTAGGATTTGTGAGTGGACCTCTCACTGTCAGTTTGTCATGGAAGTCTGTATGTGTGTGCATGTGTGTGTGTGCACCTCACAGGTCGTGTTCTGAAAGGGCCTTGCTGAGCCTTGGCTGCAGCTTTTGGTGAGGCGCCAGCTGAAAGTATTGCAGGAGGATGTGTGCACGGCCACAGAGTGGAGAGAAGAAGAGAGAGTGAGTGTGAGAAAGGCAGAGGAGGTGAGGATTTTTTTTTTTTTTATCTACAGCAGGGGATAATCGAACCACTTCCAATTTGTGTGTGGGCTTATCACTCAATTGGGAGTGATGAGGTCCTGGCTTTTATGGTGCAGTCAACCAGCAAACAGCAAGATAGGCTCACTCCAGCATTGTTTTTTAATGAGGCCTGATGAAAACATGAAGCTGCTAAGTGAGGGGGATATCAGTCTGTGCATAATCACTACAGCAGTGATCGCACCATCCCTTCCTGCTCTATTGGATCAATAACTGAGCCGACCCCCCTCTGACTCACCGAGTCACTGTGCTCTTTCAGCAGTGTTGCCTTATGAGAGGACAGACCCACAGATCATGCATGTTTACAGATCATTACTATTACGACAAAATTGCTACTTTACGCTTTCTACACTTAAAGACATTCTTAACTTTTCATGTAATATAATGTAACAAGATTTTTACTCCAAGTAATTTCGGACCATTCTATTGATCTATTCATCATGAAATGTACATATAATGTGAAAGGCAGACAGATTTGAAATTGTGTAAAACGATATACAATGTCTGTCGACAGTTTATTTAGAGAAAAGATTTTCCTTATTTTTAGCTTATAATTTTACTAATTTAAAAATAAAAGTAAAATCTGAAACTGTGAAATGACTGGTGTGGTGATTCAGTCTGATTCATTACAATACAGTGGGGTCTTGGTTTGATACATTTTTGATACAGGACAAATAAGGAGCAGTCAGTTATAAGAGTGTAATATTTGTAAGAAAAACTGTGTTTTCTAATGTTTGCACCAAACTTTACTTATGATCAGTATTTGTATTACTTTTTCCTTTTAATAAAGTGCAACTAGCCTACCCCAGGAGAAAATAACACCCCTGTTGAGAAAACGAAACCTCTGCCCACTTTGACAAAATGACAAAAATGCCCCCTGTTAACAAAGATATTCCTGCCCTGCTTTTGTGTTCTTGTTTGATTATCTCTTAGTTGTCTTTCAGCCCTCTGTGAAGAACCCCTTCCTCTTTATTTTTATTACTATTTCATAAAAATGCAGCATCCCTGTTGCCTCACTGGTATAATATGCAAGGTTTTCTTTGAACTAATTTAAAGAATTTTTAAAAGTCATTTCTTCTACATGAAGTGAGAGTTCACTATATTTATTAATGCAAACTTCAGACATCACAATACCATGCTATATGTTATAAATCAAAATCTCCCAGCACTACACTGTGTATATTGTTGTCTAAGTGTGCATAGCATCTGCATGAGCTGCATGTTCTCTTATCACAGTTTAGAGAGACCCAGCAGCTGTATCGCTAGCATTTTTTAAAACCTTCAATTACTTGTCGGCTTCATGACCTCATTTGCTGCCGTTGCATGCTTTATGAGATATTTGTGTGCACACGTCCCCTCGCATTATAGTTACTCATTGTTCCTGCTGAACTTGAAGGCACTTGCCTTGCAAACAATAATTGTTTTCCAGATTAGTTGCTGAAGCAATTAACGAATGTTTGGAGTATGGGCTATGAACCCTCCCCACCCCCCGCCAGTTTCTCCTCAACTGTTGAACCTCTTGTCCTTGTGACCAGACATTTGAGACTAATGCGAATTGAAATGGACTCACATAGTAAACATCTGATTTTCTCAAGTGCGGTGTGTGCATTCAGATTTCAGCAAAGTGTGTGTCCATTAACCTGCCTGATAGACAGTCTAGTTTTCTGGACCTTTGCTGAGAGCAGTGCAAAGCTGGGGAACAGATATGTTAGTTCATTCTCAGAAGGATGTTGTTTGTAAAGTAGTATTCGGTCTATACATTTCCTATTTGATTCGCCAGCAGCTGTAATGTTTATACCAGCTATTATTCTGGTAGTGAAATCAATCAAGAACATCAGCAGACCTAATTCATGAAACAGGGTGACTTTTTCTAAAACAAATTTGTTTCTTATGAGAATTCTGTTCCAACATTTGGCCAACATTTGACCAACATTTAGTTATCTGATTAAAGTGAGAGGGGAATAGTGTCGGTTTAGAGTGCAAAGGGAAAATGCCTGTAAAACTTTCCTTTCCATTTGTCTCCATGCACGGCCATAAATCTAATCACACTGAGCTTTGCTTTCCTGCACCACAAGTGTTTTAGTGGAAATTAATTCTTAATGTTGAATTAAAATGAGCTCTTTTGGGCATCAGAAGTGTGCCGCGGCTTAATTATGCACATCTCATGGTGATGGCTTGGCCGTGATTTTTCATATCAGGCCATGTGTGGTAATGGCTTTTGAGGATTATCTTTTATCCAATTATGGGCGGGTGACCTGGGAGGCCTACCTGTGTTTGCGGGTTCAGACTGGATTCATTAGTGGGCTAAACCCTCTTCTGGCCTGTCGGATTGGGCCGGCTTTAGGGCACAGAGGTACTGGCTCTCTCTCTGCGATGACACGGGCAGGAAAACGTGAGATTGACCCCTGCATGTGCGAGCTGTTGGGGGCTTGTGATGAATGATGGTAGGTGAAAGAGCCCATGGCCTGATATGGTGGGGAGGGGGGATAAACCAGAGGGACAGATTGATTCTGAGCCACTAAAATACAAACACTGAACATGAGCAGAGGCGCTCCCTCTTGTTTTCCTGCTCCCTCTCTCCCTCGCCTCTCTATCTTGCTCTGTTTCTCTTTTTCCATGTTAGGAGTCCCTGTTGCCATAAGGGAAAACGAATGCACGGATAGTGATTTCTTGGCATGCCTGTGATTATCGCGGCAGGTTTCTAATAATAACAGTTTGTGTGTGTGAGGAAGAGTGGGTATAAATGATAGTAATCACGAGGTACAGTAGATAAATGGACTCCTTGCGGCAGGTCGGCATGTGGGCTTGTGGCATGCAAAATGGATGCTGTGTGCCAGGAGGTTTCAAATCCAAACACTTTTGCTGAGATGAAACACACACCACAAGAGAAACCCAATCAGTCAGCTCCCAGATGAACTGACTGTCATGTGCAATCCAGCATGTGCATCCAGAGACTCGTCATTCATAAATCAAAGCTTTTAAATGGAATCTTGTTTCTGTCTTGTATGCTGAAGGCCACGAAGATATGATTCCACTCAGCTGCTCATTAACTCGTTTGTTGGATGCATATCTTTACTTTCTTGAATCTAACAATTTGTCACCTTCATAATAAAACCTCATATCTCAGAAATGGTAACTTTGTAGAGGAAAAAAACAACTAAACTTATGTTAATGTGACAAAATTCCTTTTTTTCAAGGGAATGACAATGATTCAACTGGGAGAAAATGAGCGGAAAAAATGCAATTGTGTGGGACAGCCATTGGCGTTGTTATTACTGTTGTGTTTGTTCATATGACCTATACATTATGCAGTCAATGCTCAGACTAAAACAAATCTTTCACCCGGCGTACATGCTGTCGTGAATGATGAATTGTGAGAAACCTGTTTCTCTGAGTCACCAAGCCTGCTATTCTTTCACAAATGTTTCCAGCACTGCATATTCCCTTAAATCTAAGTAGCTGTAATGAGGGGTGGTTTGGGGGAGTGACAGTTCCAACCACCTCTCAGAAACAGCCTGGCATTCACACTCTGTCCTCCATTACTGAGTGTACTCTCTTAATTGCAACAGCAGCAAGAATACATTAACTCATTAGCATGCACACTCACATGCTCTTGAATTATGTATTAGAAATATGCAGTCTTTACTTTAATTGCGCAGGAGTAGCAGGTTTTAACATGAGAAATAAGCCTGGTTCTGGAAGCACCAAAAAAAACAAAAACAACAAAAAAAAACAGTTACCAGGCCATAAACCATAAACCATTCTGTTTTCCCCTCTGTCATTCTTGCTGAGACACACACACACACACACACAAACACACACCAGCAGCTGGTGGAACCAATTATGCAACTGGAAAGAAACCATCCCAACTCCTCTGTTATTATCATGGGTTATTTTAACAACATTAGCTTAACGGAAGAGCTTTCCAGATAAAAGCAGCTGGTTAACTGCCCAACTTGACAGCGGAAAAGTTGAGCCAACTAAACTCAACTTTATAAATCTGTCTGTTCATAGTCTGCTCTAGGAGGCGGACCATATAGGACTGTATGGGCTTATCTCAGTGGCCTGTGAGGGTGAGCTGATATCATGTCAACTCCAGACAACTCAATATTGCAGCTTCATTATATGTGTCCCCACTTACTCTCCAAAAATTGTGTATATGTACTCTATTTCAAATCAGAATGCTTTTTTCAACTGCTAGAAGATTATTCCCAAAATGTACTGTGCATGTTGATGCAGACAATACATGTATATGCACTCACAGCTCAGCTTCAGTGACTGTTATGATTCTAATATCATAATAAAGATATGTTATTATGAGAAGGAGAAACATAAAGGCTATATCTGGTCAAAACTGCTTGTGTAGAGGCTACACCACCACCACTGAAAACTGCAAGATTAGAAAGTGAGAAGTGTAAACTTATAAGTTATAAGAAAATAAGTGCCAAGAAGGAATCATAGGAATCAGCTTGGACAATGATTTGCCTACAAACACTGCTCTTGTGTTTATTCTGGCTTTCAAATCTGCACAAACAAAAAGACACCTCCTCCAGTCCTGTGAACATACAGACCGAGTTTTTCCTGGTAAGCTCAATACCTACAGCAGGTTTGAAAAAACAAAGCACTTATATGTATTATAACTGGGCTGTGCAGCCCAAAGCCACAATCTCTCACCTCAAACTGAACATAACATTATCCTCCCCCACTGTCTTACACCCTCACGTCACCCCAGCTGCTCCAACTGCTACTTACTGAAAAGCACTATTGAATACTGTGTATACTTAGTTCCCATACGGCTTCAACCAGGCCTTGACCCCACTTACTGACCCCACTCATGACTGCAGATTACACCTTTAATAAAGTTATATATCACTTCGAAGAAACAGGCAGTCTTGAGAGAACTTGAACATAAGTTTTGAAGCATCATCTTGATGCCCAAACCCACACGTTACACTGTAAATTAAAGATGTTTTTTTTGATGTGCTTGATTTTTTTTGACGTGGTTGATTTTTAATGCTCTAGATGTTTCTGTAGATTTTTTATTTTGGTGGTCTCTTGTAGACGTTTTGTAGATGAATGCTGCAGATGCACTCTTTTACTTACAACTGCAGCTGCATGTCTATCAACTGAACTTTAGGTTGTAATAGTTAGAACAGAGTAAAAGAGCAATTGATTCTACTAACACTAAGACTAACTCTAACCTTAACCCAAAACTTAAATCTAATCTTAACCCTTGACTGAACTCTAATGCTGCTGAAAATCCACAGAGTTTCATCAGATAGTTTAAAAACTAAAGTATCTGTAGATAATCTATAGGAGGCCATACTTATTGCCATAGTTCGTGAAAAGCCCCAGCTGGTTTAGGAGGTAATAAGAGCTGTCCTTCCTGTTCCATAGCCCACCAAGCAAAAACTGTCATGAAGCCTGATTTTTGAAGTAAATTTGTTGTATAGAATGTATACATTATCCAAGTCAGCAGTCTTAAAACAACAACCTGTATCTGAATTCTTGCTTATTATCTGGCAGGTGCACCCTCCAGTTGCTAATTAGCATACATAACGCTTATGCTCACTGAAGCCACCAGTGCCCCTTTTCTCATGCTTGAAAACCACTTTGATACCTACTTAAAAGAGCTGCAGAAAAAAGAGTGTAAGAGAGAGAGAGAAAATCTGTGGTTTGCTTTCTATAGATACATCCCATTTTACAAAACAAGCATCTCTGCTCAGCTCTGCCAGGGGCGACAGCTTCATAGCAATAGGCATTTTTAAAAGGCCAAGGAAATGCAATTTGCATGTGGGCTGGATTTTGTTCATCTGTTTAGCTGTATGGAACAAAGGCAACACAAAGCAATTTTGCCACTACAAAGCATTTATTCACCACCTTGAATGCAAGAAGCAATGTTTTTTTTTTTCTCCCTCTCTGAGCAGAGCAGTTGGACACCAGAGAGCGCTGTTGGCCTGCTCAAAAACACACACACACCTCTGCATGCAGGCAGACTGTTGTCACTCCTCATCCCAAGTTCCTTTAAATATAAACTCAAGTTAATGAAAGTGGATAGACAAATTATGTTGAGAATTATGCATAATTGGACTTCTTTAAATAACACTCACTGTCAGAGTGTATTTAAAGAGTGTGAGAAGGAAGGAGAGCGAGAAAGAGAGAGTGAAAGCATGGGCTTTCTTTTGCCCTTGCATCAAGCCATGATTTCACCACAGGGTGCCAACCATGTTGACATATTACTATTTACCACATACTGCTTTTCTGAGATGTATAGGTTTGCAACTTTGTGCCCCCCTCCCAAGCCTTGTAAATCTATCATAATTTGCCAGGAGGATTTGTTTCATAGTTCATTTATGGTGTTTTATACTTGTTCGGTTGAGGACTAGAACTGTGTACCAATCAAAACTTCCTGAGTGATTCACAGCGAAAACTCAGTTTGACCTCTTTTTCTCTCTCTTTTTTATACTCAGCTCAAGAAAGTTTTTCCAAAGTAAAATTCTTGCTGGACCCCTCATTTACATGGCCAGTATCTAGGCCTACACATTCCCTCCTTGAGTTTTTCACTCTCCGCTCTCACTATTCCAGTCCTGTACTCCCCCTCTTTCTGCCCTTTCTTGGCTTGTATGGGTGATGGCCTCTGGTTGGTTGGCACAGTGCCCTCCTCTGCTCTGGACCGGCTCTGGCTCTGTTGCATTTGAGGCAGCCTGTAAAAGCCCACAGCCTGCAGGCGTGACTGGGCCAAGCGGAGCGGCTCTCCCAGCAAAAGCCTGTCTGTCCTAAAGCTTTTCTCCCTGCTGCTGCTGCTGCCGCAGCCTGGTCCCTCTCCGCACGGACGGGCGCTGCTTCATCTGGGCCTGTAGCTGTTGGGGGTCTGTGTAAGGGCACAGAGGGTAGCAAGAGGCTTTTGGAAATCACTGCAGGGACAAAGGGAGATGCATAATCACAGGCCCATAAATGCAGAATGCTTGAAAAAAAAAAGACAAAAAAATATGTCCAGCATCTCCAACGCTAGCCAAGTTACTGGGAAGATTTATTTTCTTTTTGGCAAAATCACACAAATAACCATCAGTTCTCTTAATAAAAGGTACCAAAAGAGTTTCAGGGAGTGATGCTTTTGGTTTCCTTTTTGTGGATGATTCTTTACAGAACCATTTTTGTAAATTAAATATGTGAGGATATGCGATGAACCTTTAAAAAGTGTCCCTTACAAAAAGCACTTAGTAACACTATGGTAGAAACTATGAGATGTATATCCTAATATAGTTTTTATAATACTTGTGCAGCATTGATAGTTACTATAGGTTTTATAGGAGTTTTATACGAGCCCTGTAGAATTTTCTATATTACTATATTAAAGAACCTTCACATAACGTATAGGTTTTATACCAATGAAAGCTTTCTCTTAGAACTATATGTCAAAGTCAGGAACCATTTAAGGCCCTTAATTTAAAGAGTAAGTGAGAATTAGTGAGAATCTCCACAGTACGATCTGTCAGACGACATTATAGCTCATTGAAACTCTTACAGGGCTAAATGTGGTCCTTTTGCCCTTTTCTGTTAGTGTAGACTGATGGCCCCAGCTTGTGGGGTCAGCAACCTTCCCATCATGCATCAGCCAGCAGACACAGGCTGCTGAAATAATCAATGACAATCCAATCAGGCCCGCTTCATTTGACTATCTTGCTGGCATTCTCCCTGCTCTACACTAGCTCAGTCGAGCCCTTCCTAAAGGCTACTCTCTTAAGAATAAAGATTTCTAAAGGATCTTGTATTGAGCATACAGTTCTAGGGAATCTTTACATTACATAGAGGTTCTTTAAACACACTTGTGGATTGCATTTACAAAAATGGTTCTGTAAAGGACCATCTAATGATACGTTCTTCAGGGAATCAAAAGTGGCATCACTCCATAGGACCAACTTTATGTCATTATCTAAAACATTCTCGCCACTCTGAGATTCACCCTAAGAACAAAGATGTGCTTTCTCCAAAGTAAATCTGAGACCTTTAAAGAATTATTGCTCCATCTGAATCACACACTTGCCCAACCCTTACCCCCCTCTCACACGTTTCCTTTTTTATTCCCACAGCCTTCAGATATACAAGTTGTTTATTTTTCAGTGCCAGATTCATTACTTGTCCCTGCATAGAGGTAAAGTGCAGGGTGCGTGCGGCTTTGTAACCCCGGCAGCGTAGTTTATAGTGGAGCGTGCCTGTGGCTGCTTGAACAAAGCAAGAGAATGTGTTCTAAGCATGAGCGTGTGTGTATATGTGTGTGTGTGTGTGTGCTGTGTTTCAGGAGCGCTACTGCAGAGCTTGATTAATCAGCCAGCAGATTGTAAGAGCTCCCATTATCCCGCCGCTCCGCTCTGCTCTGACTGCACCCTCCCAGACCTCGGCGCTTTATTTCCTTGGCTCTACATTATCTGGCTAACAAGCTTATTCTGAATAGCACGTTGTTAATTCCAGAATGAATAACACATCTCGTTGTCGATTTTCTGTGTGTGTGTGTGTGTGTGTGTGTGTGTTTCTCTTCCTTTCTCTGTGTTCTCAACCTCTGGTGCCACCTCAGGCTGGTATTTGGTTCACCACTTTAGCCTTCGGCTCTTCTCGTGCTCCAGCCATGCAAAGGGCAGACTGGAATTTTTAGGCTGAAGATGAGAGAGCAATGTTGATTTAACAAGAAACAGACAGTATGCTGCAAAAAATAATACATTTTGATGATTTAACTAATACTTTGCATTGTTTCATTCAAAGTATTTATCAGTTAAAAAATGTACATGATTTAACTGATAAATACTTTGAATGAAAAGTCAATCTGAACCTAAGAAATGCTATATAAACTACAACAGAGGATAAAACGCTACCAAAAGTCTATTGAAGGTATGGAGATGCAGTCTTAAAGATAAAAGTTTTTAATAAGACTGCCACAAAGAGTCCTAAAGAACCGTGTTTGTAAATGCTTTAAGTGTGAAGAACCTTTTTAAAGTTACATGTATGTAAAGTTTCTTAGAAAAACCCTAAAATGGTAAAGGACCCCTACATGTTAAGGTTCTTTATATCTTTAAAAGGGTTTTTCAGACTCACATATGCTGGTTACCTTAAAATATATATCTTCTTTGGCAGCACACAAAGAATCCTTTAAAGTAGCTTTATGTTGATGGACAGTGCGCAGAGAAATTACATTTATTGTAACTTAATTTTTTAAATGTTCACTTTGTGGTATGTTCAGAGAACCCTGTGGGGCGTCTTTATTTTGTGGGTTCTTGTTTATTTTTTCACACTTTTATCTAAAATTCAGATTTTTAAAATATTCTATTTACACCCCTTACTTGTTTTCTGTGTACCTTTGAGAAGTTATAAAGGCCAGAAATATCAATGCAGTTTTCTTATGTTATCGTGGAGGAACTTCTGCTTTATTTACTCATGAAGCAAGCTCACTGTGGAAGCTATTATTCTATTTCTAATTACTCATCCCCACCTCAGACAGACCCTACCAAACCAAAAGTTTTCTGCCTGAACGTATTTACTGAGTGCTTATTTTTGGCAGAGCTCTTGAAGATGTGCCGTGTTTAATTGGCGTAAAAAGAAATAATGGCACTCTACACCCACCTGCTTAATGGCATGCTGGCGTCTGTCCTGTTTGCCTCGTCGTATGCAGAAAAATCTCTTGATTATAGTGGCGGATAAGGATGATGTGTTTTGTATGTTCGAAGCTGATTTCGGTAGAAAGAAATGATAAAATTAATTATTTATTAGGAAGAAAATTATTTTATTTTCATATCTGGTGCTTGGGGCAAGAAGTAAACCACATTCTGATGATGTACAGTGGTCTCAACCTGTTTTTTTTTTTTTAGAATAGATCTGGGTATAAATGTGATGCATGGCCCTTGCCGTCTGTCCTGTGCATCCGTGGCCTGCTCAGCTTATTTCTGTCAACAGGCCTGTACACTGGAAGAGTTGGTGGAGGTGGGCCTCATTATTTAGTGTCTTGGCCCTTAAACAGGGGTCCATGCAGACACTGCAGGTTCTTCCAGTCAGTGAAGGGAAGCTCCTAGAGAGATGAGGAGAAGAAACTGTACGACAATGGACAAGAGAACCAAGCCCACATATCAGCACCAATACTATACATTCACAAGGGCCAGATTGCTGCCTGTCCAGCACATTCATTATGCACCCTATTCCAGAACAGAGATGAGCTCAGTGCTAGCCATATATATTTATGTATTTCTATTCATACATTTTATGCATTTGTAGAGCCAGAGGCTGATTTCTGCACTCAACCTTGATTTAAATGGGCAATCCACTGCTATGATACACACAGACGTGCACAAACACATGGTGTAATGGGTTTGCCATGCACACCACACTGTATTCTGTATTTTTTCCTCCTTTGCTTTTTTTTCATAAAAAGAATGTTTCCTGTCTGTGTTCAGCACACATGAATAAAAATGTGCTGGAGGAGGAAGAGAGAGAGAGAGAGAGTAGGATGTGTCAGCTGTGCAGTACCATAGCTATTTCCCCCTCCTCTGCTCCATTGCATGTAAAGATGATGGATTTTGATTATGATTGGGTGAGACTGGCGCAGAATGAAGCTCTCTCACCGCACTGTGACATGTGTGAGAGGGGGCTGATCGGCAGTCCTCACTGATCTAACAAATGAAAACTTGACCTTCCCCATTCAGCCCTGACAGGAGATGTATGTGCTGTGGAAGGTTGCTATATGACTTTAGGATATGCATGGATGGATTCCCTCACCCAAAACAAAAGCCACAAGATTGATCTGAATATTCATGGAAGCTTCTCCCATGAAGCGCAATTATTTGCATAAATTTTTGTCAGTGTGGAGATGATGGTAGTGGGTGGAGAAAAATCACTTTCTGCCACCATTTAGAATCAATTTCTTTTTTTTCCCTTTCATAGTGTATTATTGATACATTTTGACAGTGGATTTTATATAGCTAAAGCTGATTTGACTGCAGAGATTTTGGTATACTCTGAAATATGTGCATTTAAAATTCATGCATATATATATATATATATATATATAAAATATTTATATTAAAACCACCTGCCTAAGACTGTGTAGGTTCCATTCATGCTGTTAAAACAGCTCTGGCCAATCAAGGCATGTACTCCACGAGACCTCTGAAGGTGTGCTGCAGTATCTGGCACCAAGACGTTAGCAGCAGATCAGACCAGTGTGTCCTGCACATCCCACAGATACTGAACTTCTGAAGTTTTGCACTGTGGCCAGGGTGCATTGTTCTGCTAAAAGAGGCCACTGCCATTAGAGAATATCATTGCCATGAAGGGGTATACTTGGTCTGCAGCCATGTTTAAATAGGTGGTGTACTATCCACATGAATGTCAGGCGATTCCCAGCAGAATGTTACCCAGAGCATCACACTGCTTCTGCCAGCTTGCTTTCTTCCCATAGTGCATCCTAGTGTCATCTCTTTCCCAGGTAAATAACACACACATAACCAGTTGTCCACATGATGTAAAAGAAAACATCATTCATTAAATTGTTCTTCATTCATTCTTTTTGCATTGCTCCATGGTCCAAGCCTGATGCTCACATGTCTGTTAGACAGGGGAGAGGGAGAGCATGGGGACTCATCATCTATGGCTGTGCCTCCCCTTACATAGCAAGCTGTGAAGTATCGTGTGTTCTGATACCTTTCTATCATAGCCAGCAATAACATTTTCAGCATTTTGTGCTACAGTAGCTTTTCTGGATCAGACCAATAGGCTAGCCTTTGCTCCCCTTGCACTTCAACTGAGCCTTGGGCAACCATGGCCCTGTCGCCTGTTCACCGGTTTTTCTTCACTGCACATGAGGAACATGTTAAAATGACTAGCCATCACAAATGACTGATACTGTGTGTGTGTGTGTGTGTGTTTCAATTGGTACAAACAGTTCCTTCCTTAGGTTTGTTCCTTGTAGAGGATGCGTTAATGCATTTTCACTTAGTGTATAATACTCAACTGTGTTTAATGACTTTAACAAATACTTCAACCAAAAATGCTAATGTTGCTTAACAATAAATTGAAGGTAGTAGTAACCAGTTGGCATGATAAAATTTGAATAATGGTAATAAATGACTGTTGACTTTTGCTCATTTTAGCAATGTTAGCACTATTGACTTAACTATTCAGTTATATATTATTCTTTGTGCATATGTAAAGCATCTTATGTGCATATTTGAAAGTGTACCAAAATCTCTGCAGCCAGATTAGCTCATTGTGACAGTGTAATTAAAAACACAGGGAGAGTTTCTAAGCAAACACAAGCTCATGTCATTAGAATGAGGCATGCACTACCTCCGTCCAACTTGATACTGTGGAGAAATGAGCTGTTTGAATTCTTAACAAATGTAATTTGTCAGCGTTTAATATGGTGAGCGGGTGGGGGGGGGGGGGGGGTGAGTGAGTGTGGTGTCCCCTCTGAGCCCACGGCGGTTCTGCAACTAAATAGTTCCCTCC
>JBBPCZ010000007.1:13093188-13106069 GCA_037974445.1 Brycinus macrolepidotus | reverse complement strand
GATCCGATCTGTGTCACATATGAGCAAAAAATCGGAATTGGGTCACATTTAACTGACAGTGTAAACGAGGCCAAAGTGTAATATGTAAACAAAATCAGCAAATACATTTTCAAGGAACTGTATATACACAAGCCGAGGTTAATGAATGCGTGTGTATGAGTATATTTATGAGGTGATGATGATGATTACAATGATGATGCACTAGGACTGTAAATGCATAGTGCCAGAAGCCATGTGATTATGTGTATAATTCACTCTATATGGCATTAGTCCCTTTTGTAATTACTGCCAGATCATTGCTATTTCCCAGCACCGCTGATCTGTCCAACATCTGCCAACATGCCATCACCACATCAAGGACCTGTGCCCCAAATCACTGCCTGCGCATTCAGAGTTTTTAAATTTCATCTCCTCAGCATATGGCTGACTCCTTCTGCCTGATGGCAGAAATAAAAGTGCGGGTGATTGTTTCACTATATCTTTGCACCCGATGACTTCTTCTTGGCCCGTTTTACTGCGCAATATAACTTCAGGATTTCAAAGCGAGCTTGCCTGACTCATGCAGTGCAGTGATTTAACGTGTGTACAGGAGCAAAAAGGAGGACTAGGCTCAAATTACTCTTAAAATGGCGACCTTCGGCTGCAGCCTGCTTTAAGGAAAACAGCAATAATGGCGACAAATTTGCAGCTAGGGGAGCAGGTGGCTGAGTGAGGGCCTCGTCATTCTTTTTGCCTCTTCAAAGTGTGCTCACTGATCAGAAGTCAATTTCACCAAGTCATGCAAATTCTGATGCAAAGATCATGAGGTGCTTGAGCATATGCAGCCTAATGACATTATATGAAAATAAAATAGAAAACTTTAGCAGGCTTAAATTGTGGTGTTGTATGAAATAGACGCGTGTAAAAATACGCTATAATAAAAAGCTCATTATGTCCACTAAATGGGTTCTTAGCGCATCTGTGTTAACAGAATGTGATCTAGACATATAGGAAAAATTACGGCATATGAAAAAAAAGATATAATTACTGAATTAATACATAAACATGGCCATCGCATCCAGCATAGCAAACACCTTTCATCATCAGTCGTCCGTGGTTCATTATCTTCCACTACAGTGGCCTGGAATCTCTGATAGTCCCTGTCTATTTACACCGGAGACCAATTTCTCCCACCGCTTCTGAACTCACTATTTGCATTGACACCCAGAGTCTGATGTGTACAAGCAATTATGACAGGTTTCTTACTGAACTGTAACAGGGTGTTGTCTGCCTCCAGACTATGGCGTTATCCAATTATGGCCACAAATCTCCACTTGGCTCTGTTCTGTTCATTACCCACGGCTAAAAAAAGATGAATTCAGATGACCAGACTTTTAAGAAAATGTATTCATTGATTATGTCCCTGTCATGTTGGCAAATTGATACTGTTTGGCCTGCATTCTAATACTGACTACCAACTATCAACCCTTTCAAGTAAAGTCCTGTAGAAGATGCCTTGTAATGCCAGCATTAGTGGATGTAACACAGTTTTGACCCTGTGAATAACGATTCAGTTCACTTGTAAATGAAGCCCAGATTCATTTCAGCCTGCAGTGAATTTCCAAAAATGGTCCTTTTTTGGGTTTACTTTTGAAGCCATGAATATTGATCTCTCTTTTTAAAATTTCTATGACAGTAATTATGTATTGAATTAAAAATCATTATATATTTATTTACAATAATTTTTGTAACTATTTCATTGAAAACATCTTTAAATCACACTACCAAAACCAAAACCATGTTGTTTTAATTTCTCCAGTCACAGAAGAGTGTGATGCTCAGATTCTGGAGTGAAATCAAAACTAACACTAGTGTTAAGTCTGAGTGTATGTTTATTTAGAGGTCATGATGCCACTGGCCAGAGACTAGCAGCCTCAGCTACTGTATTTGAGCAAGAGGTTGCTTCAATGCTGTCTGATGTGTAATGATTGTTTATCTGACTTTGTGTAATTATGTGAACCATTGATCCATTCATTATGGAAGAACTTCTTATCACTTTTTCATTAAATGTGGGTGCTGTGTTTGTGGTGCAGTTTTGCTTGCTCCTATGTTTGTGTGTATACAACTTCCATTCAGTTTTGCACCTGTCCATCAAGCTGCTCGGCCCCTGCTGAGTAGTTAGATGAAACCATGGCTGATAGAGAGAGTTTGATTGGAAGGATAAGACTACCAATGCTGTTCGTGTTTTTATACGCACCCATGCTGAATTGTCCTAGCCCAGGCAGGCAGAGGCCATCGATCAGCCCGCTTGGGCTGGGGGATTAGATCTCCAGATAGGGCGTGTTGAGGAGGTGTAGATTGACAGTGACCTCTTGCTTGTTGCTACATCAAATGACAGGATCTTAATACAAGTGCCAACTCAATGGGGGAAAAATGGGATTTGTCAATATTGAGCCGAGATAGATGATCCTGCTATTGCAAGGTTGTTACGGGTTTTGCAATGATAAGTCCGAATTTTTCCCTTAATGCTAAGTTTAATGAACCAGTCTGGTCGGACTTTTAGAGACACTGATTAAAAAACTCCACTCTATTGTTGTGAACATGTTTCCTTGGCCTCTTTCCTGGAACTTGATCAACCTTATCTCAGGCTCAGTGCTTAGTTTCTATGATTGTATATCTAGCTTAAGACAAATCAAAGTTCAGCTACCAAATCACGCAGTGGATTATTATGGCCTTATTTAATTATTCATAGTCAGATATGAATGATCTGTAAGTTTTATCCTTGCAGTCAAATGGACTTTATCCAAGCAATTAAACCATTACCCCAACTTTAGCCAGCAGAATCCCTTCTCCGCTTTATCTAATTGCTCTCTCAAGGTAAGTCCTAAGCCTCACAAGCCAATGTCATTGCCAGCCAGTGTTAGATTCTCCCAGATCCAATTTATCAGGGCTCCCCATTTCTCCCTGCTTTATTAAAAATGTCTCTGATCTCCGCTGTCGGCTACTCTAAGTGCCACTGCATGAAGTGAGTGCCAGACTGTCCCAGCTGTAAATTAGAAGGCTTGATGTCAGATCAAAACCAATGAAGCCTGGAATCACACTTTCACTTTTTCTGTCTCCTATCATGGAATAGATACTCGCCATAGAGGGAGACAGTACTTGGTGATATTTCATCAAAAAATGATATACCGGTCTTGGTGTCACACTTGGTGTTGACTTTTGTCTTTAACATTTTAAATAGTTTTTAATGTTAATGTTTTTATTAATTTTAATATTAAAATTAAGGTTTTTAATGTTTTTAACCTCGGTGTCACACTTGGTGTTGACTTTTGTCTTTAACATTTTTAACTGATAAAACCTGAAACACATTTCATTTGTTGGGTGTTTCAGATCATTTTAAGAGAACAGCTTAACATATACATAATGCATAAAATAAATAGTAAATTTCCTTTATAGAAATGTGATTTCTGTCTGGGTAAAATTTTCAGTTCTGCATGAATTATATTGTGTAATTTTGAAAATAGCAGAAAAGAAGGAAACACTCCAACCAAAGCAAGATATTTGGAAGATATTCCTTTAGCATAAAGTACTACCACCCAGTAGTCATGGTTCATTTATTTATTTTTATAAAATACAATATCACCCCCTCACAAATCAAATCAAGTGAAGTAGTTAAATACTGTGATATGTTTTGAAAATATTGTGATATTGAATTTTGCCAATATTGGCAAGCATCTGAGATGGCATATTCATACAACATGTCCACTTGTTACGATTTTTATTTTTCTACATCCTATGAGCATAGCAGCTGCTCTTAACATTGGATGAATATTTCAAAGCTAATGGACCAACAGAACTGCTTGGAAATGACTTGGAATAAAATCTCACTACATTAACTTACACTAAAAGTCAAGAAGGTTTTGGCTCTCTCCTGTGAAGTTACTATTTTGTTGATTTTGTTTGGACAGCAATTGTATGTTTTAATCACACTTTTCATTTTTGTGATACTTTTTAACTGTGAGAGTTTTGTTCAGGTGCTGACAGGTGAGTTGGGAATTTTGTTCCATTTTCAAAGGCATGAGCATACAGCCTTCAGCAGTAAGCTGTTTCTTGACTCTCTTCTCTCAGAGTGACATTTAAACACATTGACCGCTCCAGTATGCAGCACACGCGGGGACAGCAGCCCTGTCGCTGCCTGTCTGGGATTCACAGAGATGGGAGTGGAGCTCTGTAACCAGACTCATTCAGAGGAAAGCACTGCTTTCCCTCTCGCTCTGACAACCCACAGCTCCATTATAGGAAAAAGAAGAGCAGAGTGGGGGGACACAGCCACCTCTCTCTCTCTCTTCCAGTATCTCCCTTTGGCAGCCTCCTCTATATCTCTCTAACCCCTAATCTATACAGACCAAATGCATGCTCTCATCCTGGCTGAGCTCTGCTATAGCTGGGACTCCGCTAGGCATGCTGCAGTCTGCCTCTTCCTGCCTCACGGCTCCGCTCTTGTCAGACCACCGTGGCATTTAGCAGGGAATGGAGCTTGGGCTGAGCTTTGGGGGGCGGGGGTGGGGGGGGGGGGCGGGGTGTGTGCTTCATGCAAGCAAGCTGAGAGTTGTCAAGTTTATTAATCATAAAGTAATATATTCACTCTAAGTCTGGCTGTCAGAGGCTAGGATTAGCCTGCATCCATTCAAGCAGTTTGAAACGGAGAGAGACAGGCAAAAGAGACTTGAGCCAAAAGATGTGAATAGGTCAAACTGCCCTTTAGTTCAGGGAGCTCCTCACGGATCTGGCAGTGTGCAGGGCAGGGAGTGCAGAGGGAAAGCACTGCAGGCTGGAGAACTGGACAGCGACTCTGATTGCAGAATTCTCCCAGGCTGTTTCTTACCTGCTCCACATCGGAAAGTTCAGCCATCACGCCGACATGCTCCCTGTTCATTCGTCTCCTGTGAGCGTTTTTCTGAAAGAAAAAGCTGTTGGAAAAAAAACTCACTGTACCTGTTTTTAGGTGTTTTCATTGCACCCTTTTTACTAGTGCTATTTTTATTACCACTTTTGAAATTCTTTTTGATAGCATTGCTGCATTTTTTAAAGCTACATCAGCAACAATATTTGTAATGTGACTTTTACTGCATGCACTATTATCATTTAACAGAACAATATCTAGATTTTTAAAAACAGAAAAAAAACACGTCTTTTTCTTAAATTCCCAAAATGATCTTTTTATGTATGAAGGTGCTTTCAAAACAGCGTGAACATGAAACAGTTGCTCATTCTCTGCAAGTCAAATGGAGGGCAGGGAATAGCAGCAAGTATAACATTTTCTTCACTGACAGGCTTACTTTGCACTCCAGAAAAAAAAGAGAGAAAATACCCATAAAATCAAAGAGATACATTTCCTCTGAAACAGATCATTTGTCTTCTGTCAGTGTTCTTGCAGTTACTCAGTGTTTGGCAGAGTTAGATGAAGGAGAGGGAGGAAAAGGCGTGATAGAAAAATGGGCCTAACATAAAACTAAAGGACCTCTGGCTCTTCATTTTTCTAAAGGCACACCACCTTTCCCATTAACAGTCACACCTGTTTTCTTATAACTTCAGCCCTCTCCTGCACTCGATGCATCTTCATTTCCACAGCAACTGAGCAGATCTTCAGAGGCTGGTTGGCAGTGGAGGGAGGGGGTAAGGGGTTGGGGGGGTGAGGGCATTTTGGGGTGGGGTGGGGTTGGGGGGGGGGCACCAGGGGGGAGTAACGTGACAGTGATTGGTGGCACTGTGCTGTCCTCAGGCCCACTCCATTTTTAGGCCCTCTCCCTAATGTTCATTGATCTGGGTGCAGATGGCACATTCTTTGTCTCTCTGGTCTGCCAAGTGTAAGCACTCCAGTAGCCTGGCAGGTAGCCTGACGCAACATGACTTTGATCCACTGCGACCTTTTAACAAATTCTCCATTTTCTCACTGGCGAGGGAGAAGGGTAGGAGTGGCGAAGGGGGGATCCATCCGTAAGAACACTTTTTTTTCTCTCTCTCTCCACATTCTCCTTTATTTCCTTGGACCTGGAAGTGGCTCTGTGGCAACATTTCAGTGTCTGCTGTTTATTGGAGAACTGTCTGCTTGCGTTGATACAGCACTTACTTAATTCACACTGGCTGCTCAATGGGAAAGTAAAAGACTGCATTTTTCACATGCACTGAAAGGGTCTAAATATAGTAGAACCTATGGCCTGCAAAGTAAATGAAGTCCATTCATTTTAACATGAGATGTTTTAGCAAATAAGTAATAAGTAATAACCTAAAGAAGTCAAATTCTTGTTTTTTCTTGCATTTTCCCCTGTGGCACACTTATGATATGTGTGTACATTTATGCATCAAAACAGTTATCATTTAATTTTACATGGCCTTTTTATAACCTCTTTTTATCCCTGTTTTTGTTACTGTGTTTTGAAGACTGATATATGTAAATTGCCTCTGTCCCAACTGGCAACCTTGTATTGTGAATCACTGATTGTAACTTTGAGATAATTGGCTGGGGCTGCTGTGGGTTTTAAAGGTTTTAGATGTATGTACAGTCAGCTCCATAATTATTGGCAGTTTGGCTTTTAACTGAAGTAAATTTAGTCTAAGAAATTTTTAAAAAGGCTTATTAAAAACTTTTATGGTTACAAAATCGTGTTACATTTATTGCCAATTTTGTCCACACATTTTTATGGACAAAATGCAACCAAAGCATGTTCCTCTTTATATTTCACTTTCTTAAAAATCCACAACACCTATGACGTCCATGACATCCTGTGTCACGAAGGTATAAATATGAAGTGATACAGAGGCCAAATTTCCTTAGTTATTCATCCACATGAAGAAGGTTAGGGATGACCACAAGAGGTTAGAGACACAAATGAAATGAGACAAAACCTTTATAAACCAAGTAATGGTTATAAACAATAGCTAAATGCCTGAAAATGTTCATTTCCACTGTTAGAAAGTTTGGAACAACTGGAGCTGTAGTGAACCTGTCTGAAAGAGGACATGTGTTTATTTTGTATCTATGCACAGTGAGGAAGAAAATTCTCCAAAGATCAGAGCTGTAGATTTGCAGACGATGGTATTATTTTGGAGTCACCAAGTCTTTTCAAAGCCTTTTTTTCATCTAATCACAAGTGTAAGCAGAGTTCACTAAATGCCACTGGAACCTTGACTGGAAAATGGCTCTATGGCTGGAAGAGACAAAAATAGGGCTTTTAAACAACAAAGACTCAAATTGCATTTGGCATTGAAGTGCAGGGAGATTTTAAGTGGAAATTTGGCTGCCTCTGCTAAAAAGCCTAAACTAGGTTGTGGGTGGATCCAAAAGATACATCCAAATCCACCCAAAAATGGCTCAGTGACCGCAAGCTTTTGATAGGTTATCTTAGTCAGCTAAAAGACCTATTATGCATTGGCAACCTGTGAGGTGAGCTGAAGAGGAGGGTCCAAGGACCCGGGACTCTGGAAGACACAGAAAGATTCTGTATTGAAGAGGGGTCTCAAATTGTGTGCTCTGTATTATCCAGTTTTATCAAGCATTATAAGAGGAGACTAAAAGGATAAATGGATGATGCACAAAGTAATAATACAGAGGAGCAAATAATGCTGCTTCACAAAAAAAAGTATATATATGTATATAAATATATATATGATTAGGACAAAATTAGACATTCCTCTTTGATCAATAACAAAGGATTTTTTATGACCTTCACCTTTGGAAAACTTCATTTACCATGATATGGGCCCTAACGGCTGGTTCCAGTATATATTTTTAGCAATATTTCTGCATTTATGCATGTGCAATAATAATAATAATGAAAACAAAAATAAATGAAACTTTCACTAGTCCCAGTTGGGATTTGTTCCAGTGTCCTGGGTAGAGAATGGTGAGTTTGAGGAGTTAAGGAGGTGTAATGGGGAGGTGACCTCTCAGCTGCTCTGTGTTGTTTGCTCACTGGCTGACACTCATCTGTGGACATTCTTCATGGTACTCTGTGCTGTTCATATTTTATTGAAGCGATAATCTGACTTGAATAAACACATTAGAGTCTACATTATTAATTCCAATTTCCCATCATTCTGTTTGCTCTGGCTGGTTCATGACAGGGTCAGAATACTGGTCTTGGTTCCCGGCTATAAACGCAGCCATGGTGGCCTTTGTCTCCCAAGGAAATTGAGGCATGGGGAAGGTTAAATGCAAACTGTTTCTCTTCCTGGCTGCTTGTGTTGATTCAGGACCCTGTGATATTTGCCATGCCTGTATGAGTGCCTCGCTATGACAGCTATGCTAGTGGCTAAAAGGTCTACACCTACCGGCTGCCACAACCCTGGAATAAAACCCTCACAATTAATTACCGGGAGAGTTTTGCTCCTGTCCCCAGGCACCCTCCTCCCCACCCGCGGCCCACCCGCTCCAGGTCTAATGTCACACAGTGAGTCTCTCGCTGCAGCACTGGCCAGGGAGGGGGCCGGATCCGTCCCGGTCAGCCCACACTCTCCTGCTGCTCTCCAGACAAATATATCTGCCTCAACATGATTGCACATGATAGCTAGGCAACACCCCACAACTCAAAGCAACAGATTTTCTTCCCCCACTGCAGGCATTTGACTGAGCACTGAGCAAAATAAGACAGAATCAATGGTAAGCCAATTGCTTAAAAAGGCTGACCATACTAGACATCGTAAGCTACTCATTCTGCTTCTGCTTCTAAGGAAAGATGCTTTGTAACAAAAAAAGAGAGAAATATACACCACTGTTAGAAAAATGCCAAGCCAAAATGCCTCCATATTACTCAACAGAATGCCGAATGCTTTAGTAAGTTATCAGCATATCAGCATCCTATTCAGGAGCAGCGCCTCCCCCGTGAAAAATTTCTTGGCATTTTGGAGCGGAATGATGCGTTTTGCACAGTGCATTTGAGAGGTAATAATGATATTAGGCGACACTGGGGGGAGGGGCTCTATTTGTGCATGCAGGATGGACGCGCCCTGTCATATCCTATTTTCTGGGCAATTGACAAACAGGTTCTCATGGCCGTGCTTCTATTCCAGGTTGAGCTTGTGAGAAGTCAGTGTGTCTGAAGGAGGGAGATAAGAGAAGAACCAGCAGCTCCTCCTTGTTGCATTCGGACTGAAGCCTGTGAGCCGCTTGGAACATTTCTGAGTCCAGACAAGCATGGTGCAATTAGTTCAGACAGCCAGCCACCTGTTTTGCCATGCTTTAATGTAGGAGAACGAGTACTGAGATGTTACAATAAGTTACTTTAAGTAAACCTACAGCACCAAAAGAAAAGGTCTCATAATTGTCCTAGCCACAAATGTGTTCTTTCTTAACAACAGAATGTTTTCAGTGTTGTAACTTGAATTTACTGATACTGCTGACAAAACTCGAAATTATTGATTTAGTCAAAATATGCACTTTCTGTTTTTGCCGTAATGTTAATGTGTAGCCATATATGAGAAGTATTACAGGGAAAGAATAAATACTGTGCCCGATCTATACTTACCATGTGAACGCTAATAAAAAAAATAATTTAATAGTGCATTGTAAATATAGTTATTTTCACAAAATGTGAGTTGTGTGTTGTACGCAAAAACTCCTCATTAGCTTGAATGAGATGTTTGACAGCGATATGTAAAGCTTATTCAACCTGCCAGCAGTTGTTTCGGAAGAATGAATATGGGATAAACATGAATAGGTTCAATTCCATAATATAATTAAATTTCACTTAATCTCTTTCTCTTTCTTCTCTTGTCCTCTTTCTTTGTCTGTTTTCAATCAATTGGAGTTAGCTTCTTGCTTGTATAGGCAAGAAAAAGTTTTTGTATGTTGCAGTCAAACAGACGGACCCTTGCCCTGATTTTCCACTTGCTGTGCAGCTGGTGGAGATGGAGGGATGGACCCTCACTAATCCCAGTTACAGACCCTGTCGTGTCATGTTGAAGTGCTGCAGAAAAGGATAGTGTTTCTGCAGCAATTTCAACACTGCTGCCAGTCTTCTTGGGGTGCTTTAAAGGGCATTTTGTTGGTGACAGGTGCCTAATACTCTTAATGGAAGACAGGAACGCCCTCTTGCTTTCTGCAGCACTTCAAGGCTTAAAAGATCCCCCCCTCTGTCTCTCTCTCTCTCTCTCTCTCTCTCTCTCTGTCTCTCTCTCTCGCTCTCTCTCTCTCTCGCTCTCTCTCGCTCTCTCTCTCTCTCTCTCTTTCTCTCTCTCTCTTTTTCTAACTTTGATTGGCACATTTGGGGGAGAGAGACTCAGCACTTACGAAGCCAGTTGACCTGAATAAAGCCTGCGGGCTGTGCCTGTCTGTGTTAAGCATAAAGGTCAGAATACAGAATAAGAGAATGAAGTAGGGAATTTTTTTGATTAGATTTGAAACATGAGTTCAGAGACCTTGACTCTGTATGATAGTACCACGGTGACCATAATTAATATTAGAGACTGTAGTGCTGTCACAACCTTTTACACATTTTACTGCCATTTACATCAAAGAGCTATTTATTATTTTATACTTCTGTACTGCACATATTGGCCAGTATATCTGCTTTCAGTGGCTACATGGATTAGTGTTTGCTTTGCCCAGTATTACATTGCTTTTATGCTTGTGGTTATGCAAATGGAACATGGACATGTGCTGCGGTCTCCTTTTATATTTGAAAATGTTCTGCCATTTGACAGCTCTGTCATTGTTCTCTTAAAACATCTAATGTTTCATGTTTTCATTCAATATAATGCTGACCACAAGACCTTCTACTGCAGCTTGTTTTTATTCTTGTACTTCCTTCAAAACACCGGGTTTATAATTTCACCAATTTAACTTTACATTGCCGTACGTTCAACCACCGCTGCAGACGTAAAGTGCACTCAAGCTTACTACAGCCGCACTGGCCTGATATAAATTCTAAAAATATTCCACTGGCTCTTAGAGGGAGAAAATCGTGGCGTGTGTGCCCCATGTGTTTTTGATGCTTTACGTGTCACTCAGGTGAAAACAACAACTAGCGGGTTAGTGCCGAGTCGTGTCAAGGGGAGAGTGGGGGGCAGAAGTGCTGGAGACAAATGACTGCACAGGGCGAGCTGCTCTACCCATATTTAGCCTGAAAAACAACCTGGAGCACAGGCATTTTGTCTCATTAAGCAATGATTTACTCCTAGCGTGAGTGTCTCAACCTGGAGCTAACCTTATCACAGCCGCTACCACTTCCCTCGCTACATGTCTTGGCCAGCCTCTAAAGCACACTTCTGCACAATGTCAGGGGTGCTCCTATTAGGAGCTAACCTGTTGGTGGGCTGCAGCTGTTGCTGCTTTTTCCCATTGATAAGTATTGGCAGAGGTGAGAGAGGAAGTTAGCCCAGCTCTAGGCTTATTTTGGCGCAGCAGTGAAACACGAGGCAGAGGCTATAATGAGAGGGCCTGATGGCAGCCAGTCTAAGTTAACTGCTCATTCCAGTCGGCCATCTTTAATGAAAAGGTTATGTGGAAATCAATTTGCCGTGAAACAATGTAGGTCTGGGGGCTTAGGTACTATCTGCCAGGTCAAAAAGTAGAACGCTGAGGTAATGAATCTAATTTTTTATCCTGCAGCCTGGCCATCCCACAGCTATTATTCATTTCGGTCTTGAAAATACTAGCTTGCAGCTATTGGATAGTTTGTTATAAGACTGCAAAGTAGCAAATTACAGCAGTTATCTGTAAACAGAATATACAAAGTCCTAGTATAGCACAACATTCTTTCCTTCTAAGGTATATTACTATAAAACATTTTATTCTAAGTCATTTTGGAGCATTTCTGTTGGTCTGTTTATTCTATATTTACCACACAATGTGAAGGGCAGCTGCTGTAAAAAATAAAAAATTGAGATACATGGTTTTATTTATTCTAGAATAAATATAAATAAACAATGCACTCCAATTTTATGTTTGTGTGTGTTCACCATTTCTAAATCTGTTCTCCAGAAAAATGTTTAGTTACCATCCAATACCTAGTTCAACTAATCAGTCTTTTATTAAATAAAATTATGTGGTGCCATTAGAATTTAAGAAATCTATGGAATGGTGTGAGTGCACTCAAATATATAGATATATATTTGTGTGTGTGTGTGTGTGTGTGTGTGTGTGTGTGTGTTAATCACATATTGCTACACTTGCACATGTCAAGGGGTGGGATATATAAGGCAGCAAGTGAACACTGAGTTCTTGAAATTGATGTGTTAGAGGCAGAAAAAATGGGCAAGGTGACTTTGACAAGGGACAAATTGTGAACATCGTTAAAAAGATCTTGTGGAGTGTTCCTGGTATGCAGTGGTTAGTACCTACCAAAAATGCTCACAGAAGAGCTACTGCTGCACAAATTGCTGAAAAGTTAATGCTGGCTATGACAGAATGGTATCAGAACACACTGTGTGTCACAGCTTGCAGCATATGCAGCTGCATAACTTCTGACTGCTTAGAGTGCCCATGCTTCCTCGTGTCCAGTGCTGAAAGCACCTACAATGGACACATGAGCATCAGAACTGGACCATCGTGAGCCAGAAGGTGGCCTGGTCTGACGAATCATGTTTCTTTTACATGATGTGAAAAAGTGTGTGGCTTACCAGGGGAAGAGATGGTACCAGGATGCACTATGAGAAGACGGCGAGCCGGCCCAGGCAGTGTGATGCTTTGAGCAATGTTCTGCTAGCAAATCTTGTTGTAGATCAAGTACACCCCTTCATGATAACAATATTCCCTAATGACAGTGGCCTCCTTCAGCAGGAAAGGATCTGCTACTAATGTGTTGTTAATACCACAGCACAGGGTCTTGTGGAGTCCTTGCTATGATGGGTTAGACTTGTTTTGGGGGCCCACAGGGGCTTCACTGTTATAGCTGGTCAATGTG
>JBBPCZ010000007.1:13063199-13090632 GCA_037974445.1 Brycinus macrolepidotus | reverse complement strand
GGAGGCAAATTAAGAGATAGTAAAAGTAATTGGTCTGAAAATGCTAAATTAACATGCAGTGCATCATGAAGCATTAGTAGCTCTGCTCTGACAGCAGGTGCCAGTGTTTCCTTAGGCTAAACATACACCACAGGATTATAGCCAGGAATTTCTAGTCCCAGAAGATTTTCAAGATCATACGAAAATGGCTAAAGACAAGAGCGTGCACCTGCCACCAATATTCATTTTATGTGAGATGACCAGAGAACCTTGTGATTAAGGATCTGGTCCTGGCTTATGTGGTGTGTTACTCAAGGACGAGGGCTGTGTGGTGGTGAAACAGTCATCAATCAATGAATAGAATAATCATGGTCATTAGAAAGACCAGCACGTTTTTTTTTTTTCAGATATATAGATATAAAGGCCGGGCAGACCCTCTGTTATTGGATTGTACTGCATTTTTTATTTTCACTTCTACTTTTCAGTTAAGTAAGCAAATACATAGACATGCCTATAAACATGCCTATATATTTATATATTGCTGGTGGGGCAATGTACACAAACAGTTTGCAAAATCATTGTTTTGAAAAGATCACCATGCCCAATGCCAAGCATTGACTAGAGAGTTATAAAGCCCACTGTTGGATGAGCAGATGTCTACGAACCTTTGAGTATATAGTGTATAAAAGTCTCAATCAGGGCACCCAGGATATTTTGGATGGAGGTTGTTATGCACTGCTGCTGAAAGAAAATTTTGCAATCTTGCAAGCAATCATTCCCACTGTATTACTGGTTTATAATCTCCCTATCGTTTTCTTGTGTGCACCTTTCTTTTGTTTATTTTTTTTTTCCCTGGCATGAATAAATTCACACACAGGTCTGTTCACCGTCTTCCACTATTTTACCACTTCTGACTTTGCAATGCTGCATATACCACTGCAAACTGGATGCAGTGAGCTCAACGACTCAGAGAAAGCATCCCAAAACGTGTGATCCCCTGTGATTACCCATCCTTCATTAACTGTATTGTTCATACAGCACTGGAATGGGAAAGAAGTCATTAAATGTGTAATGCTTTCCGTTGCTGGAAACTTAAAAGTCCTTTGGTCTAAGCTCGACCATAGCAGTACAGACGCCTGCCAGCTAAAGCCAGCCCTCAAATAGTCTTTATCCTTTTCATTTGGAAAGGAAATGACAAAAACAGAACAAACAATAGAAGAGAATTCAGGCGGTGACTTGGCCTTGGAGCTGCGTCATATTATATGATGCATTTTGCACCCTCTCACAGCTCTCTGTCAGTCCAGTGCCATGGAGGGGAATGATGATGGGGCTTTTCCTGCTTGACCTTCACGGGGAGGTTTGATTTGGGCAAGCAGCGGGTCCCATCAACATCAGGGGTCCAAACAATGCATTCGACCATAGAGGCGTTAGTGACAGAAAGACAGAGTGTAGAGGACTGGCAGAGACCTCCATGTGGTGTTTGAAAAGGTCACTAGTTATGCTGGCAACCCTCATCACCTGAGTCTCCTTCACTTGTTATCTACAGCCTATTCTAAATAAACAGTGTTGAGCCATTCTGGCACATTCCAGGATGATGCTATCCTCTCAGAACATCCCAGACCTTTTTAGAAGACAGAGGAAGGCAAACATTACTTGTTTGAGCTTATAGCTTCTATTGTGTCAAGTGAATTAGATGAACAAACAAAGATACATTTTTAAGGTGAATTTTGATAGTAAGGTTAGAGCTTTTGGAAAGACGTTTCAATCCTCCACAAAGCTCTGTCCTACAGGTTTCATTTGCTGCTCAGTGAGAGATGGATAACAGAGGGAATTTATCATGCTATCCTCTTTGTTCACTGTATTCAAAGGGTCAGTTTCCCCAAAGTCCCTCACGCTTTATCTCCTATCAGATCAATATGACAGTGATATTCCCTGTGACAGTGATCTTAGTAGCTATCATGTTTGGAAGACATATCCTTGAGCCATGTTTCATTTAATAATTTAATCTATATATAACTGTACATTTTAGGTATTTATTTTTTACAATCCTTAGCCTTCCCTGTCTGATTTTCACCTGGGAATTACAAGAGCACTAGAAAATACTCACTGGTTGGGAACGATAAATTGAGAATATTTTACAAAATATTCATTAATCAGCACAATGTAAATGTAAATGTTTTTATGCCCATATCATGCATGCTGCAGGTACACACTAAAATGCTAGTACTGGGATCTTTAATGGAAATTCCGCCAATATTTAAATTGCACAATTAAGTGGTTAAGATATGAATAAAGTCATTCAGAGTGGTTTGATGTGAAATGCTCTATTCTAGAGAAACTCTCACAGAAAGCTTTTAAATTACATGAATTCATTACATGAATTTGCTTTAGATACACCGCTTGTTTTATAATAGTTTTGTGATAAACATTTGGCATATATATATTAATTTATTAATGCATGCCTGGCCCTGTGCAAACAGCATAACAACTCCGAAGACACTAGTTGTGATGGATAGTAACTAAAATGTCTATATTTGCATTGTAGACATCAGAATCCATGATGGAGAAATAAGTCTCTGCGATACATTATTTCAAGCCAAAAGCACTCTGAATTACTTTGTTTACATCTTAGTGGTTGAATTGTACAGCAATTTAAAAAAATATACAGTGGAATTCCCTTTTAAGGTACATTAGAATACTGTCTGTCTTTTCCAGGCTGCCTGATCTTATCTGTAGTTATGTTGTTCTTACTGATTTGTTCCACGGTGACAAAGGCTGAGTAGATTGCAAGGCTGCACACCTCTGATGCATGTTCTCTTCTACCCTCTATTGAGAGCCGTAAATTGATTTCACACTTCACTAATAACCTGACCAGGGTATAACAAGAACTTGGATTGACTGTAGGTCATGCAAATTAATTACAGCAATTAGACCTGAAAGGGAAGAGAGAGTTGGAGAGGAGAAAGGGCTCCGAGAGGTTTTGCCAGGACTCGACATTTCAGCTTAGACCCTTTCCACCTGGAGAATTCACTGGAACCTGTTCACACTGGGCACAAAACACACCCTGAGAGATATGCTAAGCTCTTTTTATGGCTCCTGTGTATTGTGCCTTATACTGGAGAGCTCTGAGCCACTCAGAAAATAAATATGAATATAATAAATGAGGGTGTAAAAATGCATTGTACTTACAAATGCATTCAAATACCTTGGAATGTTAGAATCACTTATAATAATATTTAATAAGGTATTTTGGGCAAAATAAAAATTGAGGGCTACATTTAAATACAGGGCTATAAAAATAATTTTGTTTTGTTATGCCTGCACTCTTCAGCTGAGTCATATTTCATGTTATTTAACGTTGTGTATATAGTATATTTTTTTTTACATCATAATAGTGTAACCATATCAAATTGAGACTGGATTTTTACATTCAGTGATGCATTTAATCATTTCAGGCTACAGACAAAAGTACCACAAAACTGATGGATATTACTGTACCAAGCTAAAGGATTAAAAAGATTCACTGTGAACGAAACTGGAGATCAAAGTCAGATCCTGAACAAATAACTCATATTCTTAGTCTAGTTCTTATTCTATCAAGTCAAAAAGACTTGCTTCTGCTAGAGCTTGCGCTGCATATTTAATACATTTACTGTGAGAAATGTCAAAAAGGTCACCTCTGCAGCTTAAGAAATGAACTATTTATTCCTGCTAAAACCCAGCATCTTTAAAATGCCACAAAGAATAATAAATTCACTTCTGAACTGTGCCAGTCAAACATCACCTGAGCGAGGGAGAATGGAGCAAGGTTAGCGTTGTTGATCAGTATCTGTCATTGTGCGTGCAAAGGATGAGCCGCAGACTACGAGACATTTTGAAATCAATGTGCCCACAGCCATGTGGTAAATAGTTGGAAAATGGGTCTGTTTGAATGGGCTTTGGAGGGAGAAGGACAGCACTAATAGCAGCATCTGCAGCCGTCCCAGCACAGACAGCCAGCGCCCTTGAAACTGTGTCTGCAAATTGAATTCCATAGACAAATTGATACACTGATAAAATAAAGGGGAACAATGAACTCCTTTGAATTTAGATACTCAGCATAGGACATTATTGGTCCAGAAGACCACATGAATGTTTCGAGTGTCCACGCAAACAGTCAGTGAAAAGATGCATAATTGCAGACTAAAACACAGCACACTGGGGGGATTTCAGGTGTGAGCTCTGTTGTATACCTGCACAGACACGTGCTTTGAAAAGGTGGGTGATCTGAATAATGACAGGGAGAATTGTGTGAATTAGAGAGAATTTCACTAGTTACATGTATCATTCTATTTGTGTATGAATTTGGTATTTCAGCTTGTTTAGTAGACCCCACAATTTTGTGGTCCAGCTGGGTGCCTATTAAGCGTCTGTGAACAACTGCCAGTGTATATGTGATTGCTCTGCATGAGGTACAAAGCTTACTTTACATGTCAAATAGTAATTGCTTATGCTTTTAGTTTTTATACAGAAACATCCCAATGATACATCATGCTGATAAGGTGGTTTGCATTGTTATGTGAAATGCGTTGTCCCTGCAGTCATGCAGTATTTCTGTTTCTCACTCAGGGCCCACTTAATAATAGAAAACTGAATTTTCTTCACTTTTTAAAAAATAGGTGTTGAAGTTGTATGCAAATGCTGTTGAAGTTTACAACTGTACCATTCACTCCTCAATCCATACAGTCATTCTATATAGACTTAGCTGAAAATACAGTCTTTTTGTGATGTCACAAAAACCAACACTTTTATATGTATATATTCACCTATTCAGCCTGTAGCAGTTTAGCTCTGTCTGTTCACAGTGAAGGTATAAGGAGTATTTCAGCCTAGACAGACATCATTTACATATATCAGTCTTAAAGGCACAGTAACAAAAAGAGCCAGTTTTTTCTAAGAGGTAAAGAGAGCTTGGAAAATGGTCATGTAAAAATGAATGATGACTATTTTTGGAACATACAACTAGACAAATGTCATGAGTAGACAGAGGGTTTTTTTTTTTTTTTTTTTGAAAATGCCATGTTGAATGGAACACCAGAAATGCTTGGGGAATTGTTTATTGTTACTTATTAATTGGTATTACTAGTTCTATTAACATTTTACTGGTACCATTCCCATTTTACTAATACTGTTACCATTTTTGACATATGAGGTTTTGTCACAAAAGCAACATGTTTATTAAAGGTTAAACTATTTATTTATAAAATATATTTGAGGGACATGCAATAAAGGATATTATTTTGTTTTTTATACACCTTGCTTTACTTTTAATACCTAGAGCTGACTTGGATGCTTATTGGCCTTCAACATGTGGTCTGTGCACCTGTGGCATTTGTACAACATACAAAAGCACAAGAGCGCTTTCATGAATTCGGTGCCAGCTGAGGACTTTACTGTCAAAATATTTCAGACCCTTTATAATAACTGCTTTAATGTGTAAAATAATACAGAAAAATGCTGCATATTGGTTTGTGCTACAGTTCTTCTGAGGCCATTTATCACATAAAACTGAGTGTATTAAAAGGGAGAGATCCTCAGCAAGTGGTCTTGTTTTGTAGCACTGTGCTTTTTAGATATCACCTTTAGTGGTAAATGAATGTCCCATCAACAAGATTATTCTTTCAGTTCACATTAATGTATTCAGACATTAACGTACATGAAGGCGCACATGTAGACACAAGCAGACACAGATGCATATTTTTTCATGAGCAAGACGCTGTATCTTCAAGTCTCTTCAGTAGAAACTGGAAAGCAAACAGCCACAAATCACTTTGAGCACCAGCATGTGGATTAGGACATCTAATTCCACAATGGGTATTCTCACATCTGAAAATCAATGCAGCCCGTTGCTTTTTAATACTGTTATTCTGGGCCTTTAAATATTCATCAAAAGCAAAGCCGGGAAGGTTCAATCCTGATTCATGACTTGTAGAACTTGCCCTGCAAAGCTGAACCTCACATCTCTGCCCACTCTATTGACTTTGCTTCAGCAGAAAAGTGTATGGAGGCCGCAAGTTAAGAGCAGACGCTATTGAAAAATGGACACTATCTCTCATCACAAAGACTAGGGTGTGTGCTCAAATCACTTTAGCTCCCCCCTGGGTGTCCTATGTCTGTGTGTGTGCGTGTGTGTGTGCGCGTGTGTGTGAGTGTTAGCGTAAGCCTTAAGGTTAAGAAATTCCACCTTTACCGCCTTTATTCTACAAAAAAGACTGTTCATAAAAGAATCACTGACCTCATTTAGATCACTGTGGTAAATGTCACTTGGAAAAATAAAAGAATGGTGTGTGATGAAATCATTTCACTTACCGCTGAATTTTAGTCTGATGTCCTCTATTTAAAAAGTAGATGGGAATCCAGAGCCAACTTTCATGTCTGTTTTGACCAGTGCTCTAAGAACAGAGAGTGAAGCGTATCCTCGGCTCAAATTATGAGATAGTGTAGCTATACGGTGTGATGAATGCTAATTTCCTCCACTTGTCCTGTTGTAGCTGCTCTCGCAAACACATTCCGCAATCTACACTACCTGCTTCTCATACCTGACTGAACACTTTATCAAGGTGCCCAAATTGGAGTTGACAAATTACATACTCAAGTTTTCTTTTTAATGAAAAATAAAAGTTATCGCATGCGAGGGATTAATGAGCAAAGATAAAGGAATGTGGGGCTCGTTGACACTAACGGTCTGGAAATTAGAATACTCCATCTATAATTGATATTATTAAATTAGTCAGCCTTCATATATTTAAATTGTTTTCCAGCCATGTCATGACTGAATTGCCTTCATGCTTTTTGCTGCATTTAGAAGACCTAATGCAGATAATATGCCACGATCTGCTTCCTTTTACTATTCAGTATGATCGCATTTGCTCATCTTTCTCTTTCTCTGGCCACCTTTATGGTGTTCCACGGTTCCACACTTGCATCTATTATCCTTCCTGAGAAAATAGCCCTTCCAGGTAATCCTCAAATTAAATGAAGGCTCTGAAAGGCCAGTGAGACTGGCCTGTTGTTTAGGTCTGCTTTCGCTAAAGCCCCTGCCCAGAGAGAGCTCACAGAGGGCTCTGGGAAAAGGGGAATAGACGGCACTGCGGAGGAAGCAGGGTATTCTCTCAGCTTGCAGTTGTTAATTTCTCTGTTGAGAGACACAAATCTGGTCATTAGCAGAGTAATGCGGTCTCTTCTCGACCCCGCTGGCCTGCTATTAACATGTCCACACCTGAGACCGCTTCTAAATTCCCGCCACAATTCACAGTTACAACTTCTCCTTTCCAGCCAGTGGATTCAGAAGGGGAGAGAAGCGATATCTCAGCTCTAATAATTGCCGCTAAGCTGTTTCTGGTTATTCCGCTTGAGGAAGTATGGGCCTGACTGCTTGTTAAGTGCATTCAGATGCACACATACAGAGTGAGTTATTGATGGGAACACTAAGAGAATCTGTCATGGCAGAGTGATGTTTGTTGGAGCAGAAACATATGGATACTGGTCAAATCAAGAGTTTAGGGAGCATTTGCCTTTGTCCAATGGCAGCAGGCCGGCACTAGCCCACTGTCATTTGAAGAACCATGATTTTGACATATGTGACACGCTCACTTGATTTTTCCTTGAGATGGAGGCATAACCAGCAAGAAACATAATCCTTTTGAATTTTATCTTGATTTGTCTAAAAACTATGCCTCTGTATGGTTTTGGTGATTTAACATCTTATGGCCCATTATGACCTTAAGTTATAGGCCCAGAGGGAAATGCTGCTCACTGTGTCCTCATGTGCTTCATGTAGTTATGACTCACTTAGCTATAGTGTCATCAGTGTACCAGTGCTGAGACAGATGATACAGATATAAAACTTTATATATTAGTGGTACCATGATGTCCCTACCTTCTTCTGTTTGAAAAATATGGTGTGTGTTGCCTATATTTAAGATGATCTTACTTCCCAAGATGTTTGTTTTGGAATGTAAAACAATAAAGTAATTATAAATGCAAAAAAAAAACAGTAAAATATAAGATATGGAAAGACAGCATAAAACACAAAATAGTAGTAGATAATAATAGAACACAATAAACAGTGACTTAAAATTGCAAAGTGCTTTTAAAAGGTGGTTCAGTGATACGATGATACCATGCTGTGACCCTCACAATTTAACAAAATTGAAAATAATAATAAAAAAAGATGAATGTACTGTTTCCAGACAATTTAACCTAGCAATTGAATCTCACATGAAAGCCGTTTTTCAAGTCAGTCATCAATGAATAAGGTGATAGCCCACTACTATACTGTTTTAAGAGACAAGATAATGGTTTAAGCCCCTAATGACAATAAGTGATGCTTCTGGTGGAGGTCCTAACAGGAGCACCTGCTCTGTACTTCTCTATAGAAGTAAAGTCAAGTCAGCTCAACTCAAGTAGGTGTTTATTGTCATTTCAATCATCTACACAATACACAGTCAAATGAAACCACATTCCTCCAGGACCATTATGCAACGCAAAAACTACACAAGTCTACTCAAGTGGCAACAGGACAGGACTACACAGTTCATAAAGAAAATACAAGACTTTCAAACACAAGAGTGAAAAATACAATAGAACAGGAACAGACAGCATAGCTGACAAAAAGCAACAGTACTTAGAATGATCGAATATAAAATTGTTTCAGGTATTGTGTTCTAACAGCAAATAATTAGATGTGCAAAAATGCAAAGATTTAAGAGGTAAGAAATAACTGTAATAATGGCAAAAATAACACACATAACAATACAAAAATTAAGGATATTTCCTACGTGTGGGAAATATCGTTCCAGTTCAGTTCTAATTCAGGAGTCTGATGATATGGTGGAAGAAACTGTCTCCCATCCATACAGTGAAGGCCTAGAGAACCTTTCGACAGATAGTAGGCACAAGAAGAGAGTGTTGGAGGGGTGAGTGGGATCATCCACGATGCTAGTGGCTTTGTGGATGCAGTGTGTTTTGTAGATGTCCATGACAGAGAGGAGAAAGACCCCAATGATATTTTCAGCTGTCCTCATTATCCACAGTAGAGTCTTGCAGTCTGAGGCATTGCAATTCCCAAGCCAGGCTGTGATGCAGCTGCCCAGGATACATTCTAGCCTCTCTTTAGAAAGTGTCAGGGAGCTCTCTTCAGTCTCTGCAGGAAGTACAGACACTGCTGGGAGAGGTAGTAAGTGCAGGCTTACTGCCTCTCCCATTCGAGAAACCTGTGCAGTATGTATATGTAGGAAAGGGAGGGGAGAAGGCTGCAGTGCTTGGCGGAGCAGGCTCATTAGAGAAGGTGGGAGTATGTGCCTGCTCTGATTAACACTTCACTCTCACACTAGTCTAATCTGCCAGTGCACCAGCACTGAGTCTGGGCCTTGTGCGCACACCGTCACCTGAAAAGCCAGTCTTCTGCTCACAGCACTTTCACACACATGGGTAATTAGACTGAGAGAGAGGACAGTAATACGTCGCCAAAAGGACGGCTTCAGCTCAGATGCAAGTCTTTACTCATTATCTTGAATTTCATCTTGTACTGCGGGAAGACAAAGAGAGAGTTGAGGTCAGACATCGAGAACACTTCCAGTCCTATATAGGTAAAGCAAGCTTCTTAAAGTTCAACCTGCCCATGTGCTGTATGTGTTAAGAACTGTCTGTTGGACTTTGCTGTCTTCATCCTATTGACTTATCTCCTATACATTCATTTTAAGAGGCTTATACTGTCTGCCCTCACAATTTAATTTTTGTGTAGGTGACTCGGGTGATGTAGAATCAGGTGGTGGGGGTTTATTTTGATGACAAAAAGTCTCAGGACCAGGACCAGGATCAGGACTAAGCAAATTGTTTGTGATGAGAAGAACAGTGCTGTAAGAAAGTATTTGATTTTCAAAATTTTGCACATTTGTTTGCAACTAGTTTCAGATCTTCATAAAAATGTAAAATGAGACACTTAGAAGATGAGGAAACACAAAGTATCCTTTAATTAACTGATGGAAAAAGTCTTATCATGACTGTAACAGTCATGTGAAAAAACAATTGCCCCTAAACTGAATAACTTCTTGTGCCACCTTTAGCAGCAACAACTGGAACCAAAAGCTTCCTGCCATTGAAGATCAGTCTTTTACATTGCTGTGGAGAAGTTCTGGGAAGATTCCTCTCTGTTCCAGATTTTCTCAGGAGATAATTGCTCTTGCTGGAGCTCTTTCAGGAGGAAAATGTGTCCTGCCCACCGCAAAAAATTGCTCAAAAATGGTTTGAGAAACAGGACAAAGATTTCAAGGTGTTGATGTGGCCTCCAAGTTTCCCAGCTCTTAGTCTGATCGAGTATATGTGGAATGTGCTGGACAAAAGATCTGCTGCTAAAATCTTAGGGCCAGATGCCACAGCACACCTTCATAAGTCTTGTGGAGTATATATACATTTCAGGAAATGCACATATCCACTCTATGCCAAACATTATTTGTAAGGCATGTCAGAAGAAATCCTCTTCTTCCTCAAATATAAGCAATTTAAAACAAGTTAAAATGAACTTGACTGAAAGAGTACACTTGTTTATTTTACCCCCTTGCACAGTGAGGAAGATGCTTAGAGATGCAAAAAATCTCTGGGGTTCACAATTGTAAATTTGGAGTCACCAAGAAAAATTAGATACTACCTCCATGGCAAAATTTGGAAGATGATTTGGAAGAAATCCTTTTCTTCTACAAATATAAGAACCTGGAGTTCACTCAGGGCTACTGGAACTTTGGTCTGTGGTCATATGAAAAAAAAAAATTGATTTGAGCTTCCAGCGGGATAGTGATCCAAACCAAACATCTAAATCCACACAAAAAATGGTTCAATAAGGACAGAATCAAGCACCCCAGTCCCCTGACCTAAACCCTGCTGGAAACTAGTGGAGTGAGCTAAAAAAAAAAAAAAAAAAAGAGGACAGAGGACTAGAAGTTCTAAAGAGATTCTGCTCTCTTATGCTCTCTTTGTAATGAAACTTGCAGCTGGCAGGTGTTTAAGTCTGTACTGGTAAGTACTGATAAGATATTCACAATATGCTCAGATAAGCATATCATTTGCTTATTCTCATAAAAATCACAGACAATTATTTTGAATAGCTACAAGAACAGTTGGAGTGTGAGGACAAATTCAAGAAATTTAACAAATTAAAAATAAAATGTATTACTTTAGAGACAGAACAACAGTCATGGTGAAGACCACTTGTGTTCTGTGTGGATCCAGGAAACTGAGAGGAGGCTCACAGAGCTCTGGCCTTCATTCTTCTTTCTATAAAAATGAGTGCAGACCTAGGAGTTCAGAAACAACAGCAGTTACTCAAGCTCTATTTTGGCAAAGACACATGACAGAAAGTTCTCATAATCATTACCATAAAACAGAAGGATTGGTGGTTCAAAAGCTCTTTTTCAGGGATCCTTCCAACTGGACCAGACTTGTGAAAATTAAGTCAAATGTGCTCAACTGTGCAAATAATTGACTTCCCCAGTGAGTTGTGTCCAGTGAGAATCTGCAGAGGAGCAATGCATTTCTTAACACTAAAGCCATCAGTGACATTGTGCTACACATTGTTAAAAGGTTTAAAACTGGTAAAAAAACAACAACAGTGATTTCAGTCTTAGACCTATTTGGGCATAACTATCATATATATATATATATATATATATATATATATATGGAATAACTGATCACACCTGATATTTCTGTTTCAAATAAAATTTGACAGTCATTATCAAACGAATATTTTTACATTTAACTGAATTTTTATAATATCTTTTTCAGATTATATAATAGCTTTTACAAGTATAATGAATTTTTGAACTTTTCCTGGGGTTATGCTGTTTCATACAGAAACCTGAACAATCATAATTCACAGTTCACATATGTCACAAAAAGATCAAATCACAAGTTTTGCGATATAGTTTACTATCTCATGGTTTTCTTGTTACATTATTAAAATACAGATTTCTACATGTTGATAATACCATATTGACTTTTAAACAAAATTGCTTTTCAGAGTTTTTCAAATGGTAATGTTTAAAAACAAGATTTCACAAATCCAAATAATGGCTGGAGGCATCAAGGAGAAATCTAGAACCTTACCAGCTCAGAAAATATCAACAACTTTTTTTTGTTTTTACAAACAAAACAAATTTTGATACTTTTTACTGCTTTCTTGTTTGTTTGCATTTATTGCAATGTTAACCTTGCTAGCAGAAAGACACTTTAACGAAATATGACTTAAAAAAATAAGCATGGGTGCTTAAGAGTTTTGCACAGTACTATAGATTGTACAGATGGGATATTTGTAAGACCCTAATTCCTGGTAAGCTATTCAATTGTCAGTGTCTTTATCTTTGTGTGTGTGTATGTCTTTGTGTATGTGTGTGTGTGTACAAGTGTCAGTGTCTTCTAGTCAAACTCTTCACAGAAATAAGAAAAAACACTCAGGCCTCTCTATAAAAGCTGGTGACCCGTTGGGGACCTGATTCATTGGGCTGTTCCCTCTGGACTGGACTCAGTGCTTCTGGCCATGTGTGACCGGCCTGGCATGAGATGATGAGATGGAGTGACTCTGGATGAGAAAGAGGCCCAGGGGCTCTGGCCTGGCCGTTTTTCTTACTCTCCCTCTGCTCTAGGGCGACTCATCCCACTTAAACAGCCGTCACCAGCCCCTCTCACCAGTAGGCTATAGAGATCTGTATAATTTTGTTGACTGACAGCTTAATATTTGTTTATTTTCTCGCCTGGCACCCACCTTTGAGTGCTATAGAGGGTGCAACTGTTTATTATTGACAGAATGCATTTTTGGGCTGCTCTCAGTTTGATTTTTTTTATATGAAATAGTGAGGCTGACAAGCTGAGAAAAACAAGAAGCAAAATGGTTGAATGCTTGTGTACAGAAGAAAATAACTTTGTAACTGAACAATTGGAGAGATTTTGATTATATGAGCTCTTATCTGGTTAAGCATCTCTAAGAGGTATTTACCATCTTCAGCAGCACACACTTTTAGTTCTATGTGGCACCAAAAAAAGCCTCCATGGCTTATTAAGTGAAACTTTTTGTGTGGTATTTAGAACCAGTTTAATAGGTTCCTTGAAGAATCATATACTATGGGTTCTCCATAAGATCACATCTGATGCTAATAACAGGTGTATAGTACAGCTTTATGCTTTTCCTTAGTGGTTTTAGCAGCTTGGCCTGGTAACTCACGTGACACATTCCTTTTTTGGAAAGGGCAGGTGTCAGAATGGCTTCACCCATACAAATAAACTTCATCTTTCTTACTGTCATAGAGCTTTCTGTTCAAGATAGCCATGTTGGACTAGAACTCTCATTTCATTTTTCAAATGTGCTTTTAAAATGCAGCCTGAATTTCACAACAGACATTTGGCAGTTGCCCAGGAGAGACGAGGACAGGGAGAAAAGTAAATGGTGTGATGAACAAGTGAATATAGCTGAACCTCCCCTCTAAAGGTTGGAATGGGCTGATGGACAATGAATAGCAGTCATTCTATGGTCATCATTAGTCTCACACTATTAAACATTATGAAACCAGACACCATTACGTCTCTGAGGTCACTGCTGATCTCACTTGTGACCATTCTGGTCACTCACGCATCTTATACATCTTTATTCAAAACAGCTAGCAGAAAGATAAGAGTTCATAATGTATGGTATAATTATTGTGTTTATCAGGGTCAATGCAAATGAATCAACACAAAATGAAAAAGCCAGTTTTCAATGGTATGTTTGTGTAGACTTTTTAGCATACAGTGAATACTTTTTTTTTGTTTGTTTCTGTTTTCCTAAGGGTTTATACATACACAAACACACATACACACACACACACACATACACACGCACACACACATATATATATATACTTGGAGATATGTGATATGCTAAGATATGACGTTTTCTTAAGACAGGGTCAAGATGCACTTCATGCAGAAGCACAGAAATGCAGTGTACTTCATCATGTATTTCGCTCTTTATGTAAATCTGTGGCCTTCAGCTACACTGAATCCCTGTGCATGAGTGCTTGGAGTGTGCTAGATAAGATTCACTGATTTAGACGCTGAACTTAGGGTGCCAATAGAACAGCAGGAAGCTATTATATCTAGTTGTCACTCTTCGCGATTGAAGTCATTGTTTATGAAATTTCTTCTGAAAGCTCACAGTGGGGTTTTGTTTTGCAGGCATAAACTCGTAGTTGCTTGTGCTCTTTGTGGAATACAATGTATTCACCCCCCCAACTTCCACCACCATCACCATCCACATAGAGCAGGCAGTAGTGACAGCACTCATTCTTCTGTACAGCCAACATAATAACTTCGCATATGGAAACCTGAGATAGCCTTGCTTCAGGCAGGGGGAAGTACAAAGATCTGTCCACTTCTGCAACGAAAGAAACACGTAAATGTGTGTGTGTGTGTGTGTGTGTGTGTGTGTGTGTACATTATAATGAAGTGTCTTTAAGGGGGAGGGTCTTTGGGTTCAGCTGCATGCAGACTCAATTGCTCTCATTGTCATAATTTGCAGTAGTGCTTTTGCAGTTACTAGCTCACACACACACACACACACACACACACACACACACACACACACACACACACATACGGCACAATCTCAAGGGAGCATCTAAATGTCATAGAGTATGATGTCGAGTTCAGTGCCATAAGCTGCGTAGTAATGGGTGATTAGTGTTAATGTGCACTCAATGATATGTGTGCTCCGTGCTTATGCTTATGGTCATATGGAATGTGTGAAGTCTGTTTTGTTCTGTTAGATCTCTTATTTGAGAGCAGACAGAGCAATTTAAGTCCAACACGGTGCAGGGAAGATCCATGTTTTAGGCTCCCACAGCATGGAAAAAAATATTTCTAGTGCTACTAAAGGAATTGTTTTTAATATCTCATTCTGAATTACTCTCTTTTCTGTGGCCTTGTACACTTGCACATATGGAACATATATCTTGATGAAACGGTAAACACATGACACAAATAAATACTATATACAGCCACCAATGTAGTGCAATAATGTGTAATGTGTATCTCAAAACATACGTATAAGAACATACAATGAATGGATGATATTTTTAATTCCTTAGATATAAAGCAGCGCGGTGTACCATAATGGCCCTGCTGTGAATAGAGAAGCTGATATTTGGATGGAGTGTTTGTTAGCCCACATGCTAATTAGTGCTATTCAAACCACGTAAAATAATGAAGTAATGAGCTGCTGTTTGTGTGTGCTCTCCAACAGAGTGGCATTCCTTTCCACCTCGCTCTCTCTAATTCCTCCATCTTTGCCGCTTCTGAGGATGACTATTTGCGTATGTTGTGTGTGTTTGTGCAGAGAGAGACAGAGAAAAATAGAATGAATTGAGTGTGTGGTGTGTGTGGTGGTGATGTGTTTGTGTGTGAAGGGGTGGGGGGTGGGGTGATCAGAACGCAACTGTGTGAGGATTTTTTTGCACCTGGATCCAAAGAGTGAATATCTCCTAGATAAAGCCTTTGTGATTCACAAGGTCAATTATCATACAAATCTGACTTCACACTTGCCAGTCGAGTGGCTCCCTCACAGACGCATGTGCACGTGCACAATCTGGCGTGGGGCCCTGTCTTTTTATTGCTCCGGGAACAAAATCAAAGGTTATGCTGCAAGCGTTCTCCTACTTTGTAGAACCCTGTAGCGTCCTGCAGCTAATGCCTCCACCCTGCAGACCTGCACAGCAAAGAAAACGCGCACCTTCACAGACGTCCCTCTGTGGAAGAGCTAGAGGAATGGAACGAGTCACAACTGCTGCCGGCTAATATACACTGTTTTATCTACCTCAAAAAGCCAGTAATGGACAAAAAGGGGGGAAAGTTTCAGCGATGACAAGCTTTTGAAAAGACTAACAGTTGAGGTATAATGAGAAACATATTTTGATTTCTCTAATAAAGATGGTGTCAAGCACCTGCCCCTTTAGGCTTTGTGCTCCATCTACAAAAACTTTGTTTGGTTTTGTTTTGTCCCCACTCCCACCCCCGGCAATTGACAAAAGTTTTTGTCGACCCCAGTCGATCCAGTCCGATTGACAAAAGTCAACCCCAGGGGGAAGATCCTACACCACAAAATTTATCATCTCGCACCTTCATTTGAAGCCCTCTAAAGGTCTCTGCTCAGCCCTGGGTGGTTTTAATCATAATGTAGCAGTGATATTTTTTTTAATAAGTGTTTAATAAGCATTATGTTCTCAGATGCCTGATATGCTGTTTTCTGATAGTTTTACAATAACATAATTTTTTTACAGGGTGCAGAGCTACATAAAGCAAAATAATACCCAAAGAAAACTTTATTACCATTATCAGCATTACATAAAAACTCAAGAAGGCACAAAAGGTGCAATGGTCCTTTTAGATTGTAACTTAAAAGGCTATATTTGTGTTGCAGCCACTTCTTCCTATCACCACTACTGTAATCTGAATCAATAGTCATTTCACATAAAACCGAGGGACTGTTTCTCAATAACTGACTTTTGCTAAAATAAAAAAAAAAAAACTGGACCCCTATACCTGCTACTGCTGTACTCACAGTGCTGTCTACTTCTCTCTGCTGCTCTCTATCTTTGCGATGTGTGGGTGAACGGACAGCCAGCTCTTGTGCGCGGCTCTCCGTGTCATTCTATGATGCGTTTTTAATTGTTGCAGTTTTAAAGGTCAGATTTACAACTATTACAGATGTGAGTCATGTGAGCCAATTGAGTGGCAATTATGGATAGCGCACCTGGCTGCATAGCAGGCTGATTTCATCATCCATAACCCCAAATCGGCCCTCGCGCCATTGATTGGACTCAGATGGGCAATGTCTTAATAAAATAAATTGGGTCTCTCCGCTCAGTCATGACTGCTAGAGCTCCATCCATGCCTCTGCGAACCAATGGAGCACGGTCGATGGCCTTGGAAAGCATTATTCTTTGCAGATGAAATATTACTCAGCGATTGCCTTTAACAAATAACGTCTTCATAATGATGGAGTGGTGCATTAGCCAATATGCTTTAGCCGTCCATGGATGATCGGGTGTTCATTCAGAATATCGATTGGGGTGCGAGCCCAGGTCCACAGAGAAACATTTCTCTACTGAAAGGTGTCTAAAAGACAGTGAACAAGGGAAGGGGGGTGCGCATAGGAGAGTCACATCTGGTCTGTGGCAACAAGTCCGATGTCCTTTCATATATAATATTCATTTTATGTTTACTGTGATTTACTCATTTTCACATGTGTAATTTGGAACACATGGAACATATTAAAATGGATTTCCACATCACTTGTGATCACATACAGCTTAAAGAATGCTCTAAAAAATGAAGATTCCCAAATGGTTCTTGGCTTAGGCATAATAGTTCTAGGACTCTTGTTTTAGTAGAATAGAATCTTTATGTTATGTGGAGGAGCTTAAAACTTAAAACTACAGAAGAAATGTTTTTAGATTCGCTGGTTATTTTGGATAATAAATAAAATGCCTGTTTTTGCATTGTAAATATCACAACCCCTGGTTTCTGTCACTGACACTGTAAAGAAATTTGAGTCAGTAAGTTTCTCTACAATGTAGCAGTTTTTATATGGCATTGCTACAAAGATGCACACCTTTTTAAGAGGCTTGAGCTATCAATATCTAATAGCTAATGATAACATATTGATAGCTCACACTATGCAGAGCCATGTTTTAAAGCCCTTTCCCATCTACTGCAATAAAACACAATAAAATGTGCTGTCTAGCAAATATTAATCAAAGCTGATTTGTACCGTTACCCAACAAAATATTGGTCGAATGTTTGGCATCCACATTGGTTGAATGTTTGGCATCCTCATTGTTTTACTTGCTGGTAACAATTCACTAACAGCTGATTATTTTGGACTCCTAAGAATGTTAGCACCACTAACAGGTCATAAGAAAACAGTAGGAATTGCTTAAAATGGGGCTGATTCACCTCTAGCCCAAGCTGTAGATTCACCTAAATCCACTGTGACGTATTACATGTAGTGAAATATTCTCCTTTGTGCTGGTAATTGTTTTAGAAATGCAAATTATGAGGCAATTCCATATTTTTGAAGCAGTTATTGCATATTTATTTCTCTAAATTAATCTGGAAAGCATCTGCAGTGAATACATCTCAATGTCATTTGAAATTGTTCACCGTTACATACAATATACCTTTGGTGCATTTCATTTCTACAATACCTACATTGAGTAAAAAATAATAATGGTCATGTTTGCAAGCAACTTAATGTATCATCTTGTGACTGAACTGAAAACTGGAGAATAGAAAGCAGTGTAAAAACCCAACATTTCTTCTGAAATGAAACATATATTTGTTCACTCTTTGCTGCAGTAACAGTCTCTGCTATTCTGGGAAGCTTTTACACTAGATGCTGGAGCATTGCTATGTGGATTTGATTGCGTTCATCCACAAGAGCATCAGTGAGGTCAAGTACTGATGCTGGAAAATTAGTGCTGGATCACAATTGCTGCTCCTACTCATCCCATAGGTACTGGATAGACACTCATCATTCCATAGAGTTTTACTGCTTCACAGCCCAATGCAAAGGAGGCTTTATGCTTCTAGCCAATGCTTATCATTGCTCATGGCAATCTTAGGCTCATGTGTGCAACTGAACACTTGTGTCAGCAAGGGACACCTTAAAGAAGCTGAATTCACTATTTAGGGTGTCTGGATCCTTTTGGACATATAGTGTAATTCAAACTTGCACTGCTAGCACATTGTTTTAATAAAGGATCTGATTGCATAAACCATAGTTTTGAAGTTGGACAGTATTAATTATGTCAGTGTCTTCATTCATTGTATTGCCCACCTATTTTTAAGCACTCTTAACCGACTGCATTACTAAGAGAGGGAAGGACATGCGGCAGCAAGTTTAAAATCAAATGGATAATTCTATGAAATGGCGCTACTGGAATGCAATGAAATGCATAAATCTAGGATGCATGACTGTCTTTGATGGCCTGCTGAAATCCACAGTATTGTGGAGCTGAGCTCACCTGTCACTAAGAGTTATTTCCTTGTCTGTCACTCTCCAGTGTGTATTCAAGGCAGTGATTTATGTTCTGCTGAGTTACACTTTAATGAAAATTCATGTACCTCCCCCTGTCTGTCAGTAGGGGAGATGGCTGAGGAAAGGCAATGTCTGCCAGTTCCACTGTTATTCCATAGATCATTATAATTCTCGCTATGAATGACTTCTGGTTTATCATAGGAGGACTGATCACACTGAAACTGCAGCATCTGTGATATTTTGTCTCAAACTACAGTGTAGACACTCAACTTCAGTCTGATAAACTTCAAGTCATAGGAGGACAGACAGAAAAACACGAGAATCTGGTGAACTGGAGACTTTGCAGAATTGGAAAAATCACAGTGCCTAATTCTTGTCCTCTTTTAGCTTTGTCTGTTTGACTTGAGTATCTTTGAGCAGATCCTTGTTTTCCCGAAGAGTGTGATGTTGGAGTTTATTGTTCTGGCTGAAGACTCTGAGTTGGAAAAATGAGTGAAAATGTGTGCATCTGTCTATATGTGTGCAATTGCAAGGTAAAGAGGTGTGCCTTTTCCCTTTATTATGTCACTGTCATTTATAGGCCTGGCCTCTCTTTCCATTTCCTTTCCCAACTCTTTGTCTCTCTATCTGTCTCTGTATCTTCCTCTCTCTCTCTCTCTCTCTCTCTCCCTCTGTTTCCCTTTCTCTGACTCTCTATCTCTATCTCTGTCTCTCACGATGTTTCAGTTTCTGTCTCTCTCCAAGTGTATTTGATTGTGTGTGTGTGTGTGTGTGTGTGTGTGTGTGTGCGCGCGCGTGTATGCTCAGGGCAGCACCGCTCAGGGTGAGTAAATCTCCATTAGTCTAATGTCTCTGTGCCTTTTTGGCTTTATGAGGGCTGAGCGTTTGGGATGAGTAATTGTGGGCTCCTTCGTCTCCTCCTGGCGCCGTCGCTATTTACTCCCTGGCACCTGCTCCTTTTTAATTAGCGCCCCAGCCCTGATCATCTCTTAATCGACTTGGAACATTAAGAAACAAAAGCCAGTCTCGGAGGGGGCCGCAGCGCGGGGGCCCCTCATCCTGGCGGGGGAGCAGGGCCACCCCCTAATGAGCCGGGGCATCTCAGTGTCACACTCAGCACAGCGCTTCATCTACTGCCATACAATCATCTTCAGAAGATGGCCCAAAACTTTGATTCCCCTTTATTATCTCATCAGCACGCGCAGCACGTTAGCCGGCGGGACAGCTGGGTGGGAATGGTTCACTCGAGCTGTTTCTCTCTCTTCCTCTCTCCTTTTGTTCAACACAAATGCAGCAGCTACGGTCACTGTCAAAATGTTCAGAATGATCCTGTGCCAAATATCAGTGTCAGAAGCAAAATGTTCAGCTCAGGATATTTCAGGATATTTGTTTTATTGCTGAGATACAGTTCAAGCTGGAAAACTAGTGCCTTTTGGACTAAGTGAAGGGTATTTGTGAAAGGTATAGATACAATTTTTAGAAGACAGTGCTGTGGAAACATTTTAGACACTTTACATTTAAAAAAGTTATTTACCTGTACAGTAAGTGTATTATGATGTAATTCAGGAGCCTTGATAATAAGGAGTGTTATTATGTATGCCAGTGTTTTTGGCTAACTTTTTCCAGTAGTTTGGGGATAATTGCATTTATTCTAATGTTTTCTTTACAAGCAAAAACACACTTTTTTTTTTACTGAAATAATGATGGTTTAAACAATTTGCCTAGTTGCCTAAGACATTTGCACAGTGTTATGTATCTCTCATTATTTAAGAATCTCTCACCCCTAATTTCTGGAATGTCTGCAGCGGATGTTTTAGCAGGGGCTATTAGGACAGGGAGCTGTCCACAAAGCGAAGGGTGCTGATACTGGACAGATCAGACAGGCTATTGAGCAGGGCCTCGGTGTGTGCGCGCAGGCCCTGTGTTCAACGCTGTGTTCATCGATTGCAATTATTCTAAATCTTCACATTACCCTGGGTCTGCCGCAGGGACAAGAACATTTGCAGTAATGACTGAAAAATCAAATTGCGGTGATTGTTTTACTGTTCTTTGGTAAACAGAGATGTCTGTATTGTAATATCTCCCCATCTATTGATTGGACAAAGGGCATTATTAGCCCAACAAGGGGCCCAGGCACGTGGTGGTAACAGAGTGCACATCAATCGCAGCAGTCAATCAGTCTGTCACTCATCTCATCAGTAAGCACACTCAGTAGCCCAGTGCAGCCCACCCATCCTCATCTACCCCCCTCCCCACGCGCAGTTTTGCTCATACCTTCCATGCCCCCCTCTTTCTTGCTGAAGCCCTTAAAATATAAAGGCTCCTAAATGGTTCTTGGATTGAACATGTAGTAGTAGGCAAAAAAAAAAAAAGCTTTAATTCGTATAGAGCACATATAGGAGCACAATTTTCATTACATGGTGTAATGAAAGGGTCCTCACACTTACCTCATTTACACTATGATTCTTTAAACCTTAGCACCCTATTTTGAGTATTTTGTTTGTCAATTACAAATATATCTTAATGGCCATTCACTTTGCGCCTCCTAAATAAATGGAATTTTTGCCTGTATAGACTATCAAAGAGGTTTTCAGTTGGATATCTTTTCAGGAATTGTTAAAGTCTCTCTGAATATGAAAATACAGGAATTCTGATGATGGTTCATTCTTTGACTTATGGTCATGACAAATAATATGACCAGCTTAAGGTGACCACATTGTGATTGATTTTCTCTCCTCTTGGATGTACACTGAATGCTGAAACTCTGAGACAGAACCAGACAGACATTTAAGACAGTTCTCTCCATGCTCTCTTCAGAGCCAAGATTACTTTAAAAACCAAGAGTGCTTCAAAAAAATATATTTTCTGATTGACTTGGATAGTTAGTATTAATGGCTTGTAATATTTGAAATGAAAGGAAATTGAAAGATAAAGCTGAATATTATTTATTCTTTGTTTTTTTTTATTTGTTTATAAATTTATTTAGTTAGTTATCAGTTTCACTTTGTGCTAAGGTGAATCAGAATCTAGCCCACTGTTACATTGCAATGAATCCATTGTTATTTAACTCCACTCTTGACCCCCGGAAACCCTTGAAATCAAAATCCTGGGGGTTCTTTTAAAATGCCCTTTAAGAATGTTTTGTTACCATAGTGTCTGATAGAAAGACACTCAAAAGAAATTCAGGGAAATTGTCACAGTGACACATTTTAGCCTGTTTGATTCTATTTTTAACATTACTTAAAGTTTCAACATTGGCCTGCCTCAGGGTGGCACTGCAACTAACTGATTATCCCAGTTAAACACCAGCTGCCCAGTTATAGTGCAGAAACTGCTATTTAGCATGAGAACTTTGGATAAGCCTTCAGAGCTTTTAAAGTAGGGGTGCCAAGTGGAAAATTTATAAATAAGATGTCTGCTATCCCAACAGTTTGAATAACACAGTGACATTTTACTCATTTAGCAAGTATGCTGTGTTCGACTAGAGTTTGTAACTCAGAATTTCCAACCTTTTACGATGTAACAATCAAAGCAAACCCCCCTCATCTGGAAATTTCTGCATATAAAAGCAGGAGGATGTACCCTGAGTTCAGCATATGAGGTCAAATCAGCTAAGCTGCTCACACTGTCTGCAATAATAAAGAACCAGTCATCTACTAATAAACCTAAGATCAAACACTGTACACACACACAAGCTGGTTAAAGTTATCAGTCATATCAGTATAATTAGTTGGCTAGGTTGTTGCTAGAAATACTTGCCTTTGTGGAGGTCCCCTTTTTTTCCCCCACTTTGTAGGTCGAAAATGACATACTTCTGAATTTCAAGCTCTGAATCACTCACTTCACTTGTTTAGAGATGTAAATGAATATTCAAGACAAAAACATAAGTGGTTGGTCAAAAAAAAGAAAACAAAACAGATAGTAGCAGACATTAAGGAGTGGATGTTGGTTTTTTTTTTTTTTAGCTTGATTTCTTGCTGAAACTGTTAACTCAGCTCAGGTTAAAGTTTTGATGATTTGTGTGAGGTATAGAGGATTTCTGAGTTGTTAAATAGCCAAAATGCTGGATTTGGCTTTCTAGAATTAGCACTACCAAAGGTAGCTTTTCTTTGACATCACTCCAAAGGGTCATTTCTGACACATTTATTTTTGAGTGTAGTATCTTATTAGTATTTCAGTGTTAAAAGAGACACAGCCCCATACTGTCCTCTAGTCCAACTGGTGTCCTCTCCATCAGTGCTAAACTCTGAGTGTCAGAGGTCCAGTCCAAACCCATCACCCTTATGATGGACAACATCCAAGAGCCTGACTAGAAAGAGAGAGAGAGAGAGGGATCTGGAAGAGAAATGAAAGAGTGTTCAGACTTCCTCTTCATCTCTCTGCCTTCATCACCAAGAGGAGCAAATCAAGCTGATTAAAAAGCACTTCAGATGCAGCCAGGCACAGGCTCTTTGCACTAATGAGAGGCAACATCTCCACACAAGCAAAAAAAAAAAAAAAAAGACAGGGATAAGATGAGACGATGGACTGAGAATCCATCAGTATATTAGCTCAAATGTAGCACGCTACATAGCCTTCAGAGAAAAACACATGCATTTGGAGCAGCTATGTCCACAGTTTGGGCAAAGTCTTCTCGCCAAATCTCCCTCTCTTTGCAAGAAGGGATGCTTCTAATTCTTTGGAGTAAAACCACAAAGCACAAGGCAGAATGGGGCCCAGAATGGTGCCATAATGGTGTAATGACACAATGACAAGCAACACAGTCATTTACAAGCCCGACGAGACCCTAAATTGTCTGACCCATCACGGGGGAGCTGGGACTCATTTTTCTGCCAGCCATATGGATGGTCAATTCAACAGCCTACTGGTCAGAGCCTCATCTATTTCACCTCCCACTGTCATAAATTCTGCTCCTTTAGCTTCATACGAGAACACACACACCACAATGGATGTGTTTCTTTTTTTGGTCCCAAGCCATAATTACATTTCATTGCTTTTAGCTTTCATTCACTTGGTTATGCATGACAGCACCTTTTCTCTTTTTTTCTGCTATGACTACATGTGGCCTAGCAAAACACCAGAGAAAATGTCCTCTCAGAGAAAAGAAGGCAGTGGCTGGTAACCCAGGGGCCATTTGTAATCAACACTATTTGCCATCGTTGTTGTGCCAAACCTCTGCTGATGTGAAACAGAGATGCTTCAAGCAGACGCTTTCCTGAATTCCACTGAATGCTTTGATACACGACTCCAAAGTTCCAGGCCTGAGAGGCAAACAGGGGAATGGCTGGAATACTATCAGACACATAACTGCCCGGCCCATCTAAAAAAATTGGTCTACGATCATGCTGTATTCCATAAATGTAGGCCAGGAAATGTGGGACTTCTCAGATATTTTGCAATGTAGGAGTAAAATCAAACAATTGCTTTTTTCAACATTCATTCATATGCTGCATTTATAGAACAGGCTACTTACGGCTTCCGTCAACATTCAACGCATTTATACAAATGGGATAGTAACATATGTTTTTAACGAAGCTTGTGAAGCTTGTCTTAGAAGGCCCATATCACAGACAAAATGTTTCATTAAAAAATAATAAAATAAAAAAGAGCGTGATGTAGTACATAAACACTGTGAAAGCTTTAAAACATACCATTTAGTTCCCAGTTCATATGCTCCATATATGCAAATTCATCTGCAAAAACAGCCTGTATCGAATTCATTGTTTTCATGATGTTGCATTTACATATATCTGCTTATTCAGCCTACAGCAGTGTAGCGCTACTTATCCACAATGACGTAATAAGGGATGTTTCAGACTGCTATTTTAAGGAGACAAAATACAGGGCAGAGGTCATATATATGGAAAGTTGAAGCTTGAAATTCAGAAATATGTCATTTTCAACCTACAAAGCATGGACACCCCAACAAAGGTAAGTATTTCCAGCAACAAACTAGTCAACTACTTATACTCACATGAGTGATTACTTTTATGTTCATGATGGATTTACCTTATCAAAGACAAAATACAGGGCAGAGGTCACATTAAAAAACACTAAATCGTCAGGAATAATGAATAATTGGAAAATGTTCATGTAAAATGAATTTTGAACTGGTTCTGGTGTATAAAACCACATAAACATCATAAGTATCTCCAGGAAAAAGAAGTAATGCAAAAACATGTAGGATATGAACCCCTTAATGCTATCTCTTGGTTTCATCCCCCCTCGTTGTGTTCTGACAGACTGGGTAGACATACGGACAAGTGGAGTGCAGGATTGAATGCTTTATTGTGGGATTAAAAAAATGTATTGCACAGTGATCAGAGCAAGGCCATATGGACTGAGTTTGATTACATTATCCTTAATTAACATTTCTGTCATCTGTGGGTGATTAGTGGCCAGCTGCTGCAGAAGACCTGAAGGCAAGGAAGAGTAACTGTAACGGGAGACTTAGGTACACACTCAGCCTTGTACTGGCATTTTAGGAGGGATGTAGAGGGACACAGAATTATGTTTCTTCTTTTTCAGGTTTTTTCTTAGCTGGTAAGAGGGGACGCGTTTCTCCGGCTGTTGTCCCAGTGACTGCATGAATGTCTTACTCCACCAGAGGGAGCTCTGGGTATTTGTCCATGTTCAAAGAACAGTTTTTGTGTGTTTGTGTGCGTGTGTGTGTGAGAGAGAGATTGGGTGAGTGTGCATGCATGTGTGTGTGTGCGTGTGCATGTATATACCCATGTGTTACAGAAGTGTGGTGGGGGTCCATTTGTTTGGAAAAGGTCCAACTCACTGCCACAGTTTTGACTGATTCTACAAACAACTCTCTTTTTGTCCTGTTATTGTGAGGTTTTGTGCTGCCATGCACAGTTTCCATGACGATGATAGGCATAAGCAGGTTTCTATTTCTGTAGGTTTGCTCTAAGTGTTCCGCTGAAATCTCAGTTTGTTCTATTGGCCCTAGTGCATGGAGCCCTGGCTGCCAGCCGTTACGCCGCACTCCTTCTCTCTGCAGCCTCACAGGCTGTCATTGTGTTAGCTCTGTTCCTGAGTTCTCCTACTGATTAGAAGCCTTTGTGTGTGTATGTGTTTGTGTGTGTGTGTGTGTGTGTGTGTGTATGTGCCCATCTATGTGGAGAAAAGTGGTAGATAACAGCAGGAACTCACTTCATCAATTTCAAAATGTGAAATGTGGCACAATATCTCACACAATGCACCACATCTGCTGTACTGCCACTCATTAAACTACAAACCATGATATATCTTAAAGCAATGATCTAGTACAGGGGTCACCAACATGGTGCCCGCGGGCACCAGGGTGCCCCCAAGGACCACATGAGTAGCCCGCAGGACCTGTTCTAAAAATAGCACAACTCACCAGTGAGCAGTGTCAAACATTTAATTTGATCCTGTTGCTATTCTTCTTTAATCACATTTGCATCTATATAGATTTGAAAATGACAATATCTGAAAAAAGCATTTAAAACGTGTATTATACATGAAGTTTAGATAAGTTTAGGTAAACTCTGTTCAAGTGTATCAAACTGGTAGCCGTTCGTATGGCTCAGTACCCGTGAAGTAGCTCTCAGTTTCAAAAAGGTTGGTGACCCCTGCTCTAGTACTTTTTGTCCAAGTTAGTTTTTTGACAAGGATAATTATGTGGTCATATAGTTCAAATTTTTCTTCCTTTTCTTCCGATTTTTGGTCGATGATATATACTTCACCAATCTATAAGAATCTTGCTGTTCTTGTAGCCCCACATGGCTGATGTGGAATAAGAGGTTTCTGTATGTAGGTGGGCATGGGCCTTTGAGCTAGCGCCCCCTGAAGTAGGGTAGGCATAAATCACTTTTTGAGAAATAGTTCAACAACTGTTTCACATGTTTTCAACTGTTTCAAAACTTACAAAATTTGCCTCTGGCAGGCACATGACCCTAGCTCATTACAATTCTCCTGTGGAGTGGTGTCACATAGTGAATAATGTCAGTGCAAAAATCTAGCGCTTCACTAGCCATTATCTTGTGATGTAAAGATTTAAACTTCACAAAATGTTATATTTGGAATGTAAAATTCTTCTATAGATTTCATCAACAGTGAGTGCTGCACCTGACGCCTTTCATTGTATCAAAAACCACTTAAGCTAAAATTTTGAAATTTGGTGTGCTTATACTTGGGTACATTTGCCCACATGTCCTGAAGTTCCATTAGACTTGCTTAACAAAATGGCCAACAACAGCCAATCCAAATTTAGCAGCCAACATATGCCGATGTGGATGGTCATGCTGCGTCCGAAATCGCATACTTCCCTACTATATAGTATGCGAAAAACAGTATGCGAGGCGAGTAGTATGTCCGAAT
>JBBPCZ010000007.1:13031080-13045447 GCA_037974445.1 Brycinus macrolepidotus | reverse complement strand
ATGCTGTCAATCAAAAAGGGGTTCCGCCCTTTAGACAGCTCCTCCAATCATCATGCAGCAGCCCAGTGTCCTGGCCCGCCCAATGCTCCATTCACTCCCAGAGAAGCTGAGCTTCCCTGGAAGTGACGATTTTGCTGCATTTATCCAATCACTGTCTAGCTTTTCTGCAGTGAAAAAGCTCTTCTGTGCCAGGCTATAGGGGTCAAGTGAAGCTGCGCTTCAGGAAGGTTTAATGCTCTGTGCTGAATGTGCTGCACGGAAATGTATGACAGGAAAATCGCGTCAAACAATCTACAATAAATAACTGATTCTGAACGAGCTAGTCATGAAGTTGAACTCGATCTAAAAGCAATATAAATACGACATATTTGAGTATTTATTTTCTGACATATTAGAGGAAGCGGAGCTTCCCTTGTAGTCTTAGAGCAGCCGCCACTGCCACCCATCCATCATTCCACCTCTCCATCTGTCTGTCCATTCATCAATCAACCAAAACACTGTCAGTTCCTTACAAGACAAAAGAGTGTCTCCACTGTATGCCAGTTATTTTCGAACTCTCATTTTCTCTTCTTTGACCTCTTTTGTCAACTTTTGTCTATTATATTGGCAGCATTGCGGTCTAATATTGAAGAATATGTTGCAGTAATGTCCTGCTATGCGTATCCAATTTAAAACACTTGCAGCTCATGAAAAATTAAATACTTATTTTGTTACTAGCAAATCAAGATTGATTTGATTAGACAAAGGGTGGTCAAATTTCCATCTCCAAACTAAGAGAAGCTCATCACATAATTTGGCATACCCATGAGGCCCCTGCCTTTTCCTCATCTTCTTACTTCAGGGATCACAGCAACTTCCCGCATTGTCAATTACCAGGATCAACTTTCATTTCATGTGTTTTAGTACCAGGTTGAACATTAAGGAATTAAACCTACCAGTTAAAGCAATTAGCAGGAGCATTAATGATTTCTCTGTTGGCATTCTGATACACCTGCATATTAAATTCATGGAAATGGCCCTGATTATTATTAATGAGATGCGTGTGTGTCGTGCAGGTGGGCTCACTGGCCCTTCACCATTTCCCTGATGAAGTTAAGAATTCCGTTAATCTGATTATAAATTGTGGGCCCCATAGTCTTTAAGGACTGCAGGTCAGTAGGGACCGAAATGAAGATTATTAAATCAGATTCATTCTTTCTCGACTACTTTTTCACACTTAGCTACAAAGATCATTTACAATCTCCCTCTTATATAAAGGTAGAAAAGTCATTTGTACTTTTTTGCCTGTGATTCCTTATTAAACTGCTCTAGCATATAACCTTTAACTTTGGAGCCCCTGGATATGTGCTGTCTTTGGGCGCCAAGCCGATGCAGGTGAAAGGGCAAGGACTGCAACCCTCAGCTATGCCTGATATGCTTCAAATGCAACAAACAATTAAGTCTCGCGGGCTAATCAATGGTCTGAGACAAACATGCTTTATACCTTTAAGCGTCTATGCAAATCATAAACAGTGTGCAATCCCGCAGAGGAATCGTTCAAGTGCTACATTCTCTACATTCGAGTGATTCATGTTGAAAACCCAGACTTTTCCCTTTGCACACAAGGAACAAAGTAAATTGATTATAATGATGTATAAAAACAGGAAAAATGTAACTCTGATGACGAAATTCACCGAATTATATATGTGAAAACTAGAAGATCCCTTAAGCTGCAGGGTGAGTTATTGTAGCCCTGGCTCTGCTCTGATTGCTGTGTTTAGTGTGGCTTTGAGAGGTCACTGGCCCCATCTCCCCTACCTCAGTCTGTAATAGCCACTCTTTGGGCCTGCTCACACTCAGCCAGGCTTCGCTCTCCCAGTCCTGAATGCATCCAATTTCCCCATGGTGACGTGCCTGCCGCACACTTACTGTGGCGCAATCCACTCACCCATCTGCACTGTGTCTTTGGGTTACATTAGATTACTGCACGAATCCCCCCTTTTAGCCTTTTGAACCCTAGCAGAGCCTGCTGGCACTGCATCCACCAGAACATCACAAGTCACTGTTCCATGCTTACCTGCCTCTGCTGAGGGCAAGTTTGTACTGCCTGGGAACCTGGATACCACGTTTGAGGATTCCTGAGCTGTGAAATGCACACATGCCATTTTGCACACCAGGCTTCTAACACGCAAATGAGTTATGAAGCTAAGAAGGGACCACATGGAAGGCTGGGAGAAAATGGTGGAAAACAAAAACACTGGAATGCATCGGAGCTGGATTTAGTGGTTGTTGTCGGCTGCAGTGTCTCTGCCACAGAGGTGATGGGCCACGGGAGACTGGAGACAGCTTGCAGCTCTCTGTTTCATCTCATTTTCATAATCATAAGGCATCCTGGAGCTGCAGCTGTGCCAATATCGTGTGGGCCACATTGGGGGAAAACATGATTATATTACTCTGTAAGTGTCCAGGCTTGGCTCTGACTGGCACGGAATGGCCCTCTAAAAGGGAGACTGGAGAATTATAGAAATTGGATCAAATTTAGAAAAATGGACCCAATTCCATTTTTCTCCTCCCTATCCCAATGATCCCATGTCTAGGCTTCACAGATATAAAACAAAACAAAAAACTATGCAGTAATGAAAGAAGGGGAGTGCTTTGAGGGAAATGTATTTCAGGACCAAAAAAAAGATTAAAAAAAAAAAGGATGAACAATATACATTTAAATACATTTCCTTTATTCCCAAGATGACCTAATAACATTATTTTATTTCATGTCCTTCCTTCATATACAGAGCACTGCACCGATAGCAATGGCAGGTGCATCTCTCATGTGTGGATAGAAGTCCATGAGGTTGTCCTTCAACTCAGCACAGTCTCTGGTGCAACAGCAGCACATGAATATTTGATCATACATGACCTTGCATTGTGTGACTATTCATTAACTTCAATTGATGCAAAATTCCACTTGACAAACTAATGTCACCAGCAGAACAAACCGCAATAAAAGCAAATCCAAATTTATGCCATTTGAGAGCGTGTTTAATCTTTCTTTCAATTTACATTTCTTCTGAATATCTTCAGTTCTTATTCATAGTGAATTCATGGCAGATCATAATGTCTTAATGCTTTGAATGCTCAATGGTCTCTTAAATGATTTTATATATATTTGAGGCATGTTTGAAACCTAGCAGACAAACAACTATGTGTTCTAATACTTGATTCAGACACTAAAGTTCAATAAGGTAATAAATACACTTAACAGTAATATATTGCAATGAGTTCCCAATATAATTAGTCACAGAATTTGTTTCGAAAGTGCAGTATTAATGCAGCGTGGGAACGAGGGATGCAACCTAATGTGGGGTAAAACGTAACATTACAGTTAAGGTCATCATTATTAGCTCCCTTTCAAAATTAAACAAATCCGTTAATTGTTCTAAGAAAAATGGCTAATATGAAAAGTGCTTATGAGAATTGCTTCCAAAAGTACAAAGACACAATTCCCAAGCAGTTTGATGAGAATATTTTACTGATGCACTTTATTAAAACAAGGAAAACACTAAAATAGCATGGTTAAAAGTATTAGCCCTCTAAACAAGAATAGTCAATAGTATACCCCTTCTGACTCACAACTGATGGCAGCCCCTTACTGAAGTTTCTCACAAGGTTTGCACACGTCTCCTGAGAGATCTTAGACCATTCCTCCATGGCAAATTGCTCCAGTTCAAACAAATCAGATGGTTTTCACGCATCAACCTTAACATTGAGCTCTTGCCTAAGATTCTCAATAGGATTGAGATCTGGGCATTGAGACAGCCACTCCAAGATCTTGATTTTTGTGTTATTCAAAAACTGTTTATCTTAGGGTCGAAGGTCTCTCCTTTACTTCACCAAACAAAAGATGTATCCATGTACCCAAACAGCTCCAGTTTTGTCTCATCAGACAAAAAGATTTTCAAAATTCATCCCCAGTGGTCCAGGGCAAACTTCAATCTAGCTTTGATAAGCCGCTGTGTGAGCACAGGACTTTTCCTTGGCCGATGACCTCGCAGATTCATACGATGAAGAGTCATTATAACAGTTTGTTTCAGACAGAATGAGTCATTTTGTATTTTGCCATGGTGCAACGTACAGTTGCTCTGGACACAGTAAAATGCTAGGACATGTCTGTATAGCCTTCCCCCTCAAGATGAGTATCCACTATTTTTTCTCTGTGGTCCATACGTACTTCTTTGGGTTTTTGGCCTGCTGGTTTTTTAAAAAACTTTTTTACAAGGAATGTAAGTGTGATGCCACTCAATCTTGCCTTCAAGTACCACTAGCCTTGCTTATTTCAGTCCATTTATTAGACTGTGCTGCTAACTGATTGAGCCAGTCAAGTCATATGGGGTTCAGGTGTGGTTTGACACCAGAACATTTAACTTTACTGCAATGTTTCCTGATAAGTTCACATGGGGCTAATAATTTTGACCACCCCAATTTTCAATAAAGCTGTTATATAGCAATATAGAAGTTGTCTTTTCAAATAAAAAGTGTACCAGTTGGAGGTTTGTACATGGAATGTTTTACTTTGTAAAGTTTGAAAAGTAATGCAAAAATTGATTGCAAATGTAGAAAACATCCCATTTCTCATAGGGGGCTAATAAGTATGACCTTACCCGTACATTTTATGTGATTAAACATGTTAAAGCAGTACATGTTTTTGGTCAACTCCTCATATTCCCAAATTTTGACAGCAATCAGATTTTTTGTTATTCAAGATTCTCCATTCAGCCTCAAAGATGCCTTCTAATTTTGTACCACACAAGTAACGTTTTTCTTTATAAATCATTTTTGATTACTGAATAGCATGTGTAAGTCAAATAATTCATACAGTATTTTATGAGTGTTGGTGGCAGTAATACAGCAACATCTTGAACCATATAAATCACTCAACAATGAGAGTTATAAAGGAATAGTAATGCAGTGTAACAAATAAAGAGATAAGTCTATATTGCCTCATACATAAACACACTGTTCATTTTTGGACATTTTTTTTACATATTTTTATTTATATAGGGAAAGCATATAATATAAATAAAAGTGCAACAATTATCTTTTCACAAATCATATTTACTGCATATATTTATTATTTTAATAAAATAATCATTCAGTAAAAAACAAAATGTGTTGGGTTGTGCCCTGTTATCCCACAGATACTCCAAAAACTATTCAAATAACAGAGCAATGTACAGTAGCTCAATAAGCATTCATAGGTTGTGCTGTACTCAGATATTTCTGTCACAAGTTATATAGAGCAAAACATCAGCACAATATGATCAAATGCACAGCATCTGCACAAAGAGGGCTTTGTGAACACATATTTGTACTCACCAGAAAGCAGCAGCTAGATAGATGTATTCAGTCAAGCACTAAATTGGAACTGTAGTGGGTAGCGTAACAATCAACACATCGATTCAGTACTGTTGAGCAGAGATAGCAGGCCAGTGCTCTTTGAGGGCCCCTGGGACCCAGAAATATAAATATGCAGAAAATTGGAAATCAATGCAAGTTTATTATCATAGTAGAAGCAATACTGTTTAAGCAATTAAAGAAAATGGCAGACTTCATTATATTAAAAGTTGACTTGTGCGAGTGGATGGTTACAGATGCTCAAGTGAACAATTAGAAACTATGAACAATGGAGGAGGGACTCACAGCATGTTCATGTTACTGTCACTGGGCTCGTAGTGTTAGTGTCTTCCGAATCGTTTTAACCAATCGAATATCCAAATTTAGCACTTACATTTTAAATAAGGGTCATTTACTCTAAGCTGCAAAAACGGCCTATAGTCATGCACAGACCAGGATTCTTTATGAGCCGCAAACGCCCGACTTGCTATAAGAGCCTACCTGACCTGCAAAAATATTCATTATTCAATAACTTGAACCTGACCTGCAATGTTGCTGCAAGTTATTTGTTGTCACTTCTTGACCCTGCAAAAATTTTTCTTATAAGTTGACCTGAACCTGCCAGATTTACAAGTCAACCTGCGCATCAGTACTAATCAGGATTCATTGTTTTGGTGATTTCACAAAAAACAATACATTTATACTACCATCTGTTCATCCAACAGAAGTTTAGCCACACCCATTCACACTTCAGTTTAATGGAGTGTTTCATCCTAGACTGTTTTTTGAATGAAGATGGCCAATTAGAACAGAGAGCATTGGCATATATCAATCCTCACAAAACGTACTTTAAAATGAACGATGACTGTTTTGTGGTACAGGGTCAAAAATAAAATTCATGGAAAATGTAACTTGTGCCCTTTAAACCACCAGTGTGCATCATCAAACCTGACCTGAACCTATGGGCACATTATTCAAATTAAAAATTCATTTTAATTTTCCATGTGACAAAAGCCATAAATACACAGATAATTTCAGGGAATTTTTTCACCCCAGAGATGTTAAGTTGTAATGCAGCACAGGCTTACAGAGCAAATTAAATTGTTTCATAGAGGATATGACCAAAGCCTCACATTTGGATGGCTTCCAAAGAATGCTGCGGTTCACTGCATGGAAATATGCCGAGTCCTCTGTCACTTATTATGGAAGTAGATATATTGTTTCAAAGAGTGACAGCAACTCGGCCAGCATTCGTTTCAATGTGAGCCGATTCAGGGAAAATACAGGATACAACAAGACAGCTGACACATCCTCAACACCTTCTATGCATATCAAGGCAAAATCGGACTGCTCTGGGTCATATTACAGTGACATCACTCTTGAGTACATCAGTCAGAATCCCTTAGTGATGTCAGCGGAATGATATCACTCCTGATTAGACGTGCCAGGGACGTGTCTGCATTTGTGCACCTCATACTGGAGCGCTTTGGCTTCTTGGTAGGACAAGACCCTACAAGACCCTACAAGACTCCTTTACTTCGGTTATGGGTCATATCTTTGCTCTTAAAAACCTTATGTGCTTGATAACAAGGAATAAACGTGAAAAACACTGAGTTCTAGATGTGTAATAATACACACAGTTCACAATTACATTTGATACTCTCACCATATTTTGGAGAAAATTTGAAAAGCGATGATACATGTTGATGCAGTAGTAGTAGTCTAAGGTTCTCATAATTTTGGCAGGTCAAATGTGCTAAAGCTTACTGTTGTCTTGTTTCATACAGGATGAAATTTGGCTGCTGTATAGGAAGCTTTAGCGGATAAATGGTTTAGATCTGGTACGCAGCTGACAGCTTTCTTATTTGCCTTTTGCTCAAAGGGATCTCTTAAGCTAACTCAAACATGTCAGTCTTGGAAGCACAACTATGTGTTTGGGGAAATGTCATTTTTAATTAAATCCCAGACACTTAAAGATAAGCAGACATTAATTTCACCTGGGACATGTAGATGTGCAGAGCCAAAATAACATGATGTATGTCTGTCATGGCCAGTGATATGAACTAATAATATGAACTCTGGCATGCTTCATATTTGTCAAACTAGAAAGATAAAACTGTTCGTGACATTGATTCAGAAAGTATTAGGAACAGCAAACTGCTTCCATATTACTGAAGACATTTTAGCAATTATATGCACATTTTCATTTAGACGATATCAATGTTAATTGTTTCAACCGCATTGTGTAGATGGCTAAGTTTATTTTGGTGAGCTTTTTATTGCCACAATTTTTATACACAACACATTCACATGGCTTCGATTTTTTCATTTACTTGTGTGGAATTAGTTTCCTTGACACACCTGTCCTCCAGCTTAGTCTCAACACACTCAAGCCTACCAGCCAAGAAGCACTTTGATTACATTACACATTTCACATCCTTCCTTTTCAAAATAGGTTTGAGTTTTTTCTCGCTGTGAAGGCTAGAGATGATGCTATGATTTTAATGGAGTTAATGAGGAGTAAAATAGGCAGTCCTATGGGGGAATTACACTTTTTATTTTGAGTTGGCCTCCACAGGTTAATTAGTTTTTAAAGACATTTAGTTTCAATGTGTGTGTGTACATCTTAAATGGCGTAACCACATAACACATACTTTACACGAAAAACAAATGAAATTATACCTAAAATCAAATTGTAAACAGATTTGTATAAGCTTTGTTGCCTGTGTGTCTGCTCTCTGATGGACTGGTGTTTCTCCACCTATTGCCCTATGAGCGCTGGGATAAGACCCTGGTTAGGAAAAGTATTTTAGAAATTGAATTAATTAATGACATCTTAATTATCTGACGGGCGGATAATTATCTGACGGGCAGCACAGTGGTGCAGTGGGTAGCACTGTCACCTCACCGCAAGAAGGTCCTTGATTCCCTTTGTTGTATGTGTTTCTCCCCTGTGATGGACAGGTGACCTGCAGGGTGGGTGTTTCTCTGCCTTTTGCCTTATGACTGCTGGAATAGGCTCTAGTAACCCCTGTGACTCTGCTTAAGGATAAGTGGCTTGGATAACGAATGCAATTATTTGTATTTCCTCAGAGTAAGAGTATTAATCAAGGGCCTGTTTCTATCAGTAAAGTAAAAGAGACAGGAACCTGATCCTAGATCAGCATTCCTACACGGGGAGGCTTTACAAATATGGCCACTATTCTTCCTTTAAGTCACTTTTACTGAATATTGATATCTTAAGTGAAGATATCATGAATAATAAAAAAACTCAAGGTTCATAATGAAATTATGCAGACTTTTAGGATTGGAGGCAATTGTTCTAATCAAATGGGTTTGACCTGCCCTGCAATATTGAAAAATGGACATTTTGGTTACCTGCTCTATACAGCACAGTTCTGTGGCCTGATCAAAGGAGATTTCAGAGGGTTGTGGAAGTTTTGGAAGATCAAAGACAGAAAACTGTTATAGAAAGACAGTTTAACTAAAGAAATTTAGCACCATTACAACTTTCCATGTCTGTGGAAGATTTAGTTTGAGAAAGAAATATTGAATAAGAGTGGTGCTCCAAAGAGCTTACCAGGGAGGAAATGGCTTCTCTTCTTGTACTCTTGTCTGGTCTGAAAAGATGAAAAAACATTCCACCTGACTGCAGCAATGTTCTGTGGACTGTTGAGACAAAAGTTTAACTTTTTAAGTAAATGTGCATGGGGCTATGGGGAAAACAGAACAACAAAACAGTGCATTTGCGCACCAAAGCCTCATCCTGACTATAAACCAAAGGAATATAAGTAGCTGGAGAATACATTAACATTCAAAACACTGTGTTAAATGAAAATGCTGTGGGTGAAATGTGATCAGTAGAGGGTAACCGCAGTCAACAAGAGGTCTATAGGCCGCTAGTCTGGTGCTCTGTTTGACCTGTTAGCTTCAGGAACTTGATTTAATGGTCTGGGCTCAACCACGTCTTTTCTGGGCATTTGAAGCACACCTTGGTGACATATCTTTATTTTTTCACGCCATAAATTTAAAATGTAAACATACACTATATGGACAAAAGTATTTTTCAAGCCATAAATTTAAAATGTAAACATACACTATATGGACAAAAGTATTGGGACAAACCTGTTTTTCCAGGGTTTGGGTTAGTGAAGGGCAATCCTCAGCATACCAAGACATTTTGGACAATTGCTTCCAACTTTGTGGACACAGTTTGGGGAAGGCTCTTTTCTATTCCAGCATGACTGTGCCCCAGTGCACAAAGTAAGCTCCATAAAGACATGGTTGGATGAGTTCGGTGTGGAAGAACTTGACTGGCCCCCACAGAGCCCTGACCTCAACCCCATCCAACACCTTTGGGATGAACTGGAACAGAGATTGCAAGCCAGGCCTTCTCATCCAACATCAGTGCCTGACCTCACAAATGCTCTACAGAATGAAAGGGCATAAATTCCCACAGAAACACTCCAAAATATTGTGGAAAGCCTTTAAAGAAGAGTGGAAGCTCTTTTAGCTTTAAAGGGGGGACCAGTTCCATATTAAAATCTGTGTATTTGAATGTAATGTCATTAAAGTCCCTGTTGGTGTAATGGTCAGGTATCCCAATACTTTTTGTCCATATAGTGTATCTCTGGGGGGGCTGGTGTGTTTTATCATTGTACTTTAGTGGGAGTTACTTTATACCTTAACTCTCTTATCAGCCACCTTGCTGTCACAGATACCTCAGAAGTAAGTTTTTGAAGCCAAAATCTCTACACATCTTTCAAAGACCTCTGCATTTTCTGAGGATATGTATAAAAGAAAGCTTAAAATAATAGCATTAAGCATTGCTTTGTGCACTGGGGCACAGTCATGCTGGAACAGAAAAGGGTCTTCCCCAAACTGTGTCCACAAAGTTGGAAGCATGACATTGGGCAAAATGCTTTGGTATGCTGAAGCATTAAAAATGGCCCTTCACTGGAAGTAATTCAATAATTAAGAGGTGTGTCCCAATACTTTTGTCCGTATAGTGTATCTATACTTTTTTATGCCATAAATTTAAAATGTAAATCCTCAGAATGCAGAAGTCTTTGAAATCAGTGAGAGTAATGTAAGCCCCACTAAAGAACAATGATAAAACACACCAGCCCTCCCAGAGACACACTATATGGACTAAAGTATTGGGACGCCTGACCATTACATCAACAGGGACTTTAATGGCACTACATTCAAATACATAGACTTTAATATAAGGTTGGGCCCCCTTTGCAGCTGTAACAGCTTCCACTCTTCTTCTTTCTGCAAGATTTTGGAGTGTTTTTGTGGGAAATTTGTGCCCATTCCTTCGGTAGAGCATTTAACTTAAAAAATCACTTTTGAGGTATCCCACAGAAAAGTGACTGATAAGAGAGTGAGGGCATAAACTATTCCTCACTAAAGTACAGGGTAAAACACCCCAGCCCCCCAGAGACCCCAGGCTCGGCTGCTCTCTCCTCCTCCCTGTTGTTGTGATGTGACTCGTCGTTTTTCCGCGGGTTTTTTTCTCCTCCATTTTGTCCTGTGTTCTGTGTTGTGCTGAGGCGGCGGAGCGGCTCTGTAGACCGGGTCGAGGAGAAACACCTACAGACATGGACGGGTACGATTTGAGTGCATTGTTCCTGCTTTTTATTGAAACTTGACGTATTACACGACTTCACAACGAAGTTGGGTTTCTTTATTTGCTTTTAGCCATCGTTAATCCCTACTGCTAACAGGCTAAGCTGGCTAATTGGCTAGCTGCGTATCAACCCACACATCTTTTTTGTATTTTACACACCTCTTTTAATGTTTGTGCCTTGTGTTAAGCATTATTTAGTAGTATGGTATGGTATGGTATCATATCGTATCGTAGTATACAGCTGGGACGTATCTAAAACGACTTAGCATAAAGCTAACCCAGCCTGTTTCAGCTAGCCATCTTTTTTCATCCGCATGGCTGCAGAATGAACGAGGAGCCCCAAAATAATGTGTCTGGAACCACAACAACAGCTATTAATGGTATTTATTAATTTGTTAGTGTAATAATGTACCCTAAACTACCACTTTTGTCAGTAGATTTCACTCAGCTGTGTTACTTACCCAGCATTTCTGTATATTGCATAGTGTATTTTCATGTTGAAGTTTTTTTCTACAGATTTTTATTTAGATTTTTTTTTATATTGTGTCTGTGTCTCTTTGCATTCATTACATTCGCAGTTTCCTCTAGGATCAATGAAGTTTTCTGATTCTGATTAGCTCACTCAGCTAGGTGCTATGTATTTGCTGTTGTCTAGGTGCTGTTGGACGTGAAATGTGTGTCGCCAGCAAGGGTTTTTATTGTTTATTGATGTATGTTTACGAGATAGCTTCACTTTTGGCTTCATATAAAGTTAAAGAAGCTGTAAGCAACAATACAGCCACATTTCTTTGCCTTCCTTTTGTTCCAGGCGAACAGTTAGCCCACTAGCTAAGTTTGTAAACTACCCTTGTTGCCTTGGGCTAACACTTAAGGCTAACCTGTACGAAAAGGAACAGAAAAATGGATATCAAAACGAGGGGAGATGATAAAGACCTGCAAATGTAGGCATGCATTTACTTTGCTTTAGTCTGTTTTGTCTTAGATGTGTGGGAAAGATGTTACGTATAAGTTAGTAAGCCACTTTTCCTACATTATTAGCATGTGAGGCGAGGCCCTGGCCTACCTCGGGCTTAGGCCTTGAAGTGACGAGACATTTTAAGGGTTGTATTTGTGTAAATGTGAATTTATTGCAAGCAGTTCCCATTCAAGATCAAAATGCCATCCATTCTGTGTTCATATCTACATTAAATGTGATCAGCAACTCAAAAGCAGATGGCCAGGTTTTTTAACCGCCTGTACACGTTATCCTGTGATCAGTATTGTAAGAAAATGTACCTCTGCTTGAATGGTTTCTTATTTAAATGTCCTCTGATTAATGCTCCACCCTTTTTGTTTCTTTCCAGCATTAGTGATGTTGCGGTTGGTGTAAAGGTAAGTCTTGTTCTCCTTCCTCTCTGTAAAATAAGATAACCCTTATTAGTCCCACAGGAGGGAAATTTGCATTGTTACAGTAGTAAAGTGGACAGAACAAGAGAAGCAAGTAGAAGCAGCATAACCAATAGAAATATAGAAATTTGAGTGTGTGTACATAGTGAATATATATACATCCACACAATGGAGTGTCCTCTTGTGCACATTTGTTGTCATTCACTAAAAGAGACTTACAGATCCTAATTCAGATCGTTTTAGAAGTCTATCACCATGAACATAAGATTAAGTTTGTGGTTTCTTGCGATTACTGGTCCATTGTTGTGTGGGTCAAGTCTAAAATGGGTGGTCTTTTGCCATCTGCTTGTGATTTTGTCTTGATGTAATCCTGGGATTTATGGGAAAGCTCAACAAATGTTATCTATATATACTTTATTTAGATAACATAAAAAAAAACTATAAAAAAACTAAATATTCACAGTATTAATTAGCATTGTAGTAGAATGCAATGGCAGTGGCAGATAATTGCTGGAAATCATTTGTAGTCTAAGCTTAGCCTTAATCTAGGCTTGGGAATCCAGCCCAGTGTGTTAAAGTGATGACCCACAACTGGTCCATACTTTTTTGTTTTGTAGCCAAAGCCATAAGCCAGTCTTACAGAGATGGCATCTTGATTGACTTTTTTTCTGTCAAACAGAATAACTGTGCAATATCCTAGAGCTGTAAAAAAGGATAAAAAGGTGAAATAGTCTAAATGTGCAATACTATAATGATACAATAACTGTGCAATATTCGGCTAGTACTAGTACTTGTATTTAAAAACTTACTTCCCTTATTTTTTGTTTGTTTGTTTTTTACTCTTCTCTAAATTTCTCTAAACCTGACTCAGAGAGCTCTGCACTAGAATTCCAATGTACATGGACTGCTGGTTTTATGCGCAAATGGCAAATAAAAATCTTGAATCTTGAATCTCACTGTGCAAGTTAGGGAGTGGTGTAACGTTCTCAGCTTTTCATTTATACATCAGTTGCACTGATAATTTTAGGCCTCTGGTGCAAGTCCTTTTTCAACAGCTTTTTCTTTTTTTCCACTGATACACTTTTCTTGCCTCTCTGAGGCCTACCTGTTTCCATTTATGTAGAGTTATGACAGTAGCAAGGCAAAAGAAACCACAACAGAAATTTGACCCTCATGGTTACCAGAATGACTCCGGGGTTTCTTTGGGCAAACAGCTGCAAGGCAGATTGTTAAAGACCTTTGTTCATCTTATAATCAGGAACATAACCTGCACTTTTCTTCATTTATCAGAGAACGACAAATGAATTGTTAACCTTGTCTTAACCCAAGACTTGTTCATTCTTCTTTATTTACTCCTTAGTCTTTTGTGAGGAAAGACTAGCTGATCTTATTGAGATTCATTGAGAGTATTTTGGTTACAATAAGTAATTCAGCCTTATTCTCCTTCTACAATTATAGGTGATTTAAGAGCCAGAAACATGTTTTCTGCCAGGGCAGCACTGTATCAGATTTCAACTATTTAACAGTTCAAATTTTCTCTTTCATGAGACATTCAGTCAAGGGTACATTTGTGCTCTGTATTGCGACCACTTCAGGGGTACAATCATTTTGCATTAAGGTGCATTTTGGCACCCATTAGCCCCGAGTTGTAGAGAGTGAAAATCACAGTTTAATTTTTTGTTTGTTTTACTAGTAATTCACTATGATAAGAGATAAGATAACCCTTTATTAGTCCCACAAGTGGGAAATTTGCATTGTTACAACAGCAAATGGACAGAACAAGAGAAGACAGTAAAAGCAGCATAACAATAAAATAAAAACTATACACAACAGTATAATATAAAAAGTACACTATACAAATAATAATAAAAAATATAAATATATGAAAATGTGTATGTATGTACGTAGTGTAATGTGATATGTTTGTGTGTATATTTTATATATTTGTGTGTATATATATATATATATACACACAC
>JBBPCZ010000007.1:13018366-13022369 GCA_037974445.1 Brycinus macrolepidotus | reverse complement strand
ACACGCGTGTGTGTGTGTGTGTGAACACAGTAGATAAACTTATATAAATATATGTATTTATGTATTACTACTCGCATCAGGAGTAAAAATTAATTTGATGAGGGGTTTCCTTATTTAATAATGTGAATGGCTAATAAAACCCTTTTATTCCTCTTTTTATTGACATGATCACAGACTGTCAGTGTCTGTCAGGAGGCTTAAACTCTGTCTGTGTGGGATACATTTACAATGGTCTTGCGGTAAATTTATTTATTTATTTTAAACTGGCGCAACTAATTTTTCAATACAGATCAGCCAGATCAGTTTGTTCTTTGTTGTTTTCATCTCTTCCTATGTGAAAATTACAGGCCATATTACTTACCGTTTTTCACTAAATTCATCACATTAAGGCTCCTAGCACACAATCATATTAAACACTCAATCACAAGACGATGTATTCTTCGTGTGGTAGGACTTTGTTTTCGTTCTCTCTAAATTAGGAGCCTTAGCAGGAGGAGAAATAAATTAGTCAAAAAACAAGATCCTGCAGGCTAGTTAGATTCAATTATAATGTCAGTTACTGGTATAAGGCATCACATGTTCACAGTATCTCCTGTTAGTTTTCTATGATCATATGACCACGTGTGATGCTGACATTTAAATATGTAGAAGATATAACCCACTAGTGATGTCATCTAATAAAAAAAACTAATCCAGTCTAATAGGGTTTTAGATTTCAACTGTATTATTATTAAATATTCTATTAATGATCCCTAGAATGTAGATCCTGTGTGTTTTGGTCCCAAAGTAAACAAAGCAGAAGAAAAGTGTGCTTTTGGTGGCAATTTAAGTGATATGATGTTTTGGGGAAGTAAGTCTATGTTTGCACTTGTATGCACAGCCAAAGTGGTTAATGAAAAATTTAACCCAAAAAATGGCTGGTGTTAATTTTAGTTCCACACATTTTTTTTTATCCTTTGTGTTTGAGGTAGCCTAATGGCTTGTCCCTGGCTATAACTTTCATGTTTGGCAAATGATGTTTTTCACTTTGATGTTTGTGTAGCCAATTTCATTACATGATGTCCCTAAGAAAACAGACAAATAAGCCATTTGTAACTTCAACATAATTTGTTTTTTTTTTAATGGAGAGGGACTTGCCAAGACCATAAAAGTTTATTATTTGATATTCTATGGCTGATATTTTTGTCTTTGAAGGACCAGAAGAGATTTGGAGTTTTCCCTTGGATATTTGATGTAGGCTTACTTCAAGTTTACATCTCTGGCTTTCATAATATTAGATTGGGTGGTAATTGAATGGGGCCTGTTTGTGTCTGAGGTGGTTAGGAAATACTCTTTCTTTTCCGAAATACTCTTTGATAGCGGATCTCCTAACTTGGTTTGTGTTCCACCAGCAGTGTTTTCTTCCCTTCAAAATGATGTTAACCTGTTTTTTGTTTGAAGGGGGAATAGTTGAGGGGAAAGAAAAGATTTTTAATAGCATTTATTTTTAAGCTTGCTCCCAGACTCTTTTCCCCCCCCATTAATCTTGATATTTTTATGCACATTCTTGTTTTAATAGGTAGCTAGGTCATAGGTATTATTATTACTATTATTATTATTATCTAAGCTCTATCCACCACCTAAGCTGTATTTGTCATCTCTGACCAAAAAGTTGAATAAACAGTTGCTGCAGTATTTCCTATTTTCTTAATATAAACGAATAAATAACATAATTTGTACCTTTGGCCAGAGTCAGAGGCCAGAAACAAGGGTAAGGGATTTTATTTTTATTTTTTATTGCCGCTGCCAACCTAAAGTGGTTGTGTTAAGTCTGTGTGCTATGTAATGGTTCGACATTTGCTTACTGTCCTATCAGTCACGTTTAGCTGTACATTGATTGACTGGCTGACCATGGCTTCAGACAGACTGGGGCCTTCTGGGATCTCTGGGAGCTTTGGATGAGATGGTATTGTCTGACATTCTAGACTCTGCAAGATTAAAACAGCACCTTAGGAAAAGGAGAAAAAAGACAGCTTCAATTGACTGGTGTTTTATATCTTGATTCCTTGAGCAGTCTTCAGAGAGCACTGTTTTATTGTTTCTTGACTGTGGCAAATGGAAAGTGTCTTTATTGGAGGGTATGGTTTTATTTCTCCCTTGATTTTTGTTTCCTTTCTTTCTTTGCTTTAGAGGGGATCAGATGAGCTGTTGTCCAGCAGCATGTACAACAGTCCCAACTCAGGGATGAGTAGTATCAGTGGTAAGTTAGATCTTTCTTTTTGTTCACAGAACAAAATTAACATAAGGCATTTGCTCAACCACCTGCAGTATTAAAAGAAATCGAAGCACAATGAATGTTCCTAGCTGAAAGTATTGTTTTAGCTGATTTGTTTTCTCATACTTTTCTCTCTTTACCAAGTACTTATGCACACATTTTACACTATATTGTTAGATGGGACATCCAATGGAAGTGACAGCAAAAAGTTGAGAGTTGAAGACAGGGTAGGGGATGCTCCCCCATCTCGTGTCCTCCACATCAGAAAACTGCCTAATGAAGTCTCGGAGACGGAGGTGATAGCTTTAGGATTGCCTTTTGGCAAGGTTACTAATATCCTTACGCTTAAAGGCAAGAACCAGGTGAGTGGATATATATGTATTTATTTATTTCCTTGCATGCTTACTCATTTAAATATCCAACAAAAGATATCTTAACATTTTCTTTTTTCAGGCATTCCTGGAGCTAAGTACAGAGGAAGCGGCCATTACCATGGTAAACTACTACTCAGCTGTTACGCCACATGTCCGAAACGTACCTGTCTTCATACAGTATTCCAATCACAAAGAGCTTAAGACTGACACAAACCAGGTAACAACCCTCCTGTGATATACTGTGAATTGGTTTTTAAGAGTAATTGTTTTCTTGAAGTGAATATTATAAATAACATTAATATAAAATCACCTGAAATGGCTATAGCTGGGCTGAAATCTGTACTTTGCTTCCCATGTTTGTTCAGTCAGGTGGGACTCCAACATCAGGCTCAAGTGACGGTACGCTCCCAACACCTTCCAGTCCAGTGCTGAGGATTATCATCGACAACATGTTTTACCCAGTAACTTTGGATGTCTTGCAGCAGGTGGGCGTTCAACAGACCTATATTCCCTAATCAGTCAGTTGTTCCACATCCTTTTTTTCTGTACCAGCTCAGAGGTTATTTCCAAATAACAGCAATTTGCTTCCAGTGCTGAGTTTTGTTTGAGTGATCCTTATTATAATTATTTTTCGTGTTTTTCTCCCCTTTTTGTTGATAGATCTTCTCAATTCTCTCCTTTCTCTGTCAGTAGATCTTCTCAAAGTTTGGCACAGTCATGAAAATCATCACGTTCACAAAGAACAATCAGTTTCAGGCTTTGCTGCAATTCAATGATGCAGCAAGTGCTCAACAAGCCAAAGTGGTAAGTGTTCCATTTACTTTTAGGTGTCCTCAAGTAATGTGTGTAACTTTTTTGTCAGTGCGCATAACTCTTGTTTCCTTTTACAGGCACTCGATGGTCAGAACATTTACAATGCGTGCTGTACACTCCGCATAGACTACTCCAAGCTTGTCAACCTGAATGTGAAGTACAACAATGATAAGAGCAGGGACTACACCAGACCAGAGCTACCTGCAGGTGATGGGCAGCCTGCTGTGGACCCCTCTGTGGCAGCAGCCTTTAGCAAGGACTCAAACTCCCTGCTCGGTAAGATCCCAGGTATCTCCCTCTTTTTTTCCTCTCTTCCTGTGTCTTTGTGAGCTTCGGCTTTGTCTCTTTCATTTTTCAGGTTCTCCTAAGAGATTTTTTTTTTTTTTAGGAAATGTGATCTTTACATCAGATTGTTATAACTGCATAATGACAAACGGATCATTATAATTTATCTTGAGTATTGTCCTGATTGCAGCTACTGGTCATGACTTAGCATGTTTTCTCCCTGAGACTTCTCATAAGGACACATTTTTGTGTGTGTTTGATATGAAACGTTGTTGAA
>JBBPCZ010000007.1:12995866-13015866 GCA_037974445.1 Brycinus macrolepidotus | reverse complement strand
GTATTTCAGAATCCTTTACTTCTGTTCGAACTGTTATTAGTTTTCCTCATTAGGAAAAATGTTCTCTCTCCATTATGATAAATCTTTCTATCTCTCCACACTGTCTAAGTTTCACTCTGTTAAAGGCTAACTGTTCCTCCCTTTCCTCCCTCCTCTGCTGCTCCTACCTCTCTTGCTGCTTGTTGCTCTAATGCAGGGGTGTACGGCGACGTGCAGCGCGTGAAGATCCTCTATAACAAAAAAGACAGTGCGTTGATACAGATGGCTGATTTGAATCAAGCCCAGCTTGGTAAGATATTTTCTAAAAATGTTTTCCTGGTACAGGTTACTGAAGTGGAGAGAACTATTTCTTGGCCTACGCTTGGCCCATGCTGTGTCTAAGAGCGCAGATTGTTTGCATGTAGAACAAGAGTAGATTAGCGTAGATTCGGCAAAATTGTGATCAATGAACTTCATGCTGCATCGCTATCATGAATAATTACCACAAGTATGCTTGTAATTCAGCATTTGCTTTTCCTGGCCTGGCATCATTATGGGAATGGTCATAAGTTAAATTTGGTCTCAGGAATTAAGCACTAAAAGATGACTGACCCTTAAAATGCTTCTTGTAAATTCAGTATGATTGAGTGGGTTTGTAAGTACTGTACTAATTTCCTGAACATGGGGAGAGTGGAGAAATTTTTTTTTTTATAAAAAGACTTTGTAAAGCTATCACACTTAAGAGATAATATCATACTAACAGAGAATTAATATGACCATGCCATGTTTATTAACATATGCATATTGGTACCAATAGTGCAAAAATCTGTACAAACTGAAAGTGATTGCATTACCTTTTGTGTGTGCGGGTTTTGAGATAATTGTTTGAAAAAGTGGTAGTGTTGAAACTGTATTGAATATAAATATATACAGCCAGATTGGCTGGTAATAGCCCCCCACATAGATATTTACCTACCTCACAGTATTTGCGGCATAAAATTACAACACTGATTGGCCAAAATCAAAATAATAAATTGGGCGCTTGCCCACCAGTTTTGCAGGTTCCAGCATTGGCCATTTCTGGTCATGCATCTCTAAATTTTGGAAGTAGACTACCCCCAAATGCACATCAGTCAGCAATACAGGTATTATAGTTTCAGTGCAAAGCTGCAATAAATGAATGAAGTTAATTGTTTTAATTGATTAGGCAACAGTAGTATCAAGTAGAAAATATGCATGTAATATATCCTGAAACTTGAATTGTCCTGAATCTTGAATGTGTCCTCAATTGTTAATCGCTTTAGATAAAAGTGTCTGCCAAATGATTGTAATGTAATATATGTAAATCTGATTAACATGTGCTTCTTTTCTCATTTTGGCCTGCATGAATACCTTTAGCAATGAGCCATCTAAATGGACAGAAGATGTATTCAAAGATTATCCGTGTTACCATGTCCAAGCATCAGACTGTTCAGTTACCTAGGGATGGTTTGGATGATCAGGGCCTCACAAAGGATTTCACCAATTCTCCTTTGCATCGTTTCAAAAAGCCCGGCTCCAAGAACTTCCAGAACATCTTCCCTCCTTCTGCTACGCTCCATCTGTCAAACATCCCGTAAGTGCAGCCCGCTCACTTGGCGCGTGTCAGTCTTTGTTTCACATGTCAAAATGCTCAACCATTTTCTTGTCAATTTCACAGACAAGACATAACTGAAGATGACCTCAGAGTACTGTTCACTAACTCCGGAGGCACTGTGAAAGCTTTCAAGTTTTTCCAGTAAGTTCCTGTGTTTGTGTGTTCTGTGACTAGGTAATTAAACAAATTAGTTTCTTCATACATTTTCTTGTTAACACTGTATTTTTAAATGCACAGAGATCGCAAAATGGCTCTAATCCAGATGTCCACAATTGAAGAGGCCATTCAGTGCTTGATTGACCTCCACAACTACAACATGGGTGACAACCACCACTTGAGGGTCTCCTTCTCCAAATCAACAATATAGAAAAGCTGCTGAGACATCCTGCTTTGTCTTACATTTTCTAGTGTTACTTGTTGACTGTTTTTGGTACACTGGGGACCACAGTTTGACTTTTTTTTCTTCTTTTACCAGTCATTCCTTAAGAAAAGATGGGTGAACATCAAATCTGATTTCTCGGAAGAGAGATAAATTGTCTTGCCCTGTTTCCCAGTGTCCCCACTGTATGCTAAGCGAGTCATGAACCTTTCTCCAGTTCTTCACTAGAAGAGGATGATACCTCTTTTTATTATAATTAGTTGACAAAGAATGTGCCTTACTCAGTGAACTAGCATAAAGGTTTTTGCATCCCTACATTTTCATAAACATAAACTCGGCCATATGAGGACTTAGGTTTCTTTGTTGTAGAGATGTAAAGTTTTGTAAAAACAGCAATTTTGCTTTCTTTCCCCACCCATGTGTGAATTGTACAGTGTGAAATCCTGCATCCTAGAATTCAAGTCCTTGTTTGCTTGCTTTTTGTGCTCATTTGTCTTTTGTGTTTTGCATATTTGATCGGTTAGAGTTGAGGATCTTGGTGAAATATCCAGTGGAATGTACATAACAGACCTTTACCGTGATTCTTGAGAAAGCTTAATGTTCACCACCAGCTTTAATACTAGGGAGGACCCACCATTTTTTAAAAGAAACCCCATACTAAAACATTGAAGGTTAGTAGTACAGTACATGATTTGACCTTTGCCCTTCTGCCCTTCTTTATGAGCATTTGTTGTAGTTTTTTTTTTTTGTTTGTTTGTTTGTTTTTTGATGGGGGAGGGTGGATGGCAGCAGTTTTCTCTGCATGTGCTAATGGGCGTAGTTAGTTTGGAGAATCTTGTTCAGAGAACAGCTATTGCATGCATTCGTACAAGCCTTAAGTTTTGACATGGGCAGTGCATAAAAGAGGGACAGCCTGGTGGGACCAAAATTTGTGCCTTTAGTCTTAATTTCCTGAACATGTGGATTTTTAACAAACCCCCCATTTTGTATTTCTGGAAGGTTAAACCCTAGCTGATTGATCTGGTATGAAAAATGTAACGGTTATACATCCTTACTCCACCCCTTTTCTTCCAAAGCCCTATGGGTATATATATATCTCAGATGAATGGACTGTAGGTTATTTATGGTGGTAAATAAGTTCCATATTTAGGGCTTTTTTTTTAAAAAAACAAAAAAACCAATCCTTATTTAGAAATGTACAATTCAGTGTAGTTTGAACGTGGCACAATTAAAAGATCATTTTTTCTAACAAAGCAGAAAGGGTTGACTTTGTTTTTTTCCCCTCCCCCTCTCTCTTTCTTTCTCTCTCACACTCTTGTACTCTGCTTTTACCTTTGTAGCATGCTCAATAAATACTTCTGTAGCTCTGTGTTCACCTTCTCTGTCTTTCTCTCTCTCTCCTGTCTTTACTCTGCTTCTTATAATTACTCATGTGGAGTGCATTTTATGACAACTTTAATCTTCTCATAAATCATACATAGATCAAGTCTGCCTTTACTTTGGCTGAAAGTAGTTTACCAGCAAATTAAGGGCCACTGGAAGGAAATTGCATGTTTACACATTTTATGGTACTGGGTGTGAAATACATGACACACACACACATATATATATGTGTGTGTGTGTGTGTGTATATATATATATATATAATGAAAAATCTCAATAGGTCACTGAAAACAAATTTCTAGCTTTTTCAGTTGAAAGGAGACCAAATTCATTGCTGATCTGTTCCAAGTTGTAATATTATTTGTATTAGCAAATCAAAGTAATCTGGAATCTCAAGACACATCAGTAGGTCTGCTTTACATTTGTCTCAAAGCAGGCAAATGCATAAAAATAGTAAAGACTGGTCAAGCCTCCCTGGATTTTCACACATTAGTTCCTTGTAGGGAGAGGAGCTCTTTGATGAGCGTTCCTGCAGTCTCTGCTGTGAGCGTGCTGGCCTGGCTGGAGCAGGAGTGATGGACGTTGTGTCGGCTGGGCGTGATGAAGACGGTGCTGCTGTGGGCTTCAGAGTTTGAACTCGGGATGGTGCGATTCATCACGCAGCCAGACGGCTCTGTTGCTCCACGCTGCTTTTATTTTGCACACTTAAATCGAAAGACTTGTGTTCTCAATCTACCTTTATAAACAAAAAATGACACGATAAATCAGGGCACGGTCCCAGACCAAATCAATACCTTGTCTGGATCATGAATCATGCTCTCCAGACATCTGTATCCATCTACCATCACACCAGTAAAAGGAAGGAGGTGATTTTCCCCCACCCCGTTCTTCTTCCCCCATTTACAGCTTTCTAGTGCTCAATAAAATGTTGAAAAAGGCTTTACTGAAAGAAAGGTTGAATGTGGGGGAGAGCAGGCCTACTACATGCTTTTTTCTCACCTCCAGTCTCTGCTAATTTATCAGCAACTATTAGAGCTGCCAGTAAAATGGGATAGAATCAGGCTGGATTCAGGTATTAGAAGAAATTGTGTATTCCAATTTTAACAGATTCTTACTGATGTACCCTTACTAAATTGGCAAAAGAAACTGTTGTAAATAAACTTACTTAGCTCATGAGCTCCTGGGTATTTTTTATTTTCTGCCCAGACTTAAGGTTTATTATTATTGTTAATACCCAAAGCTTAAGGTTTATTATTCAGTAACAAGTTTTTGTAAAAGCGTGCGTCAGATTAGAATTATGCCTACAGTTTACTGTAACAGTAACTAGTGGCACTCTGTCATTTTTCTAGAAATGTATATATATATATATATATATATTCCCCCTATATATATATAGTGTGTGTGTGTGTGTGTGTGTGTTCTTTTGGCCTATTAGCCTTTGTTTTGTATCCTTTATTTAATTTCATTGTAATAGTAAGTAGTTTGTCTCATAATTTATGCTTTTTTTTTTAGCTCTTGTTTGTGACGATTATTTTGGAAGGTGGAAATTGTGCAACAGCAGATTTTTTCACAAACATACATTGATATTTAGTTTGCTGATTTCTTTACATAAATCTTATTTACAAAATTTTATTTTACAGTGGTTGAAGACATGATGTGGTGATCAGTATATTCAAGTTGCTGTAATGACTCCATTTAATGGGCAGGCGAATAAAAGAATACCAAGAGCAAAACAATTTTCATGAACATTTTTTACATGTTGTCACCATCCAAAGAAAAACATTTCCAAAAAGGTAACTTCACAGAGGAAGGCAAAAATGTTCTTTGCTTATAATGTCAATGAGTTTTTATTCCAACTCATTATGGTGCATTTTTGTTGATGCATTCATCTCAAAAGTGTCACACACTTTAAAGAGCAGCCAAAAATGGGATATATGGTTTTGGCAGTGACAATATTCATTTAAGATTTTTCCTATTGATTTATTTGACAGTAGAATTTTGTTATTATTTCAGATGTGTCAAAGAAAAGCTTTGTCTTTCAAGGCAAATGATGAGACGTGACATCCCATCATATAAGCAGAACAGCAGGAATCTATCCTACTTACACTGATCAACCACAACATAAAAACCGCTGACAGGTGAAGTATATAACATTAATTATTTCATTACAATGGTACCTGTCACGGGGTGGGGAATATTGAAGCAGCAGTGGACAGTCAGTTCTTTAAGTTGATGTGTTGGAAGCAAGAAAAATGAGAAAGCATAAGGGTCTGTGCAACTTTGAGGGCCAAATTTTGATGGCTCGATGACTGGGTGAGAGCACCTTCAAAACAGCAGGTTGTGGTGTTCCCGGTATGCTGTGGTTAGTAGCTACCAAAACTGGTCCAAGGAAAGAAAGCAGGTGAACCAGCGACATGACTGTGGGCGCCCAAAGCCCATTGATGCAAATGGGGCGTGAAGGTTAGCTTTTCTGGTCCGATCTCACAGAAGAGCAGCTGTAGCACAAATTGCTGAAAAAAAGTTAATGCTGGCTTTGATAGAAGGGTATCATAGTATGCTGTGTATGTGACTGCAGAACGGTCAAAACACCCATGCTGATCCCAGTCCATCCCCAAAAGCACCTACAATAGACACCTGCGTATCTGAACTGGACCATGAATCAATGGAAGAAAGTAGAGGCGGTGTGATGCTGTGGTCAATGATCTGCTGGGAAACTTTGGATCATATGAATGTTACTTTGACACAAACCACCTACTTGGGATGTGCTGGACAAACTATTCTGATCTATGGAGACCCCACCTCATGACATCCAGGACTTAAATCTGCTGATAACGCTTTTGTGTCTTAGTGGTATGAGGGAGACGTACATAATATTAGACAGGTAGTTTTAATGTTATGGCGGATCAGTCTATGTACTCATCCAAATAAGGCCCGTTGAAACTGTGTTTCTGTCATTAGGCAGTCACTGCTGCCACGCTTCCATTCAACCATCCAGCACAGCCTGGGTCTCTTCATTTCCTTGTATGGACATTCAGACCCTACTGTTTTGATGTATTTCATTGACTTAGTCCACTACATGACCATCAGTGCATGGAGGAGACTAACTGCTAATGCATACCAGTCAGGTAGTTGAGTTTTCTTAAAGGGCCAGGCTGTCTCAATCCATCATGCACTTTTATAATAGTCATGTGTGTCATCCCCTCCCTATTTGCCCCAGGTGCCGTGACATCTAATTCAGCTCAGGCTCCCTGATAATGGCAGTATTGATTGGTCCGTGTTCCTTTTTAGAGCAGCCATGCTTGTGTCTTTTTATACTGTGGCTGCCTCATGCTGAGCATCTCCCATGCTCAACCCAGTGTACCAGCATGTTGTGGGATCGTCATGGTGATCGCTGTCACCAAACATGGGGGTTGCCTGGAGCAAGACTCTAAGAGTGGGGGGTAGAGGAGGATGGAGGGTGGATAGGGGGGATTTCAGATGAAATTGCACAAGCAAGGCAGGCTTTCCAGAAACGCTTTCCTAGCTACATTGATCGAATAAAGTATTAATGTGTGGTGCGAGATAATATCGTTTATGAAAAGAACAGTCAGGGTTTCCATGCTTTTATTCCTAGTAATGATTTCATACACAACAAAATGCATCATGGTTATTGAATTATTCTCCGTTTGCCTGGTCGTTTATGCTCTTTTTCCATTTCAACTCATATTTATTAACATATTTGTGATGATCATTGTATGAGTTCAGGGCGTGGCAGACTCAGTGTATTATTAAGCACCAAATTTAATTAACCATATGATGCCAAGATTATTATACTTCAAACTATCTATGAGGCCTAAATTACAAACAAAAATGTATGTTTGTCAAAAATGCATTATACATTGATCAGCCACATTAGTAAAACCACCGACAAGTGAAGTGAATAACAATGATTATTTTGTTACAGTGTCACCTGTTAATGGGTGAGAAATATTAGGCAGCAAGTAGGCAGTATTGGGCAAAATGGGCAAATGTAAGGATCTGAGTGACTTTGGTAGGCGCCAACTCTTATGGCTAAGTGTTGTGGGGTGTCCCGGGTCTGCAGTACTTGCATCTACTAAGAGTGGTCCATGAACTGGTCATGGGTCCCCAAGGCTCGGTGACGGTTAGCGAGTCTGGTCTGATCCCACAGAAGAGCACATGCTGCTGAAAAAGTTAATCCTGGCTATGACAGAAAAAATGTCAGAACACACAGTGCATCACAGATTACTGTGTATGGAGCTGCATAGCCCCAGACTAGTCAGAGAAAAGTTTCATCAGGATAATGTGCCCTGCCATGCTGCAAAAATTGTTCAGGAATGGTTTGAGGAACATGAGAGGATTCAAGATGTTGACTTGGGCTGGACAAATTAGTCCCCTGGAGGCTCCACCTCACAAACTTATAGGACTTAAAGGATCTGCTGCCAACGTCTCGGGACCAGATACCTCAGCACACCTTCAGAGGACTTGTGGAGTCCCTGTCTCGACGGGTCAGCTCTGTTTTGGCGGTACTAGGGGGACCTACAAAATATTGCACAGGTGGTTTTAATGTTGTGGCTGATCGGTGTATGTTCAGTTCAATGACTGCTCATTTGCTAAACATTTGTATCTGATTGCACATTCATCTATTTGAAGCATTTTGCCTCTGTCATGTCAAGACCTCATAATTCCACATTGTGTGAATTTCATGATGAACCGATAGAAATATAAAAGAAAAATGATTTGGGATAAAATCTAGTTAACATACATTAACATTAAGAATTTAAAATGAGTAAAATTAGTCAGGATTTTTTACTATAGCAACAACACCATAATCCTAAATTTCATCGTTTACCATATGATCATAATATTGTTTTTTCAATAAAAGCTACATGTTTAAAGCATGCAGGTGGATGTTTTTGCCTGTATTTCTGCCCTGTGATGGACTGGTGACCTGTCCAGGGTGTTTCTCCACCTTTTGCCCTACTTCTAGGATACCTCTAAATTTAAATTACTACTATGTTCTTTAGATGCATACTACATGTTGTGAAATTGTGTCCATAGGGGGCACTACAACTGACACATTTCAATGTCGAAAGACATGCTCATGTCAAAATCTTGTGATGTAAAAGTGCAGACGTTACGAATTCACTATCATTATCACATTCTTTGGGAGCACACCAAATTTCATGAAATTTCATCCATAAGGGGTGCTGCAATAGATATATTTCAGGTATATTTTGGTATGTTAACACTTGGCTACATTTGCTTGCATCTCCTAAAATTCAATTTTCCTGAACAAATGCTCAACAAAATGGCCACCAATAGTCATTCAAAATTTAGCAACCAACATATGCCTGTGTGAATGGCCAGTCTTAATGAAATTTTATAGGCTCATTCATAATGGCAGATAGTTAACCAATTTCAAACACACTGGTCTTAAGATGTCACTATAACAAGCTACAACATATTTTGCTTGGTTCATCTGACATGGTTTGTCTTTAAATCCTCATTTAACATCTACAAAATTCTAATTTCCACTATTAATAAAGTGTACCAACATCAACACTCACAACAACACAATTATAAAACAAAGTACGTTTTTTCCATCATTAAAATCTTATTCACTCTCTTAATTTTTGCAGAAATCACGAAATACACCACAAGAATAATGCACTGCAATAATGCTGATTGTGCTAGGGCCTCAGTGGCAATTACTGTGTTTTTTACTAGGTTTAATTCTATACAGCTCTAACCTTCCCACTGTTGCATCTTGTGACAGACTTTTAGGTAATGTATGTGTTACTTTGTATATTGTAGTTTTATAGTGAATCATTCAGAAACATTTTAAATGAATAACTGTAAATATTATTAGCTTTGCCTATTAGCATTATGCTAAGTTGTGGTTTCATGAGATCCTACATTATCATCTCCTCCAACCTTGGAAGGAGTTTTTCACAATTAACATGATAAAATTTCATTATAAAGTCAAATTAAAATGATAAAGTATTTTCAAATGATAAAAAATGTCAAAAAGGTAATACAAAGTTGTGTTTTTATGACAACATTATGTTTCTTGCATCTGAGCAACAGTACATTTTCTACTGGAAAGAGCATCCATGTAGTGACTATAATAGTCGGGAGGATCCCATAATGTGACTAAAACCCAAGACTCCCATGTGTTAAGCCTAAAATTAGATCCATTCCTAAACCTTTACCATTTGTGCCTCTCCTTCTGAGCAGATAGAATCCAAAGCACCTGTAAGCAGCGTTACCTTTAATAATGTGTACAGAGGTAGGAAGCTTCTCTCGGGAGGGTCCATGCCAATCTCACTTTTCCATGGCCTGTTGGTAGGGCATGGCGGTGTACATGCTAATGCTGAAAGCAGGCCTCTGCATCGGGGAGCAGTGGGTTCATCCTCTCCTCTCCCTCCATCCCTCTGTCCCTCCCTCTCCCCAGCAGCCAGCTGATGGAAGGCTGGCTCCGGTCAGGGAGGCAGCACTGTTGCCGGGCGGAGAGGTCAGAGCACTAATGAGATGCCCAGGGAGAGAATGACAGGAGTGTGCATGTGTAAATAATCTATTAATTACAGGGAGGCACTGGATGAATAGGAAACCTTTCTCTGCGATATCTTCATCCTTTCCCTGCAATAACCCCCCCCATCACAGACACACACACACACACAGCATTCCACCTACCCGGCACACCCCTCTGCAGGTTCATGAGAAATCACAAAGACACGTTTATTCAGAGATTAAAGCAAAATCCTCTAGATTGCTGCATAAAAAGGTAATTTACAATATTAAACTGACTTTTATCTATATGCAAATGACTCCTCTCCTACACTTATTTAAATAATTTATGTGAAGGTTCGAAAGGAGGGGGATTTTTACAGGAGGAGATAACCCGGTTAGGCTGTGGTGAAAAGTATTAGTATTTTTTTTCCTGCCGAGTTTATTTATTTCAATTACGCCGATTGTTTCTTCATTGGCTGAGCTATGGGATCCAACATGAGGCTTATTGCACTGTTTCTCAGCGAATATTTTTGCCTTAGGGCTTTCCCTGAATAATGTCAATATCAGGGCCTACGTTAATTTCTCAAGCTCCCCTCCAGCCGCTTGTCATCTAATGTGATGCCTCTCTGACATGGATAATTTCATCTCATGTTTTCTGCTAGAACATGGACTTCTAGCAGATATGACGCCCCATCTCGCGTGCTGCCAAAGGCATCACTCTGCTGTCAAATGAGAATAGGAGCAGTGAGGAAGGAGCATACAACAAAACTGAAGATCTGCCTTCCTACGAAGCTTAGCTTCCACCTCAGTCTGCTACATTAGAAAGCTGTGCTTAGCTGGTTCTGGTGTTAGATCTGAGATGAAACTGAACTCTGCATGTAGGTGCCCATAAAGATAATTGGTGGCAACTAGTCTAGAATAAACATCTAACATATTCTAACTGATATTAACAGCAGAGTAAAATGAATTGTTATATCATGGAGGGAAGGAAACTTCAATAGTCTGCCAGTCACAAACATATGACTTTTTAAAAAAAAAAGGTATTAAAATCTCTGAAATGTTCCCAAACGTTCCCAGAGTTAACACATTTCATTAGCATTTTAAATGGACGGAGAGTGAATTACATAATTACATTCATAAAGGTCAGCTTTTTTCTCTTTTTTATTGTGATTGTAGAGGGCTCCTAGCTACACATGCTTTAGAGAACTGAAGCCTGGAGTCTCTTAAGATATTTCACTAGAATATGGTCTACCCTATACCTGATGCTCTTTTTTTATTATTATCAGCACTTTAACAAGCAGTTATTTAAACATTCAGAATTCAAATAATCTCAATAATAAATTCACTGGAAACAAAATAATAAAGAAAACATAAAAAGCAAAATAAACCCCCACGGAATGCCGCTATCTTGACAGATGTAATAATGTAAATTTTTGGATAAATCCAGATTGTTTTGTAACAACAAAATCTAAGTGGAAAGAAGGGTCTGAGCTATCATGTTTTCTTTTCCCCCAGTGTGATCCAGGAACTTCTGCCACTTCTTGTTACACTCATTAGGTTTTCCCATTGGCCTGAAAAAAGTCTCTCATAGGAGGTCACTCAACTCTAACAGCTGGTACCTTTCACATATAGTGGGGGCTTGGGATAAGGTCCACTGCCCTATCGGCAGTTTCCTGCCCACCATGAGAGCTGTCTGAATCCACCTAGAATCACAAACAAGCAAGCTGGTGTCACCAAGCACATACAAACTGCAAAAGTAAGGGTACCATACACCAACTATTGTTTCAGTATTTTTATATATTTGCAGCCCAAAAGGTCCTGAATCACAGGGCAATCCCATGGAGAGTGAACTTATGTGCTCTCCATAGGGCACTGGCTACAGTCAGGACTGTTTTAAACAGCTTAGATGGGGTCCAATAAAACCAAATGATAATTTTAAATTGAATAAGTCTAGTTCGAATTTCCCTGGATACAATTCCTCAGTATATCCAACAATTCCTTATCAGTAAATGTGACACTCAAATCTTTTTCCCCAGGTGATTGTAACATAGAAGGCTTGATGGACTTCTCCAGTAAAAGGAAATAATACTTTTGCTTTGTGACCTAGTGCAAAAAAGGCAAGGAATTGTTCCTGACCCTCTGCCTGTTTTATACCCTAAAAATATGGGAAAAAAAAAAAAAAAAGATTGCAGACTTGGACGTACCTCTAAATCTGGTTAGGGGGCAATCTATATTCATGGCAGAGAGCTTTGAAGAACTCCTATCATTCAGATCTCTCACTATTGCAATGCCACACTGCAACCAAGACTTCTGCATAAATAAGAACCTGACAATAGTTAGATTTTAACTATATGCTAGAATTACTGGATGACTCCATTTAAAGAAAGCACATAAGAGACATACTTAACAACAGGAAATGGGTTAGGGGATGTAACCACTGGGCTAAGTGTCTTAAACAGAAAACATAATGATAGAGTGACAGATTAGATATACCAAGCCCACCTTGATCTATTGAATTTTTAAATTAATTTAAACATCAATGGGGGCGTTTACTATCCCTCAAAAACACTTGAATTGAAGAAATTATTTCAAAAGGATAGAAATAAAAAGTGATTAAAGGATATAATTACATTTTGGAACAGTATTAATCTTAAGGACAGCTTTCCTCACAGTGAAAGGCAGAGGGGAGCATCTATTTGTGTCCAAATTGAAATTGTCAAGAAGTGTTTCCACATTGGTTTGGGCCTGATAGGACAGTTGGGGCGAGAATAGGTTTTTGGAGGTATTTGTATATATAGATATAGATATGTTATACCCTTCTGGTGTTATAGGAAATAGGGCTGAAAAGTATTTTGGGGCAGTGGGATGTCAGTGAAAGAGGTTCACATTTAGACAAATTTATCCTATATCCTGACAATTTAGTGTAAGAGTCAATAGTTGCTAAGAGGCATTTCACTGATTTCTGAGGGTTTGATATTAACATTAAAATATCATTGGCAGGAAGCATTAATTTGTGGGTAGTTGGAGCAATTTTAATTCCAGTAAAGTCTGGATTCTGTCTAATAGCAACCACAAGAGGTTCTAAAGGCAAGGGAAAGCAAAGGGGTGACAGGGGGCACATTTGGGCAGGAGCACATGCTAGATCAAAGCGTGGTGAGAGAATTCCGTTTGTAAAAAAAATGCATAGAAGGCAAATACATTACTAAATCCAAAGGCTTTCTGAGTCAGAAGCAGATAGCCCTACTGTACATGGTCGAATGCTTCCTCAGCATCTAGTGATAGGGCAGCTAAGGGCTCCTTCTCATTCCAAACATGCCACAAAATGTCAATGAGTCTCCTAATGTTATCTGCAAAAGTATGTTGACGTATAAAATTGACCTGATCAGGGTGATCCAACATTGCTACTACTTCATTCGGCCTCTTAGCCATGACCTTGGCTAATATTTTTGCATCACATTTAATTAAGGATATTGGCCTATAGCTTTGACAACTGTTTGGGTCTTTACCCTTCTTGAGGATAAGAGAAATTAATGCTTGAGATAAGGTTAGTGGGAGAGAACCATTTGCAAAGGACTCCTTGCACATGTTAGATAGGCAGGGAATTAAGTTTTACTATAAATTTACTATGCGATTGATAAAATTCTGCTGTAAACCCGTCTGTACCAGGCGCTTTGCCAGTAGTCAGGAATGTAATGGCATCTGCTGTTTCAATATTGGATGTAATTCTGTTGAGCATCTCTCCGTTAGTAAAACAGGTAAATTAAGTTTGTACATATCACTTGCCAGTGATTCTGTATTGTTAAAGTTCATAGAGAAGTGTTTACTCATATGATAATTATAGAAGAATAATTAATAATGATAAATAATTATGATATACAAAATGACTTAAATATCTTTTGTAGAGGTTCTTGGTCTCCATCTCTTTTTGGCAATATTGTGTGTAAGTACGTTTTTGCTCTGAACAGAAAATTGTGATACAAGAATTTTTGTGATACAAGAGTTAAACTCTTATTTCAGCTGCACAAAATGTAACAAGGACTTATTGGACATATCTTTTTTATTTGATTTCCACTTGATGCACCCCATATGCCTTTTCAGAACAGCCAAGCAAAAGTAAGATACTTATTCTTCAGACTTCCATGCTTTCATTTTCAGTGTGGTGGGAATATTTTTCAGCAAGCATGCCTCATATTTACTTGTTTATAATCTGATATGAAAAACCTTCTGATGAGTACAGCATTATTTGCAAGGCTGAAACAGTGCCAGCAGTTAAGGAGCCGTATAGCTATTCCTTAGTTATTGTATTACATATTTTAATATTTACTCCCTTTTACTTTCACTTTGTTTTTACTTTTTTGGGGGGCAGGAAGGGCAATGAAGTCTTATTTAGGGGAATGAGACCACCCAGGCTCCTTAAACCCTCTAAAAATCCAAATTGGCCCAATAAAAGACTAAAACCTGCCACATAAGTACTGGCGAGGTTCTACAGGTTGTTTGACTGCGGTCTTACACTGCCTCTGCTCTGTTTGTTGTTCCTTTCAGAAGTCCCTTAACTATACAATTTCATTCATCTTTACAGTTCCCTTATAGGAAATAACTGCTGGACAAGGGAGTATTTTAATTATAGAGAGAGTCTAAAGACGAGCCCTTTAGTCATTATGTGTGAGAAAGCGCTGAGAGCCTACATTACACAGCCTCTGAGGCTTGTGACCTTACAGTATGACCAGTGCAGCAGCAATGTCTGGGAAAGGTCAGCTGGATACAGGCTCAAAGTTGTGATTTTACTGAGGTTCAACCTCACAGGCACACATCAGGAGAATGCTAAAGTGCTTTTCTCTGCAGGTGAAAATGAGCCTTTGCTCGACATGATTTTAGATAGCCTCAGTGCTCTGGTGAGACCACATAAATGAGGCTTTTAGAACATCTTTTCTGCTCTTCATATTTATTACCACCCTGTGAGTGTCTAGTTAAAAGGCACATGCACGTTTTTGTATTACACCACAGTCGCAACTGAAATATGAAACATTAATGTTATTTGGATCGTTAGGATCATACTTTATTCAACACTTTATGTTTTTTTTTCTGCTGGAAATAAAGAAAAAGGGAAGATGACCTCACTCCCTGTTTCTACCCATTCTTTCCCCTTTGTTTCTCTCATTTTGCAAAGCTTACAGATGCCGTTTGATGTTAGCACTTGATTCGTTTCCATTATGTGCACAACACTTATCTCGACTGTGAAATTTAGATGCAGTGCAGTTGAAAGGTTGAACGAAGGTACATCTCAAACACTGTGGCTAATTGGCGATTATGTACATGATTCCAGCAAAGTGATTCATTTAATGAGCAGATTATTGGCACAATGAGATACGACCGATGGCCTATCTTTTCTCCAAGGACCATGTTGGCATTGTGAATGACATCAGTGCGTGAGGTGAAGTCACCATCAGTGATCTAATCTCCCCCAAGGACGCATTACAGGGCAAAAACAGGTTTCATATCCTGCTCACAGCGCACCAAGTTCCCTGATGCGCTGAAGGCAAAAAGCTTTAGCCCAAAATTCAGATTTAATCAAATCTTGCACCATTTTCCCTTTTCTTCTTTTTCTCTTTAGCTGATGATTTCATAAAGTGTATCTTGTCAAAATGTATTTGTGGTCCAGTCTATAACAGTGATGGGATATAATGCAGACTTCATCCGTATATCGCTACTGCATGCATCAGAGACATGTAGAATTGTACTGTATCATTACTGGTACAATGATGAATGAAGGGATGTCTTTCATTCCACGACATCTACAGTAGATATTCAGTTGGAGGAAAGGGGGAGAAGTTAAAGACACCTTTAATTTAACATAGTCCTGCCTGAAACACATTCTCCTTGGTTACTGGACACAAAACAAAAGTAGCCTAGTGCCTAATTGGTGCTCTTTAATGAGCTTATTCGAGGAATCTGCTCACGTGTCTATTAACATTAGTGGATGTTTAGTCAGTGAGGGCACCTCAGAGAATAGCTGCGGTCCCCAGGGTGCTTGTCAGTGGAGAGGAACACACTGGGGGGAGAATGGCATGGTAACTGGGGAAGAGATATCTAGCCTGTTAAAGAGCAGAATGCGGAGCGATGAAGAATATATTGCAATTACAGATTCATTAGTCCTGTGCAGGAGGCCCAGGTGGAGAAATATACCCGGGCTGACATATTCACCATAACTACTCTGTCCTTCCTTTCTTTAATTTCTTTCTGTTCTTCCTTCATTTCTTTTTGCTTATCCTTCCCTTCCTTTCATTTCTTTTTGTTTATCCTTCCACCCCTCCTTTCTTAATTTCTTTTTGTTTACTTTCCTTCCCTCATTTCTTATTGTTTTTCCATCCTTTCTCCTTGCAATTCACACTTGATTGCAGTTTTGGATAAAAAAAACACAAATCCTGTACTGGAGTACAAATAGAGAAATACTTTGTAAAATTAGAAGTCCTGTTCATGTTTCTACTCGAGCTGATTTGCCTTTAAATGTACTTAAGTACAAAAAGTATTATTTTTCATGAACAAACATTTGAAACTTTTGGACCAGTGTGCATGTTGTCGCTGTCCAAAGAAAAGCATCTTTATTTTTACTGATTATTATTTGTAAATGTTCCAGTGAAATGGAATGGAATACATAAACTTGCATTGGAAGTATAGTACATTTTTCCTTTCTCCTGTAAAGTTACTATTTTATTAACAGTGGCACTTAATATTTACAAAGTGGGCCCTTATGATAAAAAAATGGAGAACTGCTGATGTAGATTTAAGGGAAAGAAATGAGCAGGACGGTTCCTTTACCACAGAGTACATAAATATGTACATTGGAGATTTAAACCTGATTTAAAATTACCCCACAGACATGACAGAGATGCTAGGCTATAACTGCAATCACGAGATACAGTTGAACAATATTAGAGAGTATTTTGGGGGTTTAGTGAAAGGTGTACTATGATTGGTTTGCTTCAGTTTGAAAGTGCATCATAATTCTTTGGATATATTTGAGCTCATTATCATCAGAGTAATGAGTAATGACACATTCATACAGAAAGCAGTGGAGTAAAAAGCAGAATATTTTACTTTGAAATGTAGTGGAGAAGAAGTCTTACAAAATGGAAATATTAAAGTACTAAAAATACTAATACTCTTTTCTTTCTTTCTATTTAGCTTTCCCTTTCTTTCTTTTTTTCTTTCTTTCTTTCTTTCTTTCTTTCTTTCTTTCTTTCTTTTATGCTTCTTTCTGTATTGTTAGCTTGCTTCCTTATTTCCTTATTTGGTCTTTTGTTTCTATTTGCTTCTTTCTTTCTTTTTTTTTCTTTTTTTCTTTCTTTCTTCTACACCAGTAAGAATCCTTGGGCAAGACTGTTGCTATATTTGCCTACATCTGTGACAGGACTGAATTTGAAGTTGCCCTGAATAAATGCACTAAAAGCATAAATGAAAATAATCATAACATTCCTCCAAATATTTATCACTGTGATGTATATGAGCCTAAGAAAAGTTTAATAGTAGAATAGGAAACTCATAAATTCAAAGAGAAAGAGTGTGTTAATGTGTTTGAAATCAAAAGTGTAGTTCAAATGGGATCTTTATGTTCCCTTGCCATAAAAGAAGATGTGATTCACTCTCTAGCAATCTTAGGTATTGTCACCGAACACAAATGATCAGGTTCTCTTCAGAGGGATCTCTTCAGTGTGTTAGTCTGTTATTGCATTGCAACCAGCCTGTGGGCAATTAACATTTTAATCCCCATTCACGCTGGAATGGCATTCTGGCTCCGTTTGCTCTGTGTTTACTGGAAAGTAATATATAGCCTTGAATCAAAGTAATTTCCATCACAGCAAGAAAAAAATATGCTGATGCAAAATATAGCCACTGACTCATGAGATGATAATTAATTTAACCCAAACTCAGTGGGAGTGAGCTCTGAAGAGAAGGTACATTTGCGACTGACTGATCTTGTTCTCAAACTACACAACACTTTTTTGCACTTTACAGACTTTTTCATGAAAAAAAAAACAGAAGTTTTGTTTAAGGTGCTTAGGTACTGAGGCGTGTAGAGAGAAAAAAGTATTCTTCAGAATTATTGAGAGAACTAACAGCAATGAAGTAACTGGAGATGTACAAAATATTAAGATGGGGTGAAATCAGCTAATTCTGTATTTGTACAGTGTTTGCTTGCCCAAAATGTACAAGCCATCATATTAGCAGTTACACTTGTTTCTGTAAAAAAGATTGGCCTGAAACATTTGCACTGCTTGCCCAGAATGCAAAATGTTTAAAAAAAGAGAAAGAAAATAGAAAGAAAATCAAAACTGAAGCAGCCATGGCTGTGTTTGTTTAATTTGTTTGAATTGTTAGAGGTGTATTGATTGTTGCCAGTAGAAAAGGGGAGAATGGAATATACACACATTCAGCCTGTTCCAGCGCTGATTTCTGGAAGTGTGCCATGCAGGAGAAAGGGGAGGAGGGTTTGTGAGTGAGTGTAGGAGTGTAGGAGTGATTGAGTGAGAGCGATTGAGTGAGCCAATGAGTGAACAAGCGAGCAAGTGAGCTTGATTGAATGAGTGAGCAAGCAAAAGTAAAAGAGTGAGTAAAAGAAGGGAGTGAGCTATCAAGGACGAATGAGTGAATGAGTATGTGAGTGAGTGTGAATGAGTGAATGAGGTAGTAAATGAGTGAGTGAGTGTGAATGAGCAAGTGAGTGAGTGAATGAGTTAATGAGAGTGACTGCAAATGAGCAAGACTGAATGAGTGAGTGAATGTGTGAGAGTGAGTGAGTTAGTAAAAGAGTGAATGTGTGAGAGTGAGTGAGTTAGTAAAAGAGTGAATGAGTGAGTGAATGTGTGAGAGTGAGTGAGTTAGTAAAACAGTGAAGCAGTGAGTGAATGTGTGAGAGTGAGTGAGTTAGTAAAAGAGTGAATGAGTGAGTAAACGTCTGAGAGTGAGTTAGTACAAGAGTGAATGAATGAGTGAGTGAGTGTGAATAACTGAATGAAATAGTAAATAAGTGAGTGATTGTGAATGAGCGAGTGAGTGAATGAGTAAGAGTGAATGACAATGAGTGACAGTGAATGAGCAAGATTGAATGAGTGAGTGAATGTGTGAGAGTGAGTGAGTTGGTAAATGAGTGAAGTGAGTGAGTGTGTGAGAGTGAGTGAGTGAGTGAGTGAGTTAGTAAGAGTGAATGAGTGAGTGAATGTGTGAGAGTGAGTGAATTAGTGAGAGTGAATGAATGAGTGAATGTGAGAGTGAGTGAGTTAGTAAAAGAGTGAAGGAGTGAGTGAATGTGTGAGAGTGTGAGTTAGTAAGAGTCAGAGTGAGTGAATAAGTAAAAGAGTGAATGAGTGAGTGAATGTGTGAGAGTGGGTGAGTTAGTAAGAGTAAAGGAGTGAGTGAACGTGTGAGAGTGAGTGAATTAGTAAAAGAGTGAAGGAGTGAGTGAACATGTGAGAGTGAGTGAGTTAGTAAAAGAGTGAATGAATGAGTGAGTGAGTGTGAATAAGTGAATGAGATAGTAAACAACTGAGTGATGATGAATGAGCGAGTGAGTGAAAGAGCAAGAGTGAATGACAATGAGTGACAGCCAATGAGCAAGATTGAATGCGCGAGTGAATGTGTGAGAGTGAGTGAGTTAGTAAAAGAGTGAAGGAGTGAGTGAATGTGTGAGAGTGAGTGTGTTAGTGAAAGAGTGAAGGGGAGAGTGAATGTGTGAGAGTGAGTGAGTTAGTGAAAGAGTGAATGAGTGAGTGAATGTGTGGGAGTGAGTGAGTTAGTAAAAGAGTGAAGGAGTGAGTGAATGTGTGAGAGTGAGTGAGTTAGTAAAAGAGTGAAGGAGTGAGTGAATGTGTGAGAGTGAGTGAGTTAGTAAAAGAGTGAAGGTGTGAGTGAATGTGTGAGAGTGAGTGAGTTAGTAAAAGAGTGAGGGAGTGAGTGAATGTGTGACAGTGAGTGAGTTAGTAAAAGAGTGAAGGCGTGAGTGAAAGTGTGAGAGTGAGTGAGTTAGTAAAAGAGTGAAGGCGTGAGTGAATGTGTGAGAGTGAGTGAGTTAGTAAAAGAGTGAGGGAGTGAGTGAATGTGTGAGAGTGAGTGAGTTAG
>JBBPCZ010000007.1:12978720-12989767 GCA_037974445.1 Brycinus macrolepidotus | reverse complement strand
AAAAAGCAACAAACTTTCAAAATAAAAGGATTTAAAAAAAAAAAAAAAAAAAGACTGCGTTAACGGGCGATAAATTAATTGTCGGCGTTAAGTAAATCATGCGTTAACGCAATAATAACGCGTTAACTTTCCCAGCACTAAAATAAACATATACAATTTTGATCTTTTTCCTACAAGAGGTTCCGCACAGGAACAGTTTTGACACGGAGCTCTGCATGATATGAACACTTTTGCAAGATATATTCTGCATATTACAAGAGGACAGGGTTGATGACTTTTGTAACATTTCAATGCTTTATTTTAACAATAACATACACCTGGTTATTAATTACTGTAGAGATTCTGGGGGAAAAGGACTTAACATAGTCTTGATTTGTTTTAATGTGGTAATTACCAACAAAATGTGGTCCAATGAAAAGGTCATCATTATTATTTTTTGGAAAATGTGCATGACAGGCTGGAGGTATGTCTATTAACATTCATGAATAATTAAATCCCGCACAGCTGGCTAAAATCCAACTGCATAATTTACTAATTGCAATTAAGGAGGGTCAGAAAGTGCCTTAGTACAGTGTCCCTGGAGGCTGCAGAGTGGCATTCACTATGAGTCGCCACGTATCATCACTGGGCATGTTTTCTCTTTTAGTAATAGCAAGACTTCACTGTCAAATCAGAATCTTTTTGCATGTGGAACCAAACATGTCTCGTGTAGAAGAAAAAAAAGTCTGGTTTTGCTTTGAGAAACGAGTGTCTGGGAGGTTACTGAGCCAAAAGTAGAGTAAGAAAGGCTTGAATCACGGAGGCAGCCAAACTTTCAAATTGCCGATTGCCCTGCACAACCCTCTCTCTCTCTCTCTCTCTCTCTCTCTCTCTCTCGTTCTCCTTCTTTTGACAGGGAGAGGAGATGGCTTCTGTTCACATAGGCACACGCACCAGAAATCAAATTGATTATTACACAGTAGAGTGGATCCTCTATTTCTATACATGTTTCAGGGAGCGTGTCCTTTTGAAGCGTCGCGAGAAATGCATTCTCTCCCGGCTCTGTCTGCCACCTCCTTCACTTTTGAAAGGCACAGATGAGCATGGTGCCACAAAGAAGGTTCACAATGCATGTCAACTCCCATTCTGCCTGAATAGAAACACTGCAGAACAGCAGCCTGGCTCCAACCATCGCACACCCAAACAAGTTGTTATGCTAAACTTCACAATTAAACCGAGGCAACAGCGAGGCCTTCCCGCATTCCAGCTTTCATATCTGAACTCCCTTTCTTATTCCGGTGCTCAGAAACCCCAAGACACTGACAGGTCTTTCTTCTAATCAGCTAACACGCAGTAAGGAACCTGCTTTGAAAATGAGGGACAACTGATCGAAAAAAAAAAGGAACAGAAATAGGCTGCAGTCCTTTGACTCAGACCATTAATGTTAAGGTGTGAGATACTGTCTCACTCATCCGTCACTCTGGCCCGGAAGTTCCAAATGTCAGACATAACGATTCCTCAGCAGCCTCCCCTCCTGCTCCGTGCAGACACAGGCGAGATATTGTATCGAACGGGGGTGGCTGAGAACAAATACAAAGCTTTGAGCTAATGCTTCTGTTCATTACAGCTGTCCTGATGAATGGCACTTGCTCTGAAAGTTTCAGAAGCTCACCTGGGATGGCGCAACGCTGCCAGACATCAGACCAGTCCAAACAGTGAGAGAGAGAGAGGGAGAGAGAGAGAGAGAAAGAGAGAGAAGAAAGAGAGAGAGAGAGAGAGAGAGAGAGAGAGAGAGAGAGAGAGAGAGAGAGAGAGAGAAAGAGAGAGAGAGAAGAAAAGAGAGATAGAGACAGGATAGAGAGAATAGAGCGGCATAGAGAGAACAGAACAGAACAAAGAAAGACAGCATAGAGAAACACTGAAAATAAAGAAAAAGAAAGGAATGAAAAAGACAGTGAAAAAAAGAAAGACAGGAAGGGAGAGAGAGAAAGCGAGCAAGAGAGACAGAAAAATGAACAGAGAGTGAGACAGACAAAAAAATAGAGATAAACAGCAAGGAAAACAGACAGAGAAGCAGGTAAAAGCGTAAGACAGCAGAAAGAGAGAGTGGGTAGAAAAAGAGATAAAGAAGGAGAGAGAGAGAGAGAGAGAAAGAGAGAGTGAGAGAGAGAGATAAAGAGGGAGAGAGAATTTCAACTGTAAAAGGTTTGTTGCTATGGTGACTGAGCAGCAGTAATAAAAAGATGAAGGTCTAAAATGAAATTCAATAAGAATAACTTTAAAAGCACAAGATGTTTAGCTGCGTTTGACTGCGTGGATCTGTATTACAAGGGTCTCACTGGGTGAACTAATGCATACAGGGCTTGGAATGGCTCTGAAACAATGCACCTCCAAATTCTAAATTTACCACAGTAAATCCAAACGCAGCCAGAAAGAGCAGAATGAATGCAGATTGAGCACAAGAAGTTGTAAAATGTAATTCATCTGTCTCCCTTTTACTTGTTTGAGGGCAGGATTTAGAGGCAGTGAGGAGAGCAGGCTGCGAGAGAAACGATCATTTAAATTCAGTTTGCCTTATAGCTTGGCAGGAATCCAAACTCTGGGTAATGGCTCCATACTAAAGGCAGAGCTAATGAGAAAACATACACGACAAAAGCCTTATGGTTCCTCATGTTGGAGCTGCACCCCTTTTGCTCACCACCAAATGGGTGCAGCTGTCACTTACATGACCCTGACCAGGAGTGTGCTGTTAGTTCACAGTGGCAATGGAGGAGTCACATTGTGAGGGTCTCTCACTCCAACTAATGGCATTTCACTTCATAAATGAAGTCCTTTGCTTTTCAAAAACAAACTTAATTCAAAGTGTTGTTTATTCTTATCTTGCTAGCTGCTTCGGAGTGGCCATCAGTTTGCTTGGGCCAATTTCCTGGTCGTGACAGTAATGCGAGACGCACTTTGATCAATCCCCCTGACTCTATGCTCTTTGTTCCTGACGAGCGTAATGTGTGTTATTCTAACAAGCAGAAGATGCAACCTATGTAGAAGTGCTTTGGCTGGTGGGGAGAGCTGTCCTGAGGTCAGTTCCCCTACATCATCTCTGTGAGGATCCGTTGCTACACACCCCCACAACGGCAGTGCCACTTAACGCGCCACACCAGTGATGATCGTTTACTCTGGCCTTGGGTTCACGCCGGTGGCCCCAGATTGATGCCATGTTGATTTTTAATGATGTGCGGCAGGACGCAGGCAGAGCAGGGCCGGTTCGGCGCCGCATCCGCGCTAAATGTCATTCTAATTATCTCACCGGCCAGCCAATGAGGAAGTAAACATTTACACTAACCTGTGGTCCCTGAAGCGGAGCACGGGCCCCAGACGGCTCCTCCAGTCCCACAGCCACCACGCTCATGTGCCTCATCTAGCGCTTCTGATCTTCTCAACACCCAATCAAACCAGGCTGCAGTGAACACGGGGTATGCAACAGCAGAAATGTTTATTCTTACTATTACATCTGAACAAACACAGTGATTACCAGATAAGAGTACCTATATTAATGCCAGGATTTGTTCTCTGGAGGGCCCTTCAAATGCTCTTTATTTATTGCAGATTTGCTGGATGAACTCATTAACCTCTATTAATCTCTGTTAACACTGTGCTTGAGGGAATTGCCTGCTATGGATGCAGAATAAATAAATATAGTATGCATGACTTTTTCACATTCACAATACATAAACACCCATTGCAGTCATTTCGCTGAAGAAAAAAGGCCTTTTTATTAATGTTTATATTGACAAATGAGGAAAACAGTATGTTTAATTGGTTCAATTAGTAGTAACATTTAAACAAGATCATTTGACTTTACTTACACACTCAATGTTACAGCAAGCCAGTGCATACAGATATCATGTGAAACACTGTCACTCAGTGAAGCACGCCATGAATAGACTGAATAATTCTTGGAGCCTTCACTGTGACAGCTTGTCGACACATCCTCACACGCTGTTCTTGCACAGTAACATTTTGTAGCGCTGACATGGAACAGTGACATAAACCCTGGTGTGTGGACAGGTATACGGCCTGGCGACACGCAGCCGCCATGTTTCAGACGCTGCATTAGCAGCTGTCTGCTGGAGTAGCCGTAGAGCACGCAGGAGCGGAGAGGATTTATTGAGATAGAAGTGGTCAGAGCTGACCTTTAGGGTCCAGAATGAATCACAGCTAGTCTTCATATCTAATGATCTGGAAACAGTCAACGGTGACCTTTCGCCATGACGTTCACCACATAACACGAACAGGCTAGCTTTCTGAATTACCTCTTACTGGTCAACATATCAAAAGCGGCTGGTATTGTTATAAAGTTTGTAAATGTTAAAGAGGACCTACAATGGTAAAGTTAGTTTCAAATAGGACTAGACAAAAAAAATCCAAACTTCTAATATCTATTGAGCAGCATCAGTGTCCTGCTTGTTTCAGATAAGTCAAGTGAAAATGTTAGTCTCTGCTGTTTCTAAAATGCAGAATAAATGTTTGCATTGTTTACAGGCCATACCATTCACTGTGTATCTGTCTTCATTAGTACAGTCTGTACGTCGGATGATTTCCCGTCCACATAATGTCTCATTTGACCAGCGAGCTTGCAGGATGAAGTGTCGCAGCATTCTGCTGGGAGAATGCGGAGATGGCATGGGCTTCCCGCATCATCATCAACATCCATTATTTGAATCCTCCCTCTTCATTCTCATTAGCACAGCCCCGACAGAAAGGAGCGAATGAACTCCACGACAACATGTTGCCCCACTATTGTTTTGAAATAATGCAACTGTTTTTGCCTGCACGATTATTTCTGGATAATTGGCTTCAGAATATAAGGCAATTATTTCTCAAAACTAATTATCCTCCCCCCCCTCACAACAAAGGTCATTTTTCACACTGCAATTATGAACAGAAATCAATGCTCTGATGTAGATGTTTGCTGATGATTTTTTTTAAGTCTTCCTCATTCACGCTCTTTCATTCAGCATACGGGCATGACGGCTTGAGGGAGGCCTCTCTTTGGCACGTAGGGCGTTGTCCTGGCAACCATTCGAATGCAGTCGATGATGGGACAGACGCTGAGGCAGAGAGTGCACCCGGTGCAGCTGTCCTGAACCACAGGAAGATGGGTCTCAGGGTCAAACGTAATCGCCTGTCAGAGAGAGGGCAGCACATAATATTAGATTACAACCATTACACCCTCCTTAGGGGGTACGAGGAGCTACCACTGGACATTTAACAACACATGCACGGCCATGTGTTCAAAAAAGCCTGGGCTTTTATACTTAAGAGGGTCCAAAAGTTTCATACTGACTTGTACATCACTGGTGTGCATCTTATAATAACATACTGTTTCAAAATACAGAGCTTTCATTTAGCAAAGTTCATTTCTTTTCATAAGGCACAATTTTTGACCAAACAGAATGGACAAACAACATTATTGCTGTAGGTACAGCATAAAAAAATCATTTTGTCCAGCAAATATCTAAGCTCTTTTATACAGAACAGAATTGCAGTCACTGCTAGTGTGATATTCTGCATCCTATGCTGGGCCACCTATTTGATTGTGACACATTATGTTGATGAATGCCCCTCTTTATTAGAAACCATTAATAACATGTAATCCCTCTCAGAGATCCACTCACCGACAATGAGCGTCACAATGAACAATTACTGCTTTGATAAAACTGGCCGGCTACTTCATCAATACCCTTATGATAAATTGTAGGAGACATTTATTTAGCAGGAGAAAGCAGGAGAAAGCGGAGACAAATACTTTAATAAAACTGTCACAGCTATCCCATCCCGTGGTCCTCTCCAAGCTGAGGCAGAGGGGGACCTCGCCATTTTCACTACTAATATGCATCAGTGGCTGTGCTGAGAAAACAAGGCTGGATAATGAGGTGCTTTTAACCTGCCAGTGAGTGGGCCTGAACAGCTCATCAGCTACTTTTTAATTGTTCATGTCAGCTTTGGGCATGGTGAGCTGGCCGGAGCTAACTTTAGTAGAAGCAGGGGCAGGGTAACACAATCTTTCAGCAGCTAGCAGCTATGTAGCTACCACAGAATAAAATCCAAAAGTTTGAGCCACATAGGGGTGAAGAGAAAAAAGGTTATGGACAGAGGCTGCAGGCTACGGGTTTGTGTGGGTACCAGCATGTAGGCAGTGTGTTTTGTGCAAATATGAGCGAATGCAACTGTGTGTGTATGCGTGTGTTTGTGAGTGTGTGTGTGTATAAATATGTGTGGGTGGATGGATGCAAGCACCTGGTATCCAGAATCATTGCAGGTCATGTAACACTTCCCACAGTTGATGCACATTTCCTCATCTATAAGAGCCTGCACTTGCTCCTGGTTGTTCAGCTCCTTGTATGCTCCGATGTGCTTCAGAGCTCGGGCTATCACATCCTGACCACAGAGGACAAAGCAGTGTCAGGCACAGGTTAACCAAAAATAAATCCTTAGTGTTTCACCATATCAGTTTGGAGGAAATGACAATCAGTGGAAAGGGAACTGAAAATGCAGTGGGTCAATCTGGGTAAATTACACTCTTAAATGAAAGGCTTTTTGATGGTTCTTGGCTTGGAAGTAAGGTTGTAGCAAAGGTATTACAGAACTTTCAAATTTTGTGGTGGTTTGTTTGACTTTCAAAAACCCATTTAGATCAAAGAACCATCCACTGAATAGTTGATTTTTTTCTATGGCATCACCTCTGACCAACAATGTGATTTGGTCATGATTATTAGGGAAAAGATTCAGTGCATCATAAAATTCTTTGATTCAATTTTATTATTCTGGTATTCTGGATGATTTTTTAAAAAAATATACTGAATACACAAAGGTGACTATGAAGTGGAATATTGACCATAAAATCAAAGCATATCAAGTTTATTTCTGGGTTTTTTTTTTTGTTTTTTTTTTACACCTGAGAATTCTGTTTGTTTTGCAATCAGTTTTAATCAATTCTATCATTCCACCTTCAACAGTTAATGAATTCCTACTTGAACAGTTGGCACAGGATTCTTAGGAGTGTTGATTCTCCTGGGAGGAAGTGCGGCATCAGTGTGATTTGCCAGCTTCTGTTTGTGGTTTGCTATGACCTTTTTCTTCTCCTGGAGATATGGGCCAAAACTGGGCAATCTCTGTAAGGGGAAGACAACACAAGATCATCATTAAAACATTATTAATTAAAAATGATGAATGGACCAGTGGAAATTGTCCAAAATTACTTGGCAAAAATGTATTAATATTAACTTACATTTCAAAATTGTAAAGTGTCCAGTTTGGAGATACATGTTTTGTTTGGACGGTAACAAAATGTTAAACCAGTTCTTTCTTTAGTGTATGCTGAACTCAAGCAGGTGTGCTTTTTTCACTTTTCTATGCAAAATAATTACATTCTGTATCAACCATTTTGTGTCCAATTGAATTTTTGCATCTTTCTCTTGCTTTTGTTCAGGCGTCTGCATTCTCCTTTAAGATCACCTCACCAGGGAGGCTGGTATTTATGCTTACTAGTGATTATTGAGTCACTGGGCTTCAGATGCCATGTGTACCAAAGCATCAATGCCGCATCCCTCATTAGAGCATCAGAGAAAAACAAACATGCAGAAGAAGAGAATAAAAGCTCAGAGCCGCGCCTGTCCGATTGCATTGAAGCCTCACCGCTTGCTTTTGAGTAGCGGTCACTGTTTTTCATCGTCAAAAAATTAATGAGATCCTCTCGGTCAACATTCAGCGGTTTAAAGTCTTAGCAACTGGGGACATAACTGATTTCATTACATGTAGGTGAGAGGCTGAAAGGTTGCTTGTATATTGTACAAGCCTACTACATTTTAATGCTTAAAAAACACGCTGTCAGGTTAGATCAATATTACATCTCTATTCCCCAAAGCACCCAGCACACATTGTACAAATTGTTTGTGAATAAAAAAGTGAAATGAAAGTTGATGTTGGTCATGCTGAGCGATTTCTAAGAGATTACCGTCCTTGGTTTAGCACGTTCGTATCTTTTGAAGGCCCTGTACTGTAAAATCATGCAATATATTTGCAAAAATATTCATTTGCCATTCAGGCTTAAGACATTACCATGTCAAGGGGCAGGGATTGCCAGCACATTTAAAGTGGAGGCTGCAAGCTATTGCACCCAATGTTATTCCACAGATGTGATCCTGTGGGGAAACACTTCCACTACTTGCACTTAACATGCTTTCGGATATGGGCTGTTATAACCATGCACTGTTCTGAAATATATTTTTCACCTGAATCCCAATACTGCACACGTAACATTCAACAAAAAAGGTGAAGTATTTTTTTTTCTATATGCAGGTTTCTAAAAAAGCACCATGGATTCTCTTTAGCAGTATCTTAACTCATAGACATACACATGCACAGTTCCTGCCATAGACATATGCATGTGTTTGTGACTACACATTAAGAGAAAGGCAGATTTGAAGGATTCAGTTTCACAGTGCAACAATATATGCAGACATTTATCTAAGGAGAGACAGATCACTTGTCTAAACGGAAAGAGCATATGAGTCCCAGTGCTCCCCCCTGAACCAAGCGAGCTTGATCATGGCGCTGCTGCCTCCATGCTATGGCGTGCCTAATAAAATCCACTGTAATGGAATCCATGCAAATGTGAAATTAATGCCTTCTCTTTCAATCTGGCTCTCTCCTCATTCCCATTCTCTCTTCCCTAACTCCCTCTATGGCCCCTCTCTCCGATCCTCTCTCTATCTTGTGCGATTCATGAGGAGGTAATTTGACGCGAGGCTCGCCCAGTCACCCCATTATCGTCACACACAGCTGCTTGCTGCGCGGCTGATGGGAGGGGGGCCGGAGCTGGCCGATTCCGTCGCAGCGCCGCATCTCCTGGCGTGTGCTTAAGCGGAGAAGTACCTGCTCCTGGTGATTTCCCTAGATTACCATATTCATGACAGTTTGGAGTGAGAGAATTCCACACGCCACTGCCCTGGACGCAGGAGGGGGAATTACGGGGCCGGCTGGCAGGCACTTTGTCTTCAGCCTGCCGAGGACTAGGGGCTGGGCCTGCAGCTCCCGCACTGTTGCGTGGAAACAGCGGGCGTGAGGGGCAAGCAGCTGTGGCAGCGGGATGCAACGCAGCGGCTGTGTGAAAATGCATTCACACGCACCACCCCGAGCACTCCAAATTCATTTCATCCCCCCAACACTGGTGGCAGAGAGAGGAGAACGGCTAGGTGGGCACAGCAGGCCAGACCAGCCAGAAACACACAGGGTGATCAGCACCGGCTGGTACTTCAAATTTATTTGCTTCTGTTGCTTTCAGATGCTTCCATGTTGAATTATCCTCTGAAACTGAGATCCAGACGGCCCTGTCAGCATTAGAAGCGAAAGAGGCTTCTTAAGCCAGGACAAATTCAGCCTCCGTAGAATTAGCGCAGTGAGTTACTACAGCTCCTAATGAGAGCATTATCTGAGCACGCCCACCTGAAATGGCTTTCGTTCCACTTGGAAAACTAATGAAGGCTGTTTCACTTTCAGTGCCATTTCATTATTTCACTGGCAGAAATTCTTAATATTTGATTACTTACTTTTAACATATTTCTAAGAGTCATTTCAACTTTCCAAATTGCTGCTTTACACTGTTAGACATCTGCACAAAACGTAGTCAGTAATTCCTCACTTTCGCAACTATGAAGGATTTCCACAAAAAAGGTTTTCAACACAGGAAGAAGGAAATGTGGCAAGATCTTCTTGGCAGGTCTGATGAATCGCAGAAGGAGGGAGAGTTTAACACCGGAAACACATAAAAATGAGCAGTTTAACAACTGAAAAAAATAACACAGCAGAAAAAAAACATTCAAACTGCATCCTACAGCACCTCATCCTAGAGTTTTCACTGTAGCATTTCAGAGCTGCTGCAGAAGAAAAGCTGGTGGAGATGAAGAGTATGTAACATGTCTTCATCTCCAGTGGTAAAGAGAATGTTTCTGTGTGAGACATCAAGGCGCTTTGGAGCAGCTCTGAGTGAAAAGTGTTTAATAGAACGGCAGCAAAATCATGACACATTGCAAAAGGCATTGCATCATTTCAATTTCTCTGTGCATTCATAAGCTGCACATTTCACTGAATACCTTCACACCTTTGGAGTCTGTTATTGTGGAGGCTGATCAAAAGATTAGATGTTACACTCCTCTGGTTTGTACAGGTACAATGAGGATGCTGTGCCACAGGTTTGCAGGGAAAACTCAAAGCTGAGTGGTCTGACAAGCCTGCGTCAGCCAGCAGAACACCACAGTGTGATAAAAACATTAAGGCTTATTGCTCTCTATTGTCATTAAGGAAAGACATCCGGTCACGAGCCTGACAGAAAAAAAAAACCCGAAAAAAACAAAAAAAAACACAAACAACCCTGTAGCATAATAATTGTGTGATTTATCCTTACTAAACTATAGCAGTGGGCCATAATTAAATATGAAAACCTAAATTTATCTCTGAGTGTTCAGCCCTCATTAATTTAACTCGGCGACAACACAAAGTCCTACTCCAGCGGCACTGTTTTTCTTTTTCTTCTTCCTTCTCTTCCTTCTTCCTCCCTCTCCTCTCTCTCTTTCTCTCCCTTTCTCTCTCTCTCTCTCTTCCCCACCCTCTCCCTTACAGAGCATTAAAATGTATAATAGGCTCTAGGGCCCATCAGCAAAAAACCACAGGGAGAGAAGGAATGCCCCGAGAGGCGTCTGGCAAGTCAAACTCAGTACTGGGCAAGGCGCAAAGTGAGGAAGACACACACTTAGGCTCATTAAGACAAAGCAGCCTCTCCGCGCGTCCCGCATGTTCTGCATGATAGCCGCCTATTTGTTGTGTAATAATTCAGCGGCCGTCTATTGAAAAGTTGCCTGAGCCACTGAGCTGTGTGCGCTTTAATGAAAGTACTGGGTGGCATGATACACCCTGCCTGCCAAGCTCATGTCTTCAGCAACCACACAAACTCTCCTAATTGCATGCAACGTTTCCATCCCCCCAACACACACACACACCAACACACACACAC
>JBBPCZ010000007.1:12940436-12951736 GCA_037974445.1 Brycinus macrolepidotus | reverse complement strand
GAACTGGTTTTTTGGAAAAAAGTCACCCCCCCCCCCCCCCCCGCCCCCCACTATCATTAGGCCACTATGTGCTTCTCTTACCTGCACAAGGACAATCACTACGCTTGATGTGCACAAATACAACCCCATTACCACCTTAGAGGAGGCAGGGGGAGTTACATCAGCCATTGGAGCCCAAGCCTCAGGCTCCTGAGATGCTGCACCATTCTGTGCTCTTCACAGATTAAAGCACAAAGCCAAAATAGAGAGAAGGAGCAATGGATGAAATGTGATCAATAAATGAAAAAAAAAAGGTAGAGGGACATGACTTACAGCGTAAAGATCTCCCCTGGGTATGCTCACAGGAACACTTGAGTGGTACATTTATGTTGCCCCCCATTTTTCTTTTTCTCTCTCCCCCTCTCTCTCTCCTTTTCTCTCTCCCTCTTTCGACAACTCTCTGAAGATGGGCTGTGGTTATGCGGCAGCATACATGCCCACATCCTGTAGCTCTCAGAGGGGCTCTGACACCACCCAGTCCATGGCACTGCACTCTAATGAAGGCCAGCTTGCGCACACAGACACATACACACACACACACACATACACACACACACACTTCTTAGTGCAGCTCAACCCTTAATGGTATACCAGAGTTCAAGCCCACAAGCCTCTCTCACTACAAACTAAACACAGACACCATAGATTAAAGAGTGCCCATAGGTCGAGTTCCCATGGATGGAGTGCCCATAGGTGATGCAGTAGGCACTCTGTATTTAAACTTACGTCCACTGTATAGAGCACTGTAAACAGTGTGCATGTAGAGATGAGCGAAAAAAAACAAAACCAAAAAATACGTATAGTCACAATCATTTTTTATCACAATCATTTTCAGCAATATATATTGATACAGCACCACTACATATTATTTATTTAATGTTATTTTATAATATCTATTTGTTATTTATTTATTCATTTATTTTCTGTAACCGCTGAATCTTTACTAGGGTCGTGGGTAGCCGGGGCCTATCACGGGGTCTCCGGGTGTGAGGCAGGGACTCACCCGGGGCGTGGCACCAGCCCACCGCAGGGCGCACATACACACATAAACTCACTCACACTCTCACACCAACGGTCAATTAAGAATCCCCAATTCACATGTCATTGGAATGTGGGAGAAACCAGAGACCCCGGAGGAAACCCACACCACCACGAGGAGAACATGCAAACTCTGCACACACAACACCAGGACCTGGATTCGAACCCCCACCCTTAGAGGTGTGGGACAACAGTGCAACCCACTGCGCCACATAATTGTTATTTAATATATTTCAATTTTGGTATATACTGCTCTACTCTGATATTGTCCTTTAACTTTAATTTTCATTAATTAATTATCAGTAATGGTTACATTAACAATAGGGTCAAAATGAGCATGTCCCTGTAGTCTATGTTAAAGCATAGGCCACTGTGATATCCTGAGTAATCCCCAGGTGAAACTGCGCTGACAAACTGAAATATTTCTAGTTCTTGTGGGGGTTTGACAGCTTTGTCTGGATCAAAGCTACATGCCAACTTTTTTATCGTCTATGCCAAACATTCAAACAATAAAACCAAACCGTGTTTAAGTCTACACCTGACACGGTAGTGTGTCAGTCCGTGTTGGAGATGCAATGAACGTAAATTTGAGATTTGTGTGCATGTAAGAGAGTGTGCTGGAGAAGCTTGTCAGATCAAACCTCACGCAGCCTTGATCTCAAAGACATACCAACCTGTATCAGCCATGACTTTCCACTTACACACACACAGACACACACACGCATACACACACACAACACATGCGCACACACGCACACACGTCCAAGTTTGCATTCATAATTCTCTGGGGTATTTTTACAAGTATTCCAATTTCTAGGTAGTGTTTTCACAAAACACTGTGTCTGCGGGCTATTTCCTCAGTCTTCTGTATTGCTGACACTAAATAGTATGATTCCTACCTCAGCAACTTTTATTAATTTAAAGATTAATTTCTGTATATGTAATATATAAATAGAGATGTTAGAGATTTTTTTTGTCTCACTGAAAAACACATTGCTTGGCATTCATTGTGAAGACTAAATAGATGCATATCTTCAAATTTTAAATTGCAGATTTTAACCACTGTTAAAAGTGCTTCAGCTATAAGATATTAATTAAAGTTAGACATACTCAAGTCACAAGATTCTGATTAGTGTTAAATGTGCTGAAGTTGTTATATGAAATTCGAAGCAGACTGCATTACAGTACACATGTTGTATAAAAGATGAATGAAGAAACAAAGGTACAACAACAAACAAAAAAGAGCCTTAGAGGGAACAGTTCATCGCAGTTACAACGGATAACTGGACTTCTCAAGCAATAGAGAGTTTGTTACAGAAACAGCACACTACATGACTCATATACATGAAATAAAAAAAAAACTAGTTCTCAAATATAACATTCAGTCTACACGCACGCACACAAGCATACACGCATGCACACAAGCACACACGCACACACGCACGCACACACACACACACACAGATATATATATTTGACTGTAAATGTACTGTGAAAGGATGCCACAATTTCTGCCCTGTTAGATCTGCCTTGGGCAACTGTAAGTGAAATAGGAACATTGAAGAGCAACAAATGCTTAGTTATTAAGCTAAGGCGCTTAGCACATAAAAACTGCATATCCGTTGCATTACTCACAACTTCCAAACTGCTTTCAGCTTCCTGAAATGGATTTCTATACTCAAGCAGCTGTACATAACCCTAAGATCACCGTTCACAATGCCAAGTGTTGGCTGGAGTGGTGTAAAGCAGTACAGACGTGTTCTTAGGAGTGATGAATCACGTTTCACAGTCTGGCAGTCTGATGGATGAGGATTTGGTGGATGGCAGAAGATTGCAACCTACCACAGTACAAAGTGCCAACAGTTTGGTAGAGGAGGGATCATGCTTTTCTGTGTTTGGGTTAGGTCCCTTAGTTCCTGTAAAGATTAACATTCTCCAGAATACAAAGACATTTTAGATGATTATATGTTTCTTACATTGTGCCAACAGTTTCATAAAGGCCCTTTCCTGTTCCAGCAACACTGTGCCCCCGTGAACAAAGTGGAGAGCATGAAGACATGATTTACAAGTTTAGCGTGGAGGAACTCCACTGGCCAGCCTACAGTCCTGATCTCAACCCAACCAAACACCTTTGGAATGAACAGGGATGTCGATTGTGAGCCAAGCCTTTATGTCCAACATCAGTGCCTAACCTCACAAATGCTCTTTCGACTACAGGGAAAAGGTCCTGACAGACACACTCCAAAACAATGTGGAAAACATCCATGAGTGGAGGCTGTTGTTCTAAACACAAAGTGATGGAAAGGAACATGATGTCCAAAAAGCTAATTGAAGTGTGAATGTCAGGTGTCCACACACTTTGGCCACATTATCAAATGAGCATTCAAAATATCATTAACACCAAACTTTTCAGGTTTTAACATCATCCTGCTAAGGACCCCACAAAGAGCCACACACAATACACACGGCTGCATTGGCTTGAGCCTGTGTTTTAGTATCCAGCAGATGCAAGGGAAGATTGTATATACACCAATAAGAGGCTGCATGGGTAAATATAAATAACTACAATAAGAGGAGGTAAGAACCCCTTCTTCCCTTCTGAAATAATGTGCAAGGAGCAGGCCTTTACCCTATAGCCATAATCAAGCAAAAAGCCCTATACATTACATTATGCACAGTGGCTCTGGACATAATAACAGTGAACAAAACAAATTCCAGGTACCTTATTTGTTTACACTAGGGATGAAATTGTCTAAGCCTCAAAGCAAAAGCCTAGACTTAAACATGTGCATATATTTGCAATACACCATTAAAATTGAGCTCCCAGCAGAGTGATATACAATTAAAGAGTTCAAAGTGACTCATCATAATTTTGTCATTAAACAAAATCCCACACACCGTGTCTGCCGTGAATCATGGCCTGGTGCACAGCGGTGTGTTGTGAGTGCATATATGCACAGGCTCAAGGAGCCAGCTCTGGTGGAGGCCCGGAAACTGCTGTGAGAGAGGGGAAGATGAATGCTAGGCTGGTGGAGCAGCAGAAGCCCCAGTAAGCTCAGGGCAGCCCAACTCCTGGGGGATGTCATCGAGCCCGCCAGCCACAGCTTAAATGGGGAAAAGATAACATTGAGTAGTTTTGCTTACATAAAATACTGCTGCAATAGTTTCTCCATTAATTTTTAATGCCTCTCCTGCCTTGCTGGCCCAGGTTCTTTCTCCCCAAGCATGTTTCTCCTTCCAGCCATCCGTGCCACTGTGGGCCTGGGTGGACAGTAAAGGAGGGAGGAGAGGACCGCGGAGGGAAGCCACAAACACAACCCCAACCTTCATCGGTTTGTCCAGTCACACACAAGCACACATACATAAAAGCAAATCCACAAAAGACATGCAAACACAATGAAAGAAGGCCTGCCTCATAAATGGCATTAACTATGCAGCAGTGTGGCCATACAGCAGCAAGCCAGAGCACAGAGAGGGGGAACAACTGCATGCACATGAATTATTGAGGATGGGTCTGGAGTACACCGCCGGCTGGACAGCAGTGCACGCAGCCCTCTGATGAAGCGCTTTGGCTCCAGCTCAGAGGAGATGAGAGCAGACAATCTGCCTTCTTACACATCAGCACACAATAGCTAGAAAAAACTACTCTACAACAACCCAAAGCATCATAACGTAAACATCACGACAATTATGGCCTGCGATATGAAAATAGTGTCATTAAATTCACTCCAATAGTTAAATAACAATAAAGAATCCATATCACAAAAAATGAAATTTTCTTGATATTTTAAAAATAAAATGGTTCAAAGTTTCAAAGTGTACCATTCATTCCTCAATCCATATGGTCAATATATGGCAATAAAGTGTTAAAACAGCCCATTTTGAATTAGCTGTTTTTGCAATATCACAAGGATTAGTGCATTTACATCTATCCTCTATCCACCTATTCATCCTACAGTATTTTAGCACCATCACAATACAGTTAGAAGGAATGCTTCATCCCCGACTGCTTTTTGAACAAGGTACAAAACATAGCACACAATCAGAACAGAGATCCTTTACTTAGTTTTAATGGCACAGTAAAAAAGAGTCTTCTCACTTCTAATGGTTAAAGGGAGGTTGGACATGCTCATGTATAAATGAATTATGACTGTTTTCAGGAATATAAAACCACATATTCTTCATAAAATGGACTTCAGTGAAAGAAATAAAATAAAAAAGGAGGAAATGGGCCTTTTAATGGTGTGTGTTAATTGTAGTATGGAAAAAGTAACTTCAAAACAACATTAGTGCTTTTTCAGCAGGATCTTGCTGGTGTCAATAAATCCATTAAACCATGATATAAATTGATCAGTCAACTGGTATGTCAGACCGTATTGAAAGCTTAAGCAAAAATGATATACTAAAGTGCAAGTGAAGTAACAAACAGTAAAAGTCTGTAGAGCAATGGCAGTCCTCACTCAGCTACTCCAAACTCATCAAATGTCAAATGAGTAAACCACAGAAGCACATCAATAAGAAATACATCAGCTTCCTTCCTTGTAGTGCAACAGAGGACTTCTTTTGAAGACAAAACCATTTAATGTCTTTATGAAAAGCTGTGTGACCACGGACAATGTCAATAACTTATGGCAACCAGAGTACCTTTGTTTCACAGCCCTCCATTGAAGCATATCATCCAGGACTGATATGTTTTTTCCCCCAAAAGCTCTTACTGCACACTTACAAGAAGTAATATTCAAATGATAACTCTTGAGGAGAGATGATACGATCTGGGAAAATCTTCAAGAACTACAATCCCTGAGAAATTAGACATACCTACGGCATCGTCCCCATGTCTTTCATCTCTGCACAATGAATGTAATCATCACTACAGCCAGAAGAGAGCAACCACTGGTGGAAGTAATGCTGCAGCTGAAGGAATTACAGCTTAATTTGAGAAAATCTTTTGAATGGCTCGGTGATATCTGGTACCTAATTACTATGGAAGTCTAAGAGTCTATCTAATTGAAAGAAGGAAAAAAAAATCATTGTCCTCTTTAAAATCAGGCATGCTATGCAAGTGGCCTACTGCAAGAACACTGGCTCCTCAGTGCAGCCACATAGTCATATACAGTAACAGTTGCTAGATGTTATATTGCAAAAGATCGCATTCTTCAAAAGAAATGCATTCAAAACCATTTTACGCCACCAAAATTATGCCTTGCTCGAAAGCCCTATCAAATCTATTCTGGCAAGACATCCTGTCTTTTTCTATAGAGTCTGTACTGTTTCATCTGGAAGAAAAAACCCAGAGAGAGGCAGCATTAGCAGAACTCTCAGCCTCACTCGACTCCATCTGTCACTTCTATTAGAGCCACTGACCAGCAGCATTGCTCACTCACACACACACACACGCACGCACACACACCCACATACACACACACACACACACACAAACACACACTAGAGTGGAGCTATTGCATTTATCCCACAGCAAGAACCCTCAAAGCCATGCACGCACACACACATGCACACTTTTACAATAGGGAAGTCAATTGACACGTGTGCCTGCACACATTTCCACCAACACAAAGAGGCAAATAAAAGATTTACACACACTTGCACACGCAGACGGTCGGGCTGTGCTGCCCCTGAGGAAAAGGGAAAGGATCCAGTGAGTTGGGTGACACTTACCAGACACGCCGCCATATGTGGTGCACTTGTCTTGGCCGATGCCAGGCCAGGGAGAGCCGTCTGCCTTCAGTCCCATCAGCCCCGAGACCGTGTTGGTGGCGGTAACGCCATCTGCACCACCTGCACCCACGGGGATCAGACATTAGCCATGGCGGGTGGGGGGGGTGCGGCAAAATCTGGCCCAGGAAAAGCTGCAGGGCCCGGACTAACGCAGGCAGGGTGCAGCAGGCCCTCAGCCGAGCTGCCACTGAGCCTCTGCACTGCCAAGCCATTCCATTACGCTGTTCATGTCTGAACGCTGCCCTGAATGTACTAATGCTAACTGTCCACACAACATGCACGTGCTGCTAATAGCTGTAATAACACTTGACCTTTGTAAGTTAAAATGTGAAATGTGTTGAAAATCACTACAATTATTGATCTACAACTCCTGCTCAAAGTGAGGAGGCGAGTATGAAAAGTAAGCTACCTTCATGCGCAGCCTTGGCAATATCCACGATGTTGGTGACATTGGGGGTCAGCTTGGCAAAGAAGGGGATCTTGACAGCTTGTCGAACCCAGCGGCAGATGTTCCGCACCAGCTCTGGATCCTTTTCAAATGGGGTTGGGAAACAAACAAACAAATAAACAAACAAACAACAGCAAAATAGATTAACAGCTGAACTAAACGGACAAAACGCAAAACAGGAGAACTTAATGTTGTTGGCAGTCTGGTGTGGGGTTGAGAGAGAGAGAGAGAGAGAGAAAGAGAGAAAGAGAGAAAACCCCAGACCATTGAGAGAAATAGAGGAATCATATAAGTGTGAACTGCTGCTCCAGGAGGATTCATGCTTTATTAGACATCTCCTGGCCTGTCAGTCTGGGTGTTTAGAGAGAGGCCACTCAGTGTCTGCCCTGCTCACACTCAGTGTTGCTCTGCAGCCTGCTCAGGCACAACCATGTCTAAATCCACTACATCCAAACCAACAGTACAACACAGTCAAAAAAATCCCAAAATGAAACAAACATAAAAAACATTAACAACAACAACAAAAAAAAAAAAACAGCTGAGGCAGCACAGTCACACACACTGCATACGTACACTTATATTGAGGTGATATTACAGGGCAGACACTGACCTCACATTATGTATTTGCAAAATATACATTAAAGTGTAAAACTCCATGTATTAAAACACTACAGCTTGCTGATTTATATAAACATTTCCTATGTCCTTAATGCACATAATTATGCTTTTATCAATAATTATAGCTTTCCTAACCAATTAAGGAATACCAAACTGTCATTAAAGACCGAAAGCAACACCATTAAAAACCACTGGGCATCAACAGCGTTTCAGTGAAATTGCCTTCTGCATAGATGAGTTACACCAAGCATATAAGACACAGGAGTCCTGTACATTTAAAGTCACAAATAATTTGTTATCAGGTGTTATTTAAACAGGAAAGGTACTGATTGATACTACTAAGAACTGACTATATTTTTGGGGCTAAATGCATAGATTTATGTTGCAAAGACAGACTGTTTGCTTGATTTTTCTGACAAAGTGACTTAACTGAGATGTATAGCGGTCTGCAGTAGTAAAGCAATTATGAGCACTGTGTCAAGCGCTGCTGCAAGCAACAGAACAATACAGTATATGCCAATCCTTCTTCACATATGCTGTATACCTGTAGCAGGCTGTGCTCTAAGAATTAACATCCTTTTTAAGCTGAGATCATTTCAAACATAATGTTGCAATTGAAACGTAATTCTATTTTCTAGTTTTTGCTGTTTCTCGTTATTAGCGCTTCTCTCATCATCCTTTCATCAAAACCTTCACATACTCAGATGCTACTGGTTTCTTATTCACACACAACCTGCAAGTACATGATGAGCTCTTCAGAATGCATACTCTCTATCATCCTTGTCCCTGTCCTTTCTCATATCTTTCACAGGATACGCATTCCTGTTTTGACATATCCAGTAACTGTTAGCACATATCCCCTTGAGCAATGGGTTTTGCTCCCCGTATAAAGAAGTGCGATTTACAAGGTCCATGTGCAAAATAGAACGATGAGGTCAGTTTCCTGCACAGGGTAAAGGTTAGCATTTGATTTTTAAAACCATTAGCCAGAATTGATTTGTCAGAATAGGGAGCCCAGAAGAAAAACACATCTCCCTGAGACCATTTCATTTCTATTTCCAGGGCATGCTGAGTGATTCAGCGCTGCACAAAAAGGAGGAGAAAAAAAAAATCACCGCCATTTTCTCCGATGAGATTTGAATGTTGTGCATTCGCGGATGCGCGTTCTGCTTTAGAGGCATGGAGGGAGGGGACCGTATTTGCACCTAAAAATATGCCAAACGTACTCTAAAGGCTCTAGATGGGGGACAGGAAAGGTTACTCCATTGGAGATAAAATTAATTCCTAGCTTTTTCAGAAGATATTGGATTTATGCACTCGTGTCTGCAGCAAGTGCCATCCATAGCAATTTGCCTTGATTTATTCAAGACTTAAACAGGGCATAAACAAGGCTGGAGTGTTGGGTTCAACCAGTCCACTCTGAGCAGTCTGGCAGAGAAGGAGCTGTAATATCTGAGCCCCTGAGAGATGGTTGATAGTGCTGCTGGCTTCCTGGGGAGATTCACTGGTTGATATAGCAGATCCTGAACTCCAGGCAACAAAAGCAGATGTCACTAAAGTGTTATAGAAGGCAGCAAGCCATAGAGTGGCATAAATCACAAACCTTCTGTTCCTTGACAAACTTCCTTGAAAATTCAGCTTAAAAATGACCAACGTACCTGGGATCAGTGATAAAAGGTGGTAACAGAAGAAATGGAAATAATACTGTAGCCACTGAGAAATTACAACAGTCTAGACATATCAGTGGATGTAATGTCATAAAACAGGTACAGAGGAGTTATTTCTCCATAATACAAGGTTATGGAAGCTTGACAAGGTTTGTGGAGTGACCAGCATATGCCTGGTCCCAGTGCAGTCTAGCATCCCGAGGGCATGCCTTTTTATGAGCAGAATGGTGTTAGTCTTTAAGAGGAACAACAAGAACACAGGCGCACAGGAAGCAAGATTGGCCTTCCTCCCAGAGGGTCATGGAAAATTGCATTATGCCTGCTCCAGCAGGAGCAAAGGGGTCATGACCCGCAGCCAGGCACCAGCTACCAAACAGATGCTGCTTGTAAGAACTCTGCTCTCGCGGTGGGCCTGCACTCCCTCTGAGGCCTGCCCATGACAGCTTATTACAGGCCAGATGAGGGCGAGAGCTTCTGTCTGTGGGCCAGGGATTCGGCCCTGTCTCCTCTGAGCTGTCTGCTACATGTGGCATTACACACTTGGCTGAACAGCTGGAGCACCTGCGTGGCTGGCCTGCATTTTTGGCAAGTAGACCACGGCTGTTCACTGCCAAGAGAAGCTTAGGTGGGACCTGCCTTTAGTGGCCTATGGCTGGGGAAGTACAGTTGTCACAAGTAGCTTGCAGTCCAAATCCTGCAGTCCTCCTCCAAGATAGCACCTTGGTAACAATATGTGGACCGATGAGCAAGAGTCTGTGAAGGTATACTGGTGCAGACAGTGACATAGTAAATAAAGAAATAAATAAAGAATTTTATTTTACAAACAAGATGAGGACCCCAAGTGTCCAAATTGGTGAAGGGCTGTCAAAACTACAGCTCTTGCAAAACCCACATGAAGCATTTGAAAATTTGAAACTTCTTCGGACCCTAATTTGCTTTGAAATCATTAGTGTCATCATGGTGTGAAGAGCAGGCAGCTAGTGGCTACTGGTGACAAGACAACACCAAACAGCATTTACTACCTTATTTAACTACCTTATGTCTCGTGTGAATGGTATTTGTAAATTTTTGTAAGTTTACTACAAGCAGGTTATACAGACTTATAAAGTCTTAAATAAAAAAGCGATAAACTCTGGGAATCTGTATAAGTTTGTGAGTTGCATCACTGAAAAAGTACATTTTCTGACAGAATGCAAACACAGTAGATCACGTTGTGTATTATAAATTATTTAGCTGCCAATGACCACTTGAACGTAAATATCTGTTACAGTCTAGTGAATTTTCCAGCTTTTTGAGTTGATAAAAGCTGAAAAGACCATTAGCATACAATATACATATACAATATCAGACAGTTTGTATACATTCTTTTCTGGGGCTGCGATAACGGTACAGAGGCAGCATGCCTCACAGGTACACGGAAGCACTGATCAGACATGGAGAGCTTTCAGCTTTGCTGAAGAGCATACAGCAAGGAAAATCGACCGGCGAGCAGCAATAAGGGCCGAGTGAATTGCATACTGACTCCAGCAGCACTGATCAGGAGGGGAGGCGGCGTAGCGAAGGGGAGGTCTAGTATGAAATTAAAGGAGGGCCATGGTGGCTCCACAGAGAATTCTTTATTTATTTTCCCTCTCCCCACGTGCTGTCACCGCGGGGCAGGTGGAGCCCGGCATGGGATTCATTTCGGCACAATGGGGGAGGGGGTGGCGGAGCACTGGAGCGGGGGGGGGGGGGGGGGGGGGGGGAGGAAGAAA
>JBBPCZ010000007.1:12920624-12931906 GCA_037974445.1 Brycinus macrolepidotus | reverse complement strand
AGAGAGAGAGAGAGAGAGAGAGAGAGAGAGAGAGAGAGAGACAGAGAGACAGAGAGACAGAGAGAGAGAGAGAGAGAACAGGATAGAGGGATTAGAACAATGCAGAGAGATTCTAACAAAAGATGCACTTTATGTTACACAGTAGATTTTTTTTAAAGGTCCTCTCTGATGTGCGCACAAATGTTCATCCTTCTTGTCATATTTTACCATGTTGTAAATGGGTCTGAAAGACATTACATTGTCTTTAAAAAGCAACTGCACTGTCCTTCTCGTTCCTAAAAGTCACAAAATCAATACTTATAAATCCACCAGCATGCAGGCTTTATTAAAACAATAAAAACATCATAGAGAGGGTATTAGCTAAGAGCCCTTGTGCTAGAGCTGGATTACGCTGTGCCATTTTCATTTTTCTCACCCTAACACACCGTAAGCCAACCATAAAACATACTGTGGAGGGTCTGCTTCTTACTATCACCTCCTGGTTTTAAGTAATCACAGATACAAAAGGCCTGTGATAGAAAGTGCAAACAAACTGCAGGTAATGAAGAGTATGTCTAACGCACAGAGCACATTTTTCTAGCTAAGTGAAGACACTGGGTCAACATTGCAGTCGCCCTCATCCGGATTTGTTCACCTTGTTAGACACAGGTGTGTACCGTTATGTGCCTAATAACTGTAGAAATCAGCAGAAAGATGAGCAAAACAAGGGCCGCTTTACGTTTCTGCTTCATACTCTTGTGCTCACTTTTTTAATTACATCTGAAAGCTGGTTTTATCAAATGACTGTGACTTATTCGTGGCAGTGATGAGGAGGGAATGCCAAAAAGACAGAAAGCCCTGGCACTAACAAAACGTATCTAGGGACACTAAGGGAGAGAAAACGGATTTCATGGGAGGATATTAAACTCAGTGGATGTGCTCTCCCCTAGGACAAATTTCCGCCAGATATAAATCTCTGGGGCATTAGGCTTCCCCAAAAGCACCACACAGTTAGGGACTAAGTATAACCCACCTACACAAGAGCAGAAAATATTGCCAAGTTTTAGAGGGCAAATAAAGTTAAGCACCCTGACATTTACTGCTCAGATTTACCAAGCAACGTTGACATATAAGCGAGATTTGATACACCCTGAAATAGTGTTTGGTAATATTATCGTAAAGCCAAGGCAGGCAGAGAAATACAGAAGTGATGCAGGAGGAGACTGAGAGGAGACTGAGAGGAGACTAGTCTCCGTTGAGCCCGTTTCACTTTGGGTGCTACGGAGTTGGTGAGTATTCTATTTTGATTTGAGCTTGACCTTTGGTCACTTTAACTACACATCATGGGGAGGAGGCCCTTGAAAAGGCAGGGAGGCATCCACTCTCCAGTTTATTAAAGACAATCCCGGCTGAAAGCGCAGTCAGACAGACAGAGCAAGTTAGAGAGAGAGTCGTGGCTGTGGAGGCTGGGAGAGGAGCAGGATTACCTCGTTATCAGCTCAATAACCCTGCTCCCAGCTTCTGCCTCCAAACACACAGCACACTGTAACAAAGCGTCTCCATGGAGATCAGTCACCTAGAGCCTGTCACTCGCCAAAGATATGAGCGTGTTTCGGAGGGCTGGCGCCCACCCCTCCTTCACGCCATACAGCGGTCGTTTCCTTGTAATAGAGGGAAAAAATTTGAAGCATTGATGATGACAATCACAGCAATTTGTCCGGGAAGCTCTGACCTGTAAGGGCTACAGCTGCAGTTTGAAGGGGGTTTGGAGACAGACTGTTGTGATGGAATGAAAATGCCTCCCCTGTAGCAGGGCTGTGTGCACGACCGCTCCAGGGGCAGGGCAGTCTGACCCACCAATTCCACTGACAAATGGAAATTGCCTATGCCAGAACGCAGATTTGATTTCCCTTTAAAGCAATTGTTCAGTGAGCAATCAAATTTACAAAAATATCCCCTTTTCTAAAATGCAGTCCATCAGCACTGTAGCTGCACAATACTGTTATTCATAAAAATGGGTAAAAAGGTATGTTGCGTAGCCAAAAATAACAAAATTAGGTAATCATCTTCAGTTACACATCTCCACAAATAACTATCTCCTACAGTCTAATGTGTTTCAGCGAGTCGTTTTGAGATCACTTAAAGAGATGGTGTGGCCAAAAATGAACCTTACAAATTTAAATTTTGTCCTTATTCAAATCACACATGGGGTCATAATTATTTCAATGTGGTCAATCAAATATGTTTGCTGTCTTATGTTTCCTTATTTAGTTTTGCACTGGTGCTACAAGGCTAAGGAAATCAGCAAGTAATGTATGGCACTGTGCATACTGCATGCAAACTTGCTTCACACACCTTCACACATGACCTAAGAACAGGAAAGAAAGTAAAACTGAGACATACAAAACTATTAAAATAACCTTTGTCATAAGGAATCAATTATAATATTCTCAAATTATAATTGTGGCACTCATTTAATGTACAGGGCTCAGAGTTGAATAAATGTAATTATTATATTTATGCAATGTTATATGGTCTCTTCATAGCTAATAAGTCACATATTTTGCAAATTCTTCTTTATGGTTTGGGCTCATTTGTTAATGGAATGCCCAATCACCGTCACATACAGCCACCGCTGTCTGACAACGTATGGCATGCTGATACCTAAAGATGGACACAATGCCTTCCCAGACAAACAGAAGTAACCATTTGCATCTCTTGCTTATCCCTGAACCTTAGTCCATTCAATTCTATAGGTAACAGTGTCAGAAACCACATAAGCAATTCTACTTCACAAATAAACATTACTTCACAAATCAACACTGCTTAAAGCAAGTGTGTGATGATCAGGCCTGTGCTCACTGGATAATACATACAGTAAATACACATAATGCTCCGAATGTAATTTTTTAAAGCAGTAATGTGCTGGTGGTTATACATTCTGGGGATTTGTGTCTTCTCAGATGTTTTTTTTTTGTATAACGGCACGGCAGTCTTCATTCATTTCTGAAGCTTTAACGGGTATTATGTCATTGGCTTTCCCCAGATTTATGTTTTCGATCCTTAGTACTCTAAAAAGCTTACCGAGTATGAAAGATAGCACTGCAGCCTTTACTGTGATCTCTAAAAGTTCTCAGACCAATAACACACTAAAACAGCTGTACAAATGTCAAACAGCATGAGATCGTAATGTAAAAATAAAAGAAACTATACGTCGTTTGATTGAAATGCATGAAAGAATGTCAAAATGCCTGCAATAACAATAATATGTTAAATATAGGGGTGTAGTAGCTCCAGTGCAAAACTAAAGCAGCAAACCTAAAACACCAAACATGTCTTAAATGACTGACTATGTTCTGAGCTGTGTAAATCTGATTTTTCTCCAAATTACTGCTTTAAACGTGCACATGCTTCTGCATGTTAAATTGCATGCCCCTTTGCACAAACACCAAAAACCCAAGCATACATGAATGTGCATGCACACTGGTATGTGCATGTGTTTGTGCACATATGTGCACAAAGACCTTGTAGTCTTTTGTACTGGAGATGTTTCCATTCAGTCGACAGCGCAGATGCTGGGTGCAGTGGGAATCCTTGAAAAAGAAGTGCGGCTCCACTCTGTGCTCAGACACATCTCAGCTGTTTTCATCTTCTACACAAAAGCTTCAGGAGTGAATGCTGGACATCACTTCCATTAGTGCTCTCTCTGATTGCAGCCTGAAAGTCTGCCACAAATCAATTAATCCTTTGATATTTCTTGAGCACAAGGAAAGAAACTGAGCCTCAGAAGTGAATGAATGAGTTGTCATTTTGTAATTTCAGCCAACATATGCCGTTCCTTCTGCATAAACGCAAGGGGGGGGGGGGGGGGACTGAGTTATGGACCAGTCCACACCATAAATATTTGGATTTCATTAACAAACATGAGCATTGCATTACTATGAATAATAAAAAGGACATTGAGAAATTAATGCTGAAATCATATTCAAATTTTATGACTTGAAAACTAAACCACAGAGGAGAAACTGGAGATAATTAGCTACCAAAGAGAGACTCATGCTGCTCACTGTAGTTACAATGACTCTGTAATACATCTCTTTGCATGAAAACATCAGGTGGTTAAGTTTAACAGAAAAATTATCTTGGGTTTTGAGCAGATTATGACAAGCACCTTATTTAGATATTGTGTGTTACAATAAAAGAAAATATTAAATGAAAGCTCTTGATGCCATCCATTTAGTGGTAAAATGACATGTGGGACATTTTTTTACTTAAATGAAAGAGCCAGGCCCAAATTACTGCGGTCGGTGGAGCATTTCTTGCACCAAAACGCTGGAGTTTTTCGGTTAACAACACTGTGACCAGAAGTTTTAACCATGAAAATAAGGGAAATGGAAGGAAAATGCCTCCACTTAAGAACATCTTACTTTACATTGTAGTAGCTTCACTTACTGTAACACAAAACCAGCCCTCAATCTGTGCACAAGTTTAACATGTAAAGAAGGATGATGCATGAACACATATGCACGCATGCACGCACGCACACCCACTCACACACCCCAACACCCCCACAAACACACAAATACACAAACATACACACACACACACATACACATACACACACTAATCTTAAAAAGGAGCAAGATGCCCCTCTCCCTGTGGTAGGAATCCCTACTGGCAAGTCTTGCATTAATTTGTCATCATATGATCTACAGATTTTTTATCATCATATGATCTCCATATTTTTACAAATTTGTGTCAATCAAATCGCAACAGAAAAAATCTCACTTCAGTTTACAGTTTTTTACAATCGCTAAATCACATTTCCCAATACTGAAACCACTTTTTCAAAACTCTTTACACAAAGAGCACAACAGTGTTCTATGTGAGTTAAACTGTGGATTGTTTTTTATTGCTTTTACACAAAATGCATTCAAGCTCCAAAATTCATGGATACTTTTCTCACTCAAACTCCAACAGCTGCAAAACTTTACATATTTAGATCCCATTTTTCACATGCTTACATACTGTCTTAAAAATTGTTAAACATAGATCCACAACTGAATTGCTGCAATTTGTTATTCTTGTCGTTGTTATTATTGCAACAAAAATAACAATATTAAAAATTTTAACACCTCTGGAAACAGAAAAATTGACTCCTCGAGTAGTACAAACATTGAATCATCATCTTTTCAGCAATGCAACTACATGACACACTCACTGGTCAACACAAACCCCATTCTACAACAAGACAACCTTCAGTGATGGTTCTCCATACATTTTCAGATTTTATTTTAACCTCCGTATATTTATAGTAAGTGTGAGACTTGCCACATGGTGAGATCAGTATGAGCTGATCTGATGCTTGGACTACCAGGACATAATTTTGTGTTTATTAATAAAATCTAACTAAATAATACATTTGTGGCAATATGTGAAAAGGGGCTTTTTTCCCTTGTTTGTGTGACTTTGTACCCCAAAGATATAAATTCACTGTAAATCTCAGAAAATATACAGTTAGTCTTGAAATGGCTGTTTAAGCAATTCCTGCCCTGGAGTTTATAATAACACTTTAATGTTACAACAAGGTTCATGTCAATGTCATTATATATATATAGAGATAACGCATATATGTCAATGGCACTATTCATTATAATTCAATTAGTACTTAAGAGGTTGTGGGCTCTAGAGAAATCTGAAGGGTTGAATGGGGTTGTATACTAATGGAAAAATAAAATTTTAGATACAAACAGGAGAATGCTATGGCTTAGTGCGCCTATTTGTTTTTACTCAAGATGCCTCACAGCATGCGAGGCACAGAAACGAATGGAATGGAAGTTGACATATCAGCACCAAAGATAATGCCAATAAAATCACTTAAACTCACAGGGGAGCTGAGATGTAGCTTCAGTGCCACTAAATTTAAAGAGATAACAGGAACAACAGTCCTAATAACTCCAGTCACTATATCATACAAATCATCAGACCAAACAAATCCTTTATTTATACTGCTATGAACCTGGAAAATGCATTCTAGAAAAAATAATACTCATAGATGGTACAAAGTGTCACAAACAAGCATCAGAGTCACCAGGGGGTTTATGCCAATTATCAGCTCCCTAATTTCTGAGAAAAATGACAATATGCATGGAGATTGATAAAAAAATTATTTATAGACCTGATTTGCTGTTCAAAGGTCCTAAATGCAAGATTTATATAAATACACTAGTGATTTTTTGGTGTTATATATCTGATGAATACAAGAAAATCATCTGCCTTTTTTCCGAACACCTTGCATTTCCTGTAAAAACCAAATGGTCACAGCACTGTCAAGTTTTTAACTGATGATGTGCTGAATTATTACTCAGAATCAGTGCTGAAAGAACTGGCGTTCACTGAGGTTCAGCTGAAAACAAATGGGCACAGTAAGAGGTCATTCTGCACTTTGCATTACATTGTGTTGTGGTGAACCAAAGCGTCATGAAGAAACAAATGACATAATTCAGCATCTCATCAATTACAGACTTGACCATGCCATGTTTTTGTATCATTCCACTTGGTTACATGCTCACATTATCTCCTGCTGCATCAGGGCTAGCGGAAAATGATCATCTGTATATCTACAGTGTGTAGGTTTCTTATACTTAAAGAGATTCTTACGTTGTTGGGGAAGTCCGCCTTAAGCTCGGCCACACTCTCGCACCAGTAGGCAGCAGTTTTCTCACTGATGAGCTCGATGTTGAGGAAAGAGCCTTGGGCTGGGCCGTACAACGGGCCTGATGTGGTTCCGCGGACGATTCGTGGAGACACGTTAGTGACCAGATCCTGAAGAGCACAAAGTTGAAACATCAGAGACGCTAAACTCAAAATACCACTGTAATAAAGCAGTGCACAGAACCACTGCTCAAGCTTCTGTTCTGTGACCAACTCTCTATAAGGACATCCATACAGCAGCAAGCACTAACAGTTCCCACTTACTGCTACTGCACTGCTTCAGCAGGGGACCCCAGCATCTCTACAGTAGTAATAGACATATGTTTTAAGGTCATTTTTATGTGCAAAACATCATAAAAAACATCTTCAGGCATCTTTACCAAATATACATGACACAAATTCAGTAGTGTTATTTCTCTCTCTCTCTCTCTCTCTCTCTCTCTCAAGGGGCTGTTGAAGTTGAATTAAGTTCATATTTATTCATGCACCCAAGCAAAGTGTTTAAAATACTACCAAGTACAGAAAATGAAGATTCCATAAAAAGAAATAGAGTCAATTCACATAAATGAAGACATGTAGTGGCACTCTCTTTGACACTGTGCCCGTGACACCACAAGTTCCTCAGAGAGATGTTCAGAATCTATCACCTCACAGGGTTCCCCATGTATGACAGGTTCACTCACCACCACAGACGTATACAACATCAAACCTCAAGCCCAAGCTATAGAGAAAGAGGCCAAGCCAAAACAGCATAATGCCCAGCTTTAATTAGATTTTTGTGAGGTGGAAACGCTTGTGTGCAGTCTTCTTCCTTGGCTGAACAGTAATCAGTCCACTCAGTACATTAGAGCACTAGTGAAAGGAGCTGGCAGCCACACAAGGCTAATGCTGCAAGCGACCTGCTAATGGCTTTGGCAGATCACAGAATGCTGCCATCCACCACTCCAAATGCAAGGTCACAGTGTAAAGCTAACAGCCCAGTGCTGCCAATGGAGTTATAAAACGTAGCCCATTTGGATTTAGGTTGCACAAATGCCAGCAAATTCAATATACTGCACAATTTGGGGCTACTCCGTGTGTATTATCTGGATTTCCAGCCAGAAGGGTCATAGTGTCGCACAGAAAACTTATACATAGAGGATATAGTGTAAAAAAAGAAAAAAAAGAAGAAGAAGAGAGAATACAGCAGTATATTAAATGTGATGTACATGGGAAAAATGAACTTCTCTTCAGTTTTCTGTAACTTTGCCTCCAACATCAACTGAATAGATAAGGTCAGATTATGTACACTATAACTGACAGTTTAATCCCCCCCTCCTCAAGAAACTGTCCATCACAATTTAGGAACGTAAGAGAACAATTTGCATAGCCCAATTAGGGACTACCCCTGCAGAAAAATTTAGATAATAGCCTGCTAACTTAATTTTATAACATTTAGACAGTTTTCCAGCCACACAGACAGAAACTTTAATTGCTGCTAATTAGATCTAATTATCATGAGTTTGATTAAAAAGACTAGAGCTTTTCCCTTTTTTCTACATTCCTTTATCAGTCAACAGAGTTCTATGCAGTAATATTTAAAACATCATTTTCACTATATATACATTTTTATACATTATTTATACAGACTAGACTTCAGAGAAGAACAAAGAAATTCATTGCAGTGTTCCGCATGAACGCATGCAGGAGAATAGGTTTAGACTGAGCGACATTCTTGGATTCCACATACACATTCTGAACTTAGAGAGGTGCTGTTTTGTGTTAAAATGAACTGAAATCACATTTTTGATTGCAGACACGTCATTGTAAATTTTCCATCAAGTGATGCAAATGTACAAGTGCTTCTTTTCCAAAAGTGGTAGTGAGCTACTATGGTTGGTGCAACATCACTGTGGGATGAGTGACAGTTTGGGATGTGGCCCAGGGTTGTGAATGAAGACGTAGCCCATTTTTTTAAATGGAAGTGCAGTGCCCCTCCAGTGAAGGCTCTATGGAGAATTGAGACAGTCATCCCAAGGGCTCGGGGCAAATCTGTAACTCTGTATTTAATGAAGCTGTGACCAGGGAACATTTGGCTGCTGGCGTTCTGTATTATCAGGCCAGGGCGGAACAAGAGTTTTAATATTAAGCAACTGGAAACCATGAAAATTGCCCAAAGGGAGCAGACTGGCACGCTATAGAAACAGGTGCCACACAGCATGAGACAAGACACAGACACAGACACACACACAGAGACACACACACACACACACACACACATACATACACATATACACACACAAACACAAACACACACACACACACACACACACACACACACACCCACACACACACACACACACATACATACATATATACATACATACATACATACATACATACATAAACTTTCTACACAGCATAAAGTCTAAAGCAAACTGTGATTCCCAAAGATTCCTTGAGCTGCAGATGACAAAATTCATTCTTAAGAACAGACCTTAAAAGGGGTGGACAATATGGCAAAAATATGACATCACAATGCTTATAAAATCATTACATTTTTAGGAGAATTATAAGTTTGAACACATACAATGCACCAGAAAAAAACAGCAGTCTCCAAAAAAACTTAAGCTTATTCAATATCCCACATGCTTGGGAATGTGGGCTTCAACTCTTCTGGCAATAAAACAAAACCTTTGATAGCCACGTCACTCAAAGTCCCCATCTCAATCTCTTTTAATGAAGCATCAGGCAGTGTTCTGTAAGTACTGATAATACCCGCAATATGCTCAGAAAAGCTTAGCAGGATGTATTTTATTGTGATGATTATATTATATCATTGTATTGCCAACCCCTGTCTGAAGCATATATGGGAGCACATATACGTAAGCATACTACTTCCATATAAGCCACTGGCAGGCTCTGACCCATGCAGAAGGAGATGATGTGTTCTTTCTCCCTCACTCAGGCTGCCTCTTGCTAATGACCAAGCCTATGTTTCTGAGCTAACCAGGTTTTTATCACAGCAGAACAGGTCCCTAATCCCCCCGGTACTGCAAACAGCCTTTCAGACTCAAACACATGCAAGAACTCCTAATCAAAGGCAACGGACCACACACCACACTGCCCGTGCACACACACACAAAATTGAGGCCATGTTTTCATTTGGCTTATCACACTAAGCTACATAAAGTATATTCCATGACGTACATAGACAACCCCAGTCATTCATCAGTTAAAAAAAAAGAAAAAATCACTCAACACATACATACCAATGATAAGATTTGTAGTGTATGATAAAATAAGCAGGTAAAGATGCAGGTTAAAATACATTAAACGTCCACATTTGTGTGTCTTGCTTTTTTGTTTGTTTTTTTGTTTGTTTCTGTGGCCATTAAAAAAAAAACAGAGAGTAACATCATAATTGCTTGTCTCTCAAAAACGTTTTCATTGCCCCGAGGGAGTGGTGTGTTTTGCTGTCCGCTGCTTCACTCACTCTCTCTCTCTTTCTAGCAGTCAGTGCAGAGGAGGTCAAGTGTAGAACACACAAGTGAATAGCAGATAATCCCACACATTAAACCACAGGCTAGAACTAATACCATATCAAATATTTTGCTATTCACAGGCTGAGTGTTACATCTCCTTGTAACAGCGTGGTTTCAGGGAATTCAGTACTTAATTCCGCATAAAATGCAGGTAGTTCCCCGTCATCAGTCTGAATGATAATGAATAAGGATCCAAAAGCTGCATGTCCAAACCATGACCAATTCTACAGAAAAAAAGAATGTTTGAAGATGTACCTCCACTATACAAATGTGTTTCTTTAAACATTTCAGGGAAATTAAAAGCATACATCTACTTCATACACAGAACCATCGTAAGATCCTGATGTAAGCAATAATATTCTGGCTTTATTCTATCTTTCTCCCGGATTTAAGAAAAAAAAAACATACATATTAAATATGATATACATGCAAGGCGGGACAAAACTTGGCAGATTAGTTTCCTCTTAGCGCTACTGAAACTGCAGTTCAACTCCTACAAACACATCCAGGCTTGGAGAATGGCAATGAACATGGAAAATTACAACAATAACTTTTCCATAGATTTGTCATGCAATATACTGAGCGTTTTGAAAATAAACATGAGGGGGATCTCCATTAAGAAGGAGAGGAGTAGGATGAAGAGGCTAATGTGAGGCTAATGCAGAGGAATACACTGAGGAAAATACATTCAGATGTTTTCTGGAAAAGAAGAGGGCAAAGTGGACTCATGGTTTTGGAGATGGCATGTGCTATTTCAGCAACAGCTCCATAGGTGAAGGCTGCACGGCTGTACAGGCCTTCTGAGTTGGAAGGAAGGCAAATAAAAAAATAATCTGGAGAGGCTATAATTACACTGAGTGGCCCCAAGTCGAGGCATTAATCATTTTAAGCAGCCATGACAGAAAAATCAAAGTATGGCTAGTTCAGTTCTCTCCAGAAAGCCTGGCCAACCAACACTCTGCACCACAAACCAGAACTTCTTAGAGAAAGAGAGAGAGAGAGAGAGAGAGAGAGAGAGAGAGAGAGAGAGAGAGAGAGGGAGAGAGAGAGAGAGAGAGGGAGAGA
>JBBPCZ010000007.1:12885485-12913117 GCA_037974445.1 Brycinus macrolepidotus | reverse complement strand
TCACTTAAGTAAGATTGTTGATGTAGCACTTCTACTTTTACTTGAGTACATATTTTGCAGGATACTTGTACTTTTACCTAAGTACTAAGCTTCAGTACTTCCTCCACCACTGGTTAAATGTTTGGGCAACAGGATCACTCCCTCTACTAAAAAAATCATTACTATAAATCGCTAGGCCGCTTACACCTACTGGGAAAGGTACTATCTGATACCAGCAATAATAACAATATGGGAGGCCTCATAATCCTCATATTATAATAATAATAATAATAATAATAATAATAATAATAATAATAATAAGGGAAGCCTTAGGCCCACTGTGTAGAATCACACTGGCGGCCGGCCCGAGAGCCTCTGAGCCACAGGGGAATGTCACTCTTGGCAGCTATCACAGTAGCAAACTCCTTGGCCAGTGAAGAACCATCAAAATTCTGACACAAACAATACAAAACAGCACAAAACAACAACAACAACAAACAAGACAATGTAAAATGGTGACCATATTACTTTTGCGTGCTAACACCAGATGCACAGACAGACACACACAAAAGGAGGTAACACAAACCAAGAATACGCTTTTATAAATTATCTCTCAAGTCCAGCGGCATGGTTAAACCAGGAGAAAACTGGATCTTTTAAGAGTTCAGCTACCCGAAGTATATATATGAAGTTCCGTTCAGTGGTTAATCAGCTTAGCACCAATTACAGGTGTGATTTAGCCTGGTTTGACCAGTCAAAGGGTTAATTGGACCCAGTCACCTCTGATTGTACTGCCTCTGCCGCTCTGGTACAGTCGCACTCATGCACTCGTTCCATAATTAGCCAGAAACATACCAAACGTACCAATCACAGCTCCAGCAGCAATAGGTCTGACGCACAGGAATAAAAAATATCCCTTTCGCTTGTGAGATAAAAAAAAAAAAAAAGGGATGTGGGCTAAAGATCAGACAGAAGACAGTCTCGGCTTGCCCCCTTTTCCTCAACCACATCTCACAGTTCAGGGAAGAAGAGAAGAAAATGACACATTTTTATATGCAATACAGTTCATTAATTCTAATTAACGGTCACACAGCTCGCCCACCCCAGCTTTGTTAGCCGCCTCTCCACCGGCCCGGAAAGCTAATTAGCAATTCTGAGCACGCCTGCGCTTAGACAAGACCCAGAAGCGTGAAGACTCTCATATCCATAGACAATCCAGCGAGCATCTCGAATACTATCGATACCATGGCAGGGTAATGTTGATCAGAGCGGCCTTACCAAAAGCACAGGATATTAAAAAAAGAATTCCCCTGTGTTTAAGGAGAATGATAGCAGAGTGCCGGCTGTTCATTCATATTGACATTAAGAACTTCTTTATCTCTTTTCCCCAAAGAAAACCCCCTTACAATCTTTCCCACTGGGCACACAATAAAGAATAATATGATTTCTGTTTACTCAGATATCGGCTGGTATTTCAGCATGTGCTGACAGCCAATAGCTGCAACAGTATATTAGAGCCCAATCTGGCATCTACAAATGTCACGAGTAAAGCAGTGTCGCGTGGAGAGGGAGGGGGCAGGGTGCAGCGCTCACGTGGGCAAAATTCCACAAAAGATGCTATGCTAAGTTCACATAAACATATTTGACACAGAATGCATACAATTTGCAGCTGTCAATCTTCATGCAGCACCTGAGAGACAGGCTTAAAGGAGAGGCAGGGTAATGAAATCTTAAGCAGATGTCCAGCCGGTGTCTTGCCTCTCTCTCGAAACCAGTACACAATCAAACAGTAAACACAAACTAGGCAAATCACTGTCTATTCAAGTGAGAATGCTGCAAATGTAATACATCTTTATGCAACCATCTCTACCACAAACCCTTCCATTTCATTTGCCTTTAAAATAAATAAATAAATAAAGCTGACCTTTTCAAAGTGGACAGAGAGAGTGTGAAAGAAGAGCTACAGAAGGGCTGCTTTAAACCAGGCATGATGCCACAGTACATACACTCACATCAGTCCGGCAAAAATAGTATTTACACTCCAAGCATGCCTTCCCTCGCTGTCAGAAATTAGCTGCACGGAGAGGACGAGAGGTCAGAATAAACAAACGATTTGGCTAAATTTCTTCTACTTTTTCTCCAACAGCAGCATATGTAAATCTTCTGTGTTGCTATAGTGATGTCTGTCACAAGTTGCTTCTTTTCCCCCATCCACCCTCTCCTTTCCTTTTTTAACTTTCATTTCATTTCCATCTCCAGCTCTGCTAATAAAGGGATGGCACCTACTGTAGCGCAGAACAAACATATGTTACTGATGAGCAAATAGGATTTAAAGTTTAAAACAGTCCTCATGACTTGTGTCATGTTTATTTATATTTAGCCTTTTCAGGGCATTGCCAGGTTTGGTCTCAATAGAGCCAAAATAATTTAATAAAAATTGGCAGTAGAGATGGCACCAATCTCAAGGCAAGCTATCACTATCAGGCCAATATCAGCAGAAATCATAGGATATCAGAGAGAAAAATTAATGAGTTCAATTCATTCCTGTTACAAATGCATTCAGAAACAGCACACACTCACATTAAGGCATGTCATATTGTTAGCTGTGAGTTCTGTCTGAAGGGTAGTAAAGTGTTTGAGCAGTTTAAGCATGGTTAAGAAAAAAAAAAATCAATATCGGTATCAGAAAGAAAAGTGGTGTCGGTATCATAACAAAATGTGGTATCGTGCCATCTCTGACATCCACTGAATGACTACTGACGACTTTATTGCTGCAAATCAGTTAGTTGTTGACCTCTGCTGCTGCTGTATATCTATGTGAGCAGTGAGGTGGTGTGAGGTGTTGACTGTTGCTGCTGTAACAGGGCTCTGAGTCCCTGGACAATAGTTCACAATCGTGAAAATCGTCTCTATGGTGCATTGGGTGAGTAAGTTGATTGATTCATTTGTACTTATTGATGCGGAGAACCTGAACGCTCTTTGACACACTAGCACAAAACACACAGTCTGGCCTTAGTGCATTTTCATTTTTAATGGGCTATTGCTCTGTATACTGTGCCCAAAACTACTCCTTCTAATTTGCAGATTCAGCTTCATAAAGGAATAAACATTGCTGATCTGTTAAAATACATGCATATAGCCATGTCCTCTCCACAGAAAAACACTGGCAGCAGAAAAGGATATTACTGAACAGCCACGCACAAGGCTAAGAACACTATTTGCAATGCCAAGGGTGAGCTAGATGAGTATAAAGTTCTCCAGCATTAGGCTAAAAAGCAGTATAACTGCATTCTCTGGAGTGATTGGACTCCCCTGTATGCCTTTGGGATGAGTTACCATTTGTGAGTCAAATAGCCAAACCTCACTAATGATATCTTGGCTGAACACAGTCAAACCCTCAAAGCATTGTTCCAGTGTACCAATGTTCCAAGTTAACTTACTTATTATGTGTAATGTAAAGTCTTCCCAGAAGATTACAAACAGATGACAAGGCAAAAGTGGCGAAAACTCTCTGTTAACACTCTTGACTGGAACACTCTTGATTGTAAGAACTGTTGCAGGTATTTGCAGGTATAATAATGTGGCAGAGTAGCCAGCCTTGTCAAATTTACATGGCACCAAACTTGGATAAGAGCAGAGCATTAGAACACATTCAGCTCCTGGTTTTGTGTGATATGGGCTTATTTTTGGCCAAAATAAAATTCTCAATGTAGTTTTGAATGTTAAGAAATTCGGATCCAAAGTCTGTCACAGATCCAAGCATTGATATAACTGTGTGATGTAGCAGTGTGTTGCACAGTCAAGCTTGGTTCTTCAAGAGGAGACATTTCTAGCTCTAGTTATCTATCATCTAGTCACAGTAGGCTTTAATCACAAAAATTACTGGCCTTTAAAGAAATAGAACGTTTTTTTCTATAACGTGAAATATTTGTTTGGAGGGTTTTTCTTAGAATACAGTGTTATACCCCTGAACAAGGCTTAATAAAAGACGTGAAGGCCAAGTGATGTTACCATTTTGCCTTTTTATTACAAGGAAACCAGCAAGAGCTCTTTTCTGGATGTTTCCTGACATTAGCAGTCAACTTCCTATAGCATCCTTCATTCTTATTCTTTACACACTCCTCATGCACATTTTGAGGAATATAGAGGATATAAATATTTTACCTTATTTAGCTCACTCTTATCCAGAGTAATTCTGGAAATGTGAGCAAATGTAATCTTAAGACTGTTATTTGTATGGCTGTGGCATTCTCGTTTGGATAGGGAACTGAACTGTTGATCCTCTGTGTGCCAGAACCTGTCCATGGATTTTTCTTCAGAGAATCAATTTTTGTTTGAGAAGTACAGGTGTGAAGAATCTTATTAATCATTATAGACCCTCCACATAATGTAAAGACTCTGGAATCCCTTAAATAGGTAAAGAACATTTAAAAGGCTTTTCACACTCAAAGAACCCTTTATGGCACTGTTTTTCTATGCAAAACAATGCTTTTAAACTATTATATCAATTACTGATCAGTTCTAATGTTCCAGAATTGATGTAGTTGAAATGCTATCTTCAGCCAGATCAACCATCATGCAATTTTATTGCTACAGTGCATAATGTTTAAGACCCTGTCAAGAAAAGTACCTTGTCAAGGGAGAAGGTTTTGGTGAGGGCGAAGCCCCAGCCCTGCTCGAAGGCTCTGCGGATCATGGGGGTGCTGGTGGTGGGTGGGGCGCTGGCCAGACCGAAGGGGTTGGGGAACTTGATCCCACACATCTGTACACTGATGTCTACGGCATCGATGGGAGAGTAGAAGAGGGGCAGCTGTGGCTGGTTGCTAACCGTCTGCCCATGGATGGCCTGCAAAGAGAAGCAGCCGCATGTAAATTGAAGGCTTTGCATCAAAGCGTTTCTCTGCTCTGCGGAATAGAGATCAACTGTTTTCATGTGAACAAAGCCTTTAAAATCCCACAAGGAGGCTCGCTATCTGTGTGAATGGATATTGCTGAAGGTTATTGCGCTTTACAGTTGAGCACACAGCCGCACGTGCACATTTACAGCAACAATAAGACAGCAGATAGGGTAGACGAGATTGTGGGGCGTGTTTGGGCGAAACCCCCACCGCACTGTTTATCGTGGCCCACTGCAGCACAAAGGAAGCAAACCTCAGTCATACATCAGCTCTCACTTTAATTAGCCTCGCGTTTATCAAGCACTTAGCATTGCTTTTGTAATGATGTCACTGCCGTATAATGAAAGGGGGGGGTCACATGGAAAGAGAAAGAGCTCGCAGACATGACAGCCTTCCATATTCCACCGAGACACAGAAAGACAGCCAGATAGACAGAGAGAAAGTCTGCAAAGTTCCTGTACCCACCACAAGAGAAAAACAACAAACACCATGGGAAATTCTGAAGCCCACTAGGGCACTAGAAGAGACTACAGTTGTCAAACATGTGTACGCAAGATAAGTCTTTGGCAGATGATATCCTTAATTGCAAGGGTTTGTTTATTGAATAATTTGCAGTAATTAGTGTCCAATATTAAATAAAGAAAAGTCTCATAGTCTCATATGGTTTATATGAAAGGGACGCTAGCATCTGCACTGTCTTATTCCAAGTGAGATACTGCTGTGTAGGTGCTACACAGTGACAGCGGAGAGTGCTAAGAAAAGATGCGGTGCAGGGAGTTCAGCTGATCTGAGAGCATTTCTAACATTAATCTGTGAACCTGCACACAAAGTGCTCGGTTCATTTCCTCTACTGTAGTCCATTACTTTAAAAAAAATAAGGAAGCAATCTTGCTGTCGGTCCTTTTCCTGCTACAAGTAGTAATTTCATCCACAAATAAACAGTTATCTCTGCCTTGCTCTGACCAAAGCAACGTTAGGACAATTAACCCCTGAGTGAACCACACTAATGGGGCGAGTGCTGCACTTCAGCAGCAGAGTTGTGTTAAATGGAAGCCTAAGGAGGGGGTCAGAGACCTGGAGAAGAGGAGCCAGTCTGTTGCCCATTCCCAAGTCTCATCGTATACAGGGGGGGCACATTAAGCCAATCCTCAACCAAGGGCCTCCACTAGGAAATGAGCAGACAAGTGCAGGCCATCTGCATTAAGCTTAATGCACTTTACTACTGCCATAATGCAAGCTCCAATTAGTCACACTGAACATGGAAATGCATATCATGTGCACAAATAACTGCTACTTTCTCTCCAAATTCAAAGAAAACTGTCTCTGTTGTGAGTGGAATCATAAGTTGAATGCTTTTGCAATATCCTAGTAACTGAACAACTTGTAAAACTTTTAATCAGCTAACCTTATACTGTGTATGTTGCTTACAGACAAATCAAGTGTATTTGACTTATTTGGGAAGAAATACACCCCATTAGCATATCTAAAACATACAGGTGAAGAATTTAATTCAACACCATGTGTGACCTCATGCTCAGCATAAAGTATAACTAATTTTTCATTCTTTATTTGTTTTTATTTGTTGCCTTGTCACATTTAAGAGCACCTTGAATAAGGTAGTATTTATTTAGTACTGTTAGTATTTCCTAACAGGCATTGGAGTTATCATCAGGAGATCTCTTTTTTTAATGGAAAGGGAAAATTTCACAAAATTTGACATGTGGTAATGATGCAGCAGAATTTTGAACACCGGCAGAATGCATTAAATCTGTCCCTTAAACTGAAGCAAAAGGCTTATTACATCAGGCCTTGGATGTTCATAAGAACATGTGTGTGTGTGTGTGTGTGTGTATATATACATATATATGAGCATTGTGAAAACATTGGTATTGGTACTGAAATCAAAATTTTGGTATTGTAACAACCCTAGTCCTGTGATTTACCTGCTTAGGGCTGCTTAGGGTTTTGATTTGATGACAAAGCACTATTCAGAAACATAAAATCAATTTGGAACATGAATGCATTTGGATGGTGTGAGAGCTGAGTGGGTTTTAGCGCATGGCTGGGGGGCTCTGTTCAGTGTTTGGCTGTGTGCCAGTGAATAGAGGTTAGAGGGGGGCATATGAGCCTGTGTAAGCCTCTTTCAGGGGCCTAGAGTGCCTTAGACCACACAACTAAGCTAAGTGCTCGCGCTCTCTCTCTCTCTCTTTGCCATTAATCCAAAAAAGCTTCTATTGCCAAAGCCTCGAAGGTGAGATTTAAGAAATAATCCTACGTGGACTTGTAAGTCCATCATCAGGCACAGCACACTGTATAAAGCTGCAGGATCACTATTGTGCTTTTCCCCTATTGCACAGTATAATGTTAATGTATTCATTATTGTACTCTGATTAGTCATAAAAATACTCATATTGAGAGGCTTTTGTATCCAGCAGCGTCACGTCTCTCCCCATGTAGAGTACATGTAAAGCCCTCATCTTCATAATTAATCAGCTCTCCAAATCCTCCCTTTCCGTTGGCTTTTGATCTTAACACAGGACTTAATCAGGCTAACATCTGTTTGGGTCTCATCAGCAAAAAACAAGTGTGTGTGTATGTTTATGCGTGGTTGCATCTGTGTCTGTGTGTGTGTGCATGTGTGTATGTGTAGCAGTAATGAATATGGCATGTCTGTACATAAACAACAATAGCGCAAGTTGTAAACAGTGTGTGTGTGTGTGTGTGTGTGTGTGTGTGTGTAATGTGGGGTACCTGTAAGTATTTGTGGATATGCCAGGAGGCCTGCTTGCCATCGTTGACAGACTCCACAGTGGTGTTGGCCAGGCCGACCACGTCGCCTCCGGCAAACACCCATGGCTCACTGCACTGCATGCTCTCCGGGTTCAGCTCAGGAAGACCCCATCTGTTTAACCTGATGGGAGCCATGGCCTCTTTCACTGAGAGAGAGAGTGAGAAAGAAAAAGCGAGAGAGAGAGTGAGAGACAGACAGACAGACAGAGAATGGGAGAGAGAGAGAGAGAGAGGGAAGAGAGAGAGAGGGAAAATGGGAGAGAGAGAGACAGACAGACAGACAGACAGAGAACGGGAGAGAGAGAGAGAGGGAAGAGAGAGAGGGGGAGAATGGGAGAGAGAGGGAGAGAGAGAGAGTGAATGGGAGAAAGAGAGAGGGAGAGAGAGAGAAAACAAGAGGGAGAGACAAAGCGTGACAGAGAGAAAAATAGGGGTACGCAAGTCATATTCATAAGGAGAAAGAAAGGTGAGAAAGAAAGAGCGAAAGAGAAAAAGGAAGAGTGGCGAGGGAAGAAGAAAAAGGTGTGTCAGTAACTGTAGGCACAGGGCCTGATAGACTGGAAACCATAGTGAGACTAATATGAAGTCTCTGACAAGACAAATGACAAGCAAGGTATTTTTTCCTCTCCTGCTTCCCTTTCTTTTAGCTAGGTTAATGTAACATCTCCTGATGCATTTCACTCACCGCTAGCAACGTTAGCAAGGAGATACTCTGTCAAACTGATCTACATTATAAAATGACCCCACTCTCCTCCCTCACATACCTATACAATTCATCTTCTGGAGGCAATGCTTTTCAGCATGGATGATGGCCTACATTTATCAGTGAGGACATTTTTAAATATAGATCTATGGATTGCGCAAGATTTATAACACACTATTAGGATTACTGAAAAAACTTCACCTTCTCCATCCATTCAATGGGATGTTTTATTTGATACCAGTGGTTGTGCATATAAAACCCGGGAGTAATGGAAACCTGAATGGCTTCTCATTTTTCATTTCTATATTCCATACACATTATGCAGAATTGACAGTTTTATGATCAGTAATATAAATAAATGAATTAATAATATTAATCATCATCATCATATATACTGTAACTAATTAAGGAAAAAGATTTATGATAAAAAATTGTAGAGTGTGTGTAGAGAGTGTATTCGAAGTGATGAGTCAAAAGCGGAATAGCACTGACTAGGTAATGTTAAGAACAGAGCCAGGAACTGATCTCTCTGGTCAGTTTAGACAAAAGACATCAGTTTTAATGGATGAAATTGGACCTAAAATGCAGATTGTTCCCTTTCCCTAATTCTCTCTGTCTAGAGCTCTCTATCACCTAGACCTCTCAAACAGCCTCACTTAACCTATTTCAATCGTATACACATACACACGCACATGTACTCACATACACACGCACACACATACACACTCACGCACACACACTACAGTGAGTTGTTTTTCTTTCTCTTCTCTAGTCTCCCTTGTCCTCCCTCTGGAGAGGCGGTGGAGTGTGTCAGGCCCCTCACACTCCTGAGAGATTGGTCTTAAGTAAAGTAGCTGTAACGCACACACACACAGACACACACACACAGACACACACACACACACACACACACACACAAAACCCATGGGCATAGTCCTCAGTGGCAGACGCAGATTGCCAGGCCCCATTAACCAGAAGAATCCATGTTGGATGGAAAAGAAGGGGGATGCTGGGTGAAGAATACTATGGAGTGGAAAAACATGCCTTTTCCACTATAATGAGACACAATTCCTTCAATGTGTAAACAAAAAGAAGGACAAAACATGTAAAAACATGACAAAGCATCATTGAATTCTGGGCGGTAAATAATGCATGTATTGCAGACTGATTTTTGCTTCCCTGAATTAACCGCAACATCTTATGTTTATCTTAAATGCCTCCAATGTTGAAGAACAGTAGGTCAGTATATTATCACTGTAAAAAGAAAACACTGAAACAGAAACTTTTAATGTATGTTAATATAACAGGATATTATTCTTTACAGTAAATTAATATAATTTTAGACAGTTTCTACTGGTCTATTTGTCCAAACATTTTCAGACTGTGCCAGAAAAAAAAATGTTTTTGCATTTATTAAAAGCTATTTGGTGTCCTGTAATACCTGAATTTTGCCACGTACAGGCCTCCATAAGCCATTAAGAAAGAGTGGGTGGAATGGGGTACAGTGAGAAGTTCACTGCTACTGATGTGTGGTGATTAATGGGCTGCTGATGTACAGATATGCGGTTGGCTGTCTGGGTGGAGGCGGAGCCTGGATTGGAGTGACATGCCCCTGGTAGGAGTCACTCCATCATAATCCAGCCCCTATTCTCTCTTTTGGAAAAAAAAGCCAAATGCGGCCAGGGATCTAATCATCTGTTCACTCCAGTGGGCCGACCCACCAGATTACTAGCCAGTTTTTCCAGCCGTGTCAGCTATTCCGGCACTGGCCCGCCGCTGTGCACCCCGTACCCATCTGACGAGATACTTGAGTGGGTAAGTAATTCATATTTCTTAAATGAAAGAACACAGACTGCTGAGAGAGAAAAAAGATCACCTCTCAGCGTTTTCAGGAGCCTGAGCCATGGAGCTCATAAGACCTGGAGAAGATGGAACTGACAGTATTGTGGGTGTAACACACTCTGAGATGTTTGGAATACAAAGGGCAAGAACCGAGAGAAAACAAACAATGCAATGGCTCCAGTTTCCACTAGCATTACTTCAAAAAATGATGAAAGTCCCTTTAGATTATAAAACAGAATCTAAATTCTAATATTGCTCCCTAAGGATATGCACACTTAAAATAACACCCTCCCAAAATCTCTCTATCAAATAAAGCTAATCTGCTGACAGTCATGTACGCTGTTCCTCACAACTGCAGAGGTGTTTTTGTGTTTTAATTAACCTTGTGGATTAATTGCTAATAATAACATTACATCCTCCAGCTCTTGCTAATGTTAGACACATTGCTAATAATGTACGTGAATCCCTGTGCTCTGCTAAAGATACACTTTGTGATTTTACGGCAACAAAAGTTTTATACCAATCATACCAGCAATCATATTATCAAGTAATAAGGCATTCTGAAATATTTCCACATTTGAAAGAAACTGCGTGCTCTAGTCCATGTACAAGCGCAATAAGGATTTATTTATTTATTTGTTTGTTTGTTTAAAACACAGAGTATGACTTTAGTCCTTAGAAGATGTTCAGTTTAAACACTCTGGGCAGTCTTTTAAGAGTCAGAATGAAAAAATGAAACATAACGAGGCACATGGCTGATGCAGAAAACAGGAGCGTGCAAACACTTATTTTACATTTTCCTTATTCATTACATTGTGATCATTTGGTTGAGAAAACGTGGACTTTCCAGCCGTAGCTAATTATAAAAGCATGTAAAACATGCACAATTTATGCTTGCTTAAGTTGTGTGGATATTAGCATATCCGTGCTGCTTTGGAGGGCTGGGTAATGGCTTTGCTGGGTAACCAGTTGTGTAAAGCTCGAAGCCTGTGTAGGATGAATCTCATTACTGGGACATGTCATCGCTGGTCAACTCTGGACAGCGCTATCCCCCTGTGACATTACTCCCTGTTTATTCAGTGTGACCCTAATTGAAAATCATAGCAGGTGTGCCCTTTATCGGTGTAATCTCATTAGCAAACTTCACAAATGTGTCAGGAAAGAAGTTCTGCACTGTCGGTGGTGGAGAACGCATCGTACACAGCAGCCCACAGACGATCTCAAAAGTCACTGCTCACCGAAGCGAAAACCCACTGAATGATAATGTTAATAAAATGCTCCCTACGCATAACAGGCTGAGTTCATATTACAGTACATTTCATTACTACTGAGTTGATTTTGTCTGCAACAGCAGGTGGGAGAACTGGGCTGGATGGTATACAGATCAAATCTTTGCACAGCGCAAAGACAAGTTCACAAGTCACCATGCTTCTCCATACAAGCCCCTCATCCAAAGAGGAACTATAACTAAGGCTTAGATGTCACAGTAATTGCTGGCAATGAGAAAAGAATGGCATCGTTTGGAACTGGTAACAATGGTATGCAAAGGTTTGGACACCCGTGATCAAACATTTTGATACCTCCTCTATATGAAACAGAGGAATTTTTTTTTTTTTTTTTGCTTTAATTATTAACACATTATTATTAAACTTTTTTTCAGATCACCTTTCCCCCCAAATCATTATTATATTAAACAGATAAACACAGTAAGTGTGCAAAAACTTATTTTCACTTCAGAAATGTCATGTCATTTGAGTCCAAATTTTTGTATATGACTATATTTCTCATTTGTAACACATTGGGGAATTTGAGAAGAATGTGTATTGAATTTGTCTGTAATTTGCAGCATACTTGCTTTGTAATTAAACCTACAATTATGTCATCACATTTGAATAAGAAAAGTGCAAAACAAAAATAATAACTTGACTTTTGGTAAACACAGCAGAAAAGGTTAATGGTTAAAACAAAAAAAAATGAAAACAAAAGGAAAAGATTGGATAAAGTGGTACAACAAAGATGCTTTCTACTGCAGCATTCTCTTATACTGATGGGCATGTTGTTTCTGCACAATCACGTTAGTACGATTCTCCATGAATAATTCTAGGTGTAACAGCCCCATAATGGCTTGTGTTTGCTCCTGGAGGGCTGTCTGTGGGAGCTCAATGCTAATCCCTTCTTCACACTGCGTTTTAAGCAGCTCTCCATTTACCCACCTTATGAAACTCATACAAGGCCATCCATCACTACACTGCCATCAGTGCAGGAGGAGAAAAGCTGAAAAGATTGGTGCCAAAAAAGCCAAAAAGACATCCTGGACACTTCCTCCGTGTTTTGTTGGTGACTTTAGTGAAATGCAAGCTTTGATCCTTTAGAAAGACTTAAAAAAAAACATCATAACAGGGAAGACGCATCAAGAGCGAAAGCCCGTCTGCCCTGCAAAACCTCACCACCTCACTTTGGCACTTCAGTAACAACAGTTTAAACAAAGTCCTGATTTCCAGCTTTACCGGTTGCCATGAAAACAAGCGAGTGGATTACTGGAGATAGTGGGACACCTGTTCAAATGTAACATCGCCCACTTCATCACTTAATCAGAAAGCACTGGCACAGCTAGGCAGCCAAGCTAATTCAGCCTAATTCAAATGAATAGAGTGCTAAAACAACACTGACAATATGGCCACGTCCATTTAAAAATGGCAACCACTTACAACACTGATGGGTTTATTTAGAACATAATGATGCTCTAAAGGTACATGGGATATGTAGGCAACAAGCGAAAATCGGAGGTACCGAATCTGATTGATGGGCCGCATGGACACATATTTAAGGTATGTCAGTGGCAAAAGCTGCATAGAATCACAATGTCATAGACAGGACAGTCTTTGTCTGGTATACAGCATCTTACCTTGAGGGTCACTGAGTACAGAGCCAAAAGCACTAATGATGAAGTCAGCTTTCAGGCGAGTAAACTGCTCCTGGTCCTCCACCCATTCACCCGTCGCAGTCTGCTCTGTCCGGCAGAACTCCACGCCATGCACACGGCCTCCTTTCAGCAGGACCTCCCTCGGGGACAGAAAAGGTAGGAACTCACACTTCTCTTCCTTTGCGAGTTCCATCTACACAGACAGAACAGAGAACATAACAGTGTGCAGCAGCACTGGCTTATATCTTAATCGAGCAGCATTAATGAAACCTATGATGCATAGTTGCTTTTGGCCATCGCCACAATAAATGCAATGCGGTCAAGTTAATGTTGTCATATTCATATTGTGGTTTCATCTCATGATAATAGACCAATAACAAGACTATTTTTTATATGCAATAAGACGCTTTCTTAAAACAGTGGCAATACAGAATAACTTTCCGAATCTAACAAAGGGTCTCATTCAATTTCAAAGGATGAGATAATCATTCTGTTTATCATGTGAGAAGGCAATGTGAATGAACAATAAACAAGACTCAGTGAAGCATCCAAAGATTTTCTTTCTAATTAATGAAAACTAACCCACAAAAAGGGTCACTGGATCTACAGCTGCACCTGACGTATCTAAAATGAAGTGTAGCCATGCAATGAAGTCTGTCTCTTTCCCTTCAACAATGCTCGTCTAAACTGTCTCAGTTCACATCAATGCACATTGCTCACATAAATTTTCTTTTTTATTCTGTCTTTCCTGTGAAGGTTACTTACGCCTACAAGAGCCCTAAACTTAATATACCTTATAAACAAACTTAATTAGTCGGGGGTGATGGAAGCAGCATCACTGAGGCTCTCTGCAGGAGAGTGTAAACAGATGTGAATAATTACCTTACTTTTCCTATTTTCTTTAAGTTATTTCTGTCGTTTCTATGGTAGCGTGAGGTGGGAGCAGAGAAGGGCAACACAAGGCGTGACAAAAGTAATCTTCGGAGAATGATTAAGAATAGAATCCTTCATTTGCTGTATTACCTTGCCTCTGTATTTTCATTTATTGATATGCTCTGTTCAAACTTTACATACGGAGGGAAAAATAACTTTTTCACCTGCGATATCAGTGAATGTACTTGGAGAACTTAACTCTTGAAACAAGCAAAATGATCAGCAAATGGAATAAGATAGCCAGATAAAATGTATAAAAATGTAAAATTCTTGGAAATAGACTGAATAATCCTATAATACAATCTCAGAATGAGAAATATTACATATACTGACTATATATTTTGAGTTTTCAGCTTTTGCCAAAGTTAAGCCGGCTCCTCTGACATATATCTGTCAAAGAACAGCCTAAATAGAGCTGTTCATGTCATTCTTTGGCTGACTGGAGATGGGGGTGGGGGGGGGGGGGTTGACAGTAATCTCCTCCTGAAAGCAAAGACAAGTCTGTGCAATAAATGAGGAAGGAGAGGCTTAGGAGTGGTGTCAGTGGGCCAGAGAGGGAGAGAGAGAGAGAGAGAGAGAGAGAGAGAGAGAGAAAGGAAGGGAAAGAAAAAGACAGAGAGAGGACATTCTCACAGACGTCTTAATAAACCCTCAGCCTCAGACTCCCCTCACAGGACCAAATATTAATAAGCTGCTGCCTGCTGTTGACTTTTTCTCTCCTCTTCTCCACTCTATCTTTCAGCACACCCCCCACCACCCCCCACCCCCACTTCTTCTCTCTGCGTTTCCCCGATTTCTCCTCACCTCCTCTGGGACAGCACGTATGTTGGTGAAGCCCCGTCTGAAGACCACGTACACTCGCTGTGCGCCACAGCGGAGGGCAGAGGTGGCGCAGTCAAATGCAGTGTCTCCGGCCCCCAAAACGATCACGCTGCCGGTGAGCCGGGGCAGTGTCCAGCCACAACCACACATCCCTGACACCCCAGAGAGAGGGGATGACAAGACAAAACAGGCCGTGAGTGAAAGAGAAAAAGGAAAAAAACACAATTTCCGTCTGCAGAACTATTCTCACGTAATGGCTCGGCACATACTAGTACTTAAGGTGGAGTAAAATTGCATCTGGAGTCTGCAGGCACAGCATGTCACTATCAAATTATTCTGCTCGGATGAGAGGCACATCACATAACCCCCAATCCCCCCACCCTCCACCCCCTTACACCTCACTTTTTTATTTTAGGAAATGTCCTCGTGTAGGTAATTTTGTAGTCTGCACCCTTTTACGTTTTCTTCCCCCCCTTTTTTGTCCTTGTCTTTGATAGGGATGACTATTGATTCTGTTGAATGCAGCTGATTTTGACACATGATAACGTTCACCACTGAAACTATCAGAGTGTGATCCGCTCAGGCATTCCTGGATGTGTCGCACAAAGACACACAAAAGGCTCCGTCCACAAAGCACAGAGAAATAGTGCACCACTCACTCACTCTCCCTTTCCCACACACTCGCGCACACACAAACACATTCATCCTTCTCTCATTTGAGTCACATGAGTGGGCATATACAGTACATTTGGTGTTGTATTTACAGTTGTTCCACTCACACATAAGGGCTTTATTTATCCATCATTAAAAGCGGCATATTCATACTGACAAGATAAATGTATGGAGCTTCAAATAGTACTGTAGTCATGCCACATACCATTGGTGCAAGGTAATATCTTTAAAAAAAGACATCCTTGTGACCAGCACTTCCATACAAAAGAGAGTGTTTTTTTTTTTCTTTCCTCCGAGTAGTCCTTCATGGTCATGACATAATCACTCATTTTCAGAATGCCTTTTATAGTAGCTCATAGCTGGCATAGTTTTACTCAATATCTAGTTTTTCATAGATGTTTTATAGTTATAGTATATGTGTTTTTCACTGATTCAGGCACTCTCTCAAGCCACAGAATCTAAAGAGATACTTCCAAAGATGTCAAGGGTATGAAGACAGCCTTGCGGTACAGAAAGGGCCTTATGTAATGTACTGTGGAAAGCAGCGCTTTTGGAGTCAATAGGTAAAAGTTTTCAGTAAACTAATTTCTATGAGTCTTTACCTGGTTTGCTGGCCTTGGCAACTAGTGGGAGAAAATCCTTAGAGGTATAAAATCCCTGCTCCATAGAGAGGCCTTCAAAGATTCTGTGCCTGTTAGGTTCAGGTAGACCTGTAGGAAAACAGCAAGAAAGGACCATCGGCATTGTATTGCTGTTTTACCCTCTACAACTAAAGCACGCTGTAATTAACAAAAAAAATGACTTCTCTACAAACATTTAAACTGTTTGACAAGTATCTTAAATATTTCACCTTCAAATTCCCAGTCTTATTACATTATTTATTTTTATTCAGTAAGCACACGGACAAACAAAAGCCTGGACCCGCCGGCAGCTCCTGAGCATTCTGATGGGTGATGTGCTCAATGAGCACTAGATTTAAAAAAACTGCATGTAATACACAGTGTGCAAACCTCAAGCCTGGGCAAAGCTTCCTTCACAGAACATGCTTTCCTCATTTTCAACTTTCATCACTGGACCACTCTGCATTTTCTCTCTTTACACCCTTTCTTTAAATATAGCTTGCCCTAACACATCTCCCCTGTGTTTCCCTACATTCAGCCCCTGTATATGGGCATCTGTAAATGCACTCCTCCATCAGTGGAGAGAAGATGCAGCCTCCCTCCATCACTCTCTGAGGGATGGTATCAGATATCCCCCTGCCTGGATGCTGCTCTTCGTGATCTGTTCTAGCTCTGTATACTGCCATTAACCTTATCATACTACCTTGTCATTATCCTTGTGGTTTAGGAAGGAGCAATATTTAAATCTGAGCTTCAGGAATGTCTAACAAAGCTTCTGATTTGCTGTAACCCATCATTATCACTTCCATTTAAAAGAAACAGAAAGAGATGTTAGCAAGACTCACACGGGTGGGAGACTTCTTTCTTGAGGAGTTCAACAGCAGCAAGCACAAATTACCACATGTAACAGCACAAATTACCGCACGCAACAAAATTCACTTCAAACACAATTATAGGCTCTTTCGTAAGGAATCTGAAATTGGGAGAGGCCCGAAACATGAGAACTTCATGAGATCCATTTTGATCTGGATAGAAAGCAGAAGCCCCACATATTGAGCTGCTAAGTGATTGAGAGAGGCAAGAGTGAAGTCTCCCCTGTCATAATCAATTAGTTTGCGCTGCATACGCTTCAGTGTTAATTTGATTCAGATACTGCCCTGGCAAAGTTCTGCATTACAACATGCTTTAATGGACCTTATTGTCTCTAATTCTCCACTCAGCCACTTTTTGCCCAATTTGTGCACATCATGGCAGCACATGGCATGTTATCTTGACGGATCTTCCCGCCCACGCACCTTGTTAGGGATCATATTCTTAATTTAGCCATTCTTTTTGGCTTGGAGAACACGGACAGTATGCATTTTTGTGAGATGAAAGTATACCCTGCGATTAAGAAAGTTACACTCATTATTAATGAAACTAGTCATTAAATCATACAATAATTAGGTAGCCACATTTCATCCAGACAAAATCACACCTTTGCCATCATCAATAATGCAGTAATTAGCAAGCGTTTCAAAGTTAGTCGCACCAAGCCAAGCCTACGTTTCTGTTCTGAAGGAGCATCACTTATCAAGCACATAATCAGCCTGCCAACTCTGTTAGGGCTGATGTATACTGGAGAACTGCCATAACTGTCTGAGAGAGAATGTATATAACTCGCACGGTCCACATGCACAAGCAGCACAAGCAGCACTATTGCTGTATAAACTGAGTTAAGCTGCGGAATGGGAACTGCATACTACACAGAGCTCAGTAAACATACAAATGAGTAGAAAACTAGTGGCAATGACCTGTAAACTGAATTACAGGTATGTTTAAAGGTAAAGGACAGAATGCAGGGCAGCATGACCATAGTGCAGGACAGATGGCATTCCTGACACTTTAGTATCTAAGTGATATTGATTGACATTCGCTATGTGGCTATTATGATGGACCAATTAAACCTTGCAGTTTTCTTAATTTGGAGCTGCCAGTGCACTACAGTTAATTAACTAAAGCAATCAATGTACCTAAAGAGACAAACATCTAAACATCTGTTACTTTTTGAACATTCTTCTTAGCAGAGATTCAATTTAGTGAGCAATTAATAGGATCTTAAAGAGGCTCATGTAGAAGTGCCCTTGAGGGTTTGAAAATTTCTCACTTTAAACTTTGTGTAGTTGGGCATGCTCGATAGTACAGTTCCTCTGAAAGATTTATTAAAAAAGGAGATATGTGCGCCAAACTTCTAACACATTCTCATGCATAAAAATGACCAGCGGTGCATGAATAACACGAACAAACAAAAGCACCTGCAACTTCCCCATGGCTGACTTCCTCTGAGCACACTCTGTTTATGCTAGTGAGGAAGATTCCAGAAGTTATGGGACATTACCCTTTCCCGTCATTTCAGTCTGTGCTGACAGGTAGGATACTGCACACTGCTATCCATTAGCATTTCCCGTTAAGAACAAAAAAATAGTCTAAGAGAAAAAAAGAACAGGGGAAACCTTAGCTGCGCACCTTGACAAAGCGCACTTAAACAAAAAGAGTGCCGGTCTATAACAGCTCTTTTTGAACATAATGCATCTCCATTTGTCCTAGGCTGCATGCCGCTCCGACTCCTGCATGGAGACACACTGCTGCAAGCACGCGCCCTGGCCTCTTTCTTTATGAAAAATCAAAAATAATAAATCATGTGTTGGGGATGCTTCACTAGCAAGCAGGTCCTCCCTCGTTAATCATGCGTTATCAGCGAGCATCAGTGAGAGGGAGGCGGTGGCAGCGTCGGTAGGGTGGAGGGAGGGTGGGTGCCTCAGCCAGTTTCTCTCTTCAGCCTCCTCTGACTTTCATCCACTGAGCAGTTCCTGACCTCTCTCACCCTTATGAATTGCACAAAGATGAACAAGAGACCAAGGCCACTGTGTTAAATAATGCAGAGTCACACTAAGTGCATTAAGATTTAACATAAATAAAGACCTCACAGGCAATAAATGCCCTCTTTCTGGCGTATTCATTAACCTTGTCTTTGGTAAAAATGGGACATTCCCAAAGAGAGCGTGTTGAGAAAATGGCTTTTTTTTTTCATTGTATGGAAGTTAATCAAAGTCACCGGGTTTATGCTTTTTGACAGATACAGAATGACTGTGACTCATGTCTTTCGAGAACGGGCCAAAAAAAAAAAAAATCAAGATATAATTTTTCAGGCAAAACTGTACAGCTTTGCGAGTAATATAATATGTAATATAAAACGTCAAGTTGACTAATTGCAAAGAGCTAGTAATTATGGTGGAAAGCACCACGCTACAATTGATCGTCCAGCTTAAAGAGTCACCAAACTCTCAAAAGTACCACATATCTGAATATCTGAAACTCTGATGCATTCAGTATAATCTTGTTTTTTATGTACCTTTGTGTACTGATCTGCTCTCGACCCTGTTGCTATACACAGGGTCTTAACTGTTGCTATAACTTCAGCATACTGGCTTTATATCTCATAATTCGATCCTTTTTAAGATGCTTTTGGCAAAACTCTTCATTTTAGCAAATTTTGCACTTAAAACAGCCAGGATTTTCTGCCTTAAAGTCAGCTCTAAGGCTATAATGTGAGATTGCAGTCCATTATGGTTTACAGGGGAGCGTGCTGGCTAAAGGGTTAATTCTGTCTTTAAAGCAATTGAACCTCTGAGTCAGCTTCTTAAGCCTATAGCCCAGAAACAATGGCCTTATCGGCCTCCCTCAAACCGCCTCCCATTTAGCCTACTGCCAGGAAGAAATTTGCATGTCAATCATGTATGAGGATGACATTTAAAAAGCCTGTAAAGGACTAGTGTGAAATCACAGAAATTAATTGCAAACACTGTGCACTTTCATTTTCTCCGGGAATTGAAATTCCTTTACATCCTTTTGTAAAGGGAAATCCCAAAATGGTTCACATAAACGGCTCACCGTAATTAGGATGCCAGTATCAAAAGTCTTAGAGCATTCTGAAACAATGAGTTATAGACATTTCTTTTTTTCGCTCATTAATTCAGTACGAAAAGGCAAACAAAGTCACTGGTTCAGGTAATGTTTAAATGTCTAAGATCAATATATGAAAGCAAAGTTTCTTTTTTTGTTTTCACTATCAAAACCTACATTTACTTCAGAGATTCATTTCAACAGATAAAAGCAAACTTGTGGATGTATATAACTATAGATATGCAGGGCAAACAGATGAAGCCAGCCTTAGTGAGGAAGGCCGTGCATCCACACACAGAATAAACCATGCACTTTATTGGCAGAGAATATGATAATCAGTAATTGATTCAGAATAGCAGAGGTCATGTATTATATAATGTGCTGTTCTGACAGTCAATAAAAATGTGGAATAGACTGGAATAGACGGAGAGAGAAAGAGAAAGAGAGAGCGAACACTGAGTGTATCTTGGTCTTTCTCATGTTTGCTGCCTATAGACAGCGCAGGGGAGGATGTTATCACTGGGCTCTGCTGATAAGGTATGATGCCTAGGAGCATTCAGGTCAACAAGTGAGAGCGCCGAATAGCTCAGCGGGGGAAGGCACGGGAGAGGGACCTGACAGGAGAGCGAGGCATCCACCGCTGAGAAGCAGTGGGCAGCCCCAGCGTGTGCTGTTAGGTTAGCCTGGTAGGACGCAGTGGCAGGTCGGGGAGGAAAATGAGAAGCAAATGGGGTTCCTGGCAGACTCGAGCTCTGAGGGAGAGCCATTGTGGAGCAAATCATCGGCAACCATTATCGCAAGAATGGGCCGCCCGGCCTGCAGAACTACTTTCAGCACTCTCACTCAGTCTTACCTTGTGTGGATGCATTTGTGTGTGTGTGTGTATTTGTGTGTGTATACACGTGTGTGCGGGCATCTACTTGAACAGGCAGAAGCCGATTAGAAAGAGGTACAAAAATGACCAAAAACTCACCAATTCCAAGAAAAACAGCTTTGTATCCCTCCTCCTTCAGAGACAACAGGGTCATCCCATCCTGGCCTAGTCCTTTCTCACGCACAATCTGGTGGAGAAAAAAACAGTCAGAGCACAAACAGAGTGCAAAGAAATTATTTAGGAAATGGTGCAATGAATCCTGAAATCTTAAATTTCACAACAATCAATCTCTGATTCTTTAAGAAATGATTCAGTGCAACGTAAAATCTCAAATGTCATCCCTATGAAATTCGATTATGACTCAATGAATCAAAAAATCTCAAATTTGATTGGATTCTACTCAAATCTAATTTCAATTAGATTCAATTTGATTATTTTGCTACCATTCAGAATTACATCTTAAAACCGACTGAACACAAATAAAAAAAAAAAAACCTGAATGAATTATTTACGTCAAGAGTAATATAAACTATAATCACATTAACCTTTCACCTTTGAAAATAGTCCAATAAATGTATTTTGACAAAAATAACAACATACTTCACTGAATACTATCACAGTCAATTATGACCGACTGATTCAAAAATATACAGTTGAGTTGCCATCACCATGCATTTTTAAACCCCAAATAATGAAGATGCTAGCAGTGATGGTGCTTGTTTTAAGATGGGGTTTGTATATTTATTGTATGTTTTATTTATATACTTTATGCAGTGGTCATGCATAGTCAAATTTGTCATTATAGTGAAGTCAATTGGTTCTCTCCATAAATCTTAGCCTCTCCGAGGCATAAGAGTGAGAGCAGAGTTAAGTGTCCAGAGGGAAAGTGTATACAGAGTTGTAGAACCAATTCTAGATTAATGTTGTTATTATTATTATCATTATTATTTCCCCACTTCTCTTCCCAATTAAGAGTTTAGTTCCAGCCACTAGTTAGTACTACTGCAATCACACAATACTTCCTACACTGGGGGAATGAAAGCTTCCTCCAAGCTTAACTGCTATTCATGCATCATTCTTGAACAACCCGATGTGCTTGGAGGAGACCACCGACTGCCAATTCCGTCACCTAACATACACTAACACTAGCTACCATCACACAAGCCCAGGTGATGGGAAGACCATCTCATTCACCAGATTTTTTACGTAATAAATTTGTAACTAAAATAGTAATATGACACATTTGGGTCAGCTTTTTTGTAACTTTGGCCAAAAGAAGGGGGAAGGGAGGGTGAAGGTGTGAATAAGATAAGATAAGATAAGATAATCCTTTATTAGTCCCACAAGTGGGACATTTGCATCGTCATGGCAGAAAGTGGACAGTACAAGATAAAAGCAGCAAAAAAATTTAAAACAATAGAATAAAAACTATGCCAACAGGTACCTGTGCAAATTGTTTCTCAGCATGTGAGAATTTTCTCTAATCCTAGCAAAGTTAACATTAGAATAAATGCAAACAAACAAGAAAGTATGAAAATGTATTTTGTGTGTAAAAAAAATTAATGATATTTTGTGAGCTGGTAAAGAGAACACAGGTTTGGTTCCAGATTTCTCCTCGATGCCTCCAGCCATTGTTTGGATTTGTGAAATTCCATCAGAAGCTCCTGATTTAATTTAATGAAGGACTGATTGAGTCAAACCAGGTTTCTGATGGAAACTACAAGTAATACTGGACTTCCATAAAAAACACATTGATATACACAAAATTATTTAGTATATTTAGCAATATTTATGTGAGGAAAAAAAACACTTTTAAATATTATTTTCAGAGGTGCCTAAGACTTTTGCACAGTACTGTGTGTCAGTCATATGTGTACACTGATGACCCTTTTTCATTATGACATGACATATTTGATGTAAATTATCCAATAACTGAAATCTAAAAAACAAACCATCTTGCATGACATCACATATTTACTTCTTAAAATGTCAGCATCCCTAGCTCAAAACACCTTCCTGCATTCCTGTGTACTAAGAATTTATGCGTCTGGTGGGAACTGCTGAGAGTGTTCCTTGTTTCTAGTTCCTCATTAACCAGTCAACATTAACGGGAGATAAGACTGAAATGCAGAAGGTCTGCTAATCCCCTCCCTTGGCTTTTTACTGGAACAGAGAAGATGTAAATGTGTTATCTGGCCACCCCCTCCTCGTCCTGGCTCGCCACCCCTCGAGCAACTTTGTGAAAATGTGTTTCCTGTGCGAAAACGAATGCCGAGCAGGTGTGCAAGAGGAAGAGGACTATCGATTGCCCTTTCTCACCGCAGTGGCATTCAGGCAACAGACAGACAAGCGCCCACAGCCCACACCAATGCACACTGCCGCCTGCCTCCCTAATGCAGCTTTTAATTGTTCTTTATTAATGCGGCTGACATTTGGGCTGCTGATCCTCACTGAGACCTGTCACCTTCCGTAGCCTCTGATGTGGGTAGGAAAGAGAGAGGCGGGGAGAGAGAGGGAGAAGAGGAGAAAGAGAGAAGAGAAGATCAAAAAAGGGAGGGGGGGAAGAGAAAGACAGAAAATGAGAAGAAAAATAAGGGAGAGAACCAGAAAGTGTTAGAGTGTGAGAGAGGGAGTCTATGTACGTATGAGACAAAGACATATAGACAGTGTGTGACAGAGAGAGAGAGAAAAAAAGAAAGAGAGAGAGAGAGAGAGAAAGAGAGAGAGACAGAGAGAGAGAGTGAGAGAGTGCGTGAGAGGTGAGATGCCGCTCATTACCTTCACTCCCAGGTCTTTCATCAGGTCCAGCTCAAACTGCACCACCTCGTAGGGCAGGCGGAACTGAGGGATCTCTGAAGAGCTGGGGGGGGAGCAAAAAATGAGAGAGGAAAAAAGAGGAGAAATAGAAGGAGCTAAAGGAAGGTTTTCAGAGGAAGAGAACATTCATGGTACGAAATAAAAAAAAAACAAGAGAAAGATATATATATATATATATATATATATATAGAGAGAGAGAGAGAGAGAGCACAAAACAGATATCTCTCTCCTCACACGGGACATTTTTCTCTGTTATTCCATTTGATGTCTTAGGGGTTTGCTGCACACAAACTTCCGCTCCTCATTGCCATTCCCAGCAGCTGCCAGACCTGTGGACACGCACAGGGCTCCCACCCTCGACAACCATCGACAGGCTAGCTGAAGTCAGTCGGTGGTGGAAGAGCAGGTGAGGGTAACTGATAACCCCGTTCCATCTCGGCATTTGAAAGACGAATATTCCCAATTACAGAGACCACTCATTAATTATTCTGACCTTATGCGACGTCCTTCGTATCGATCATGGCTAGTCTCATCAACAAAGCACTTTAGTAACAGGATGTGAATGCAGAGCACAAAACACAATTTCGAATTTTAACCAGAAAGGGAAAGAAGCACATAATGGTGCCCACCTCAGTCCACCGACATACTTCTGCTTCTCGAAAATGGTAATGTTATCGTAGCCAAGACGGGCCAGGAAAGAGGCGCAGCTGATGCTGGCAGGACCACAGCCAATCAGAGCTATCTTAGAATGGTAGCTCTCTGGCATTTGCTCTGGAGGAGGGAGCTCAGGGTTCCTCACCTGAGGAATGTCCATCTTACTGAACACCTGCAAACACACAGAATACATACAGCAATGCTATGCTGCTGCTACAGTTTACATAACAATTTTACAGTTAAACTATCGAAGACAGTGAGTACGAAATACTCACAAAACCACCTCAAACCATGCACATAAATATTTGTGTCATAATAATTACACTATTAAACAATATTCATATCATTTAGAAAGTCAGTTGGTGTTCTGTATGGTATAGTAAAATGTTTCAGTAAGCATTTGTCTATTTTAAAGTTTTCTGGCATTTTTTACTCTAATTCGAATTACCGCAATGTGCCCACAAATCTGTCATTACCGACATTTTGCTTTTTTGCTTTTTTTATTAGAAAAAATGACTTTACAAAACTTTACAACAGTTCAGTCTCATTAGTTTATTGTTTTTGCTCAAAAACTCTAAAGAAACAAACAAAACAACAAAATGTTTTGTGACAGAAGTAAAAATGATTTCAAATAAGTATTTGTCATGTTCATAAGAATAACACTACTGTCTGCCTCATACAGTCTTGTTTTATGTATTTGTGTTGTATTGTGGTGTATTATGTTTGCCTTGAGCCAAGTTGTGCACTGTTGTGTATTAAGTGCATAGCAGTCAGCACTGTACTGCACTGTGTAGTCTATATCTTTGTGTACAGTCTGGTCCTGTACACACAGACTGTGTGCGTGTATCTTGCATGGAGACCCTGGAGGAATGTTGTTTCGCTCCACTGTATATGGTCGGGATGACAAAGTTCTTCTTGACCTTTATATTGATCTTGAAAAACATACGGATGTACATATACACTTACATGAAACATAAAGTAGGGTTGCATAACAGACAAAATATCAAAATGGAAATATACTGCTGCATACTACTGTGACATGGTTTGCGTTATATTAAAAACACATTGTTGAACTAATGTGAAGCGATTAAACACTGGCTTACATTGTTTTGACAAATAATGTATGGATCCACAGAAACACTCATGAATTGTTTGGAATTTAGTTAGGACATTTAAAGCATGTAATACATAATTTAGTGATTTGTTAGAGTGCTCATTTGCATATTGCAGCTTTCTGAAATATTGGTGCAGCATTTTGTCAGTACTGCAATACTGGTTTACAATAATTGTACTAAACAGCATCACACGAACCCACAAAGTAAAGGTCACTCTTGTACATTACCTTATTTTTATGAATAATGTTTTTTTTTACTATGATATACAACAATGACACCACGCTTGTTGACGTCTATTAAATGCTTCTATTTCTGCATGAACTGGAGTAATTCAAGCATTATGGGAAACAACAGAGAAATCACCATTTGCCTGAAAATCAGGCTTTGGCTTCAAAAGAAAACTACTTAGAGTCAGCATGACATCCATGCATTTCACTCTGCTGCTGTCTTAGGCCATGGGCAGAAGCAGAAAACAGCAAGAACATAAAAACATAACAGGCAAATTTTGTTTATTCCATGAGTAACCATATGAAGACATCAAATGAAGATAGCTGGGAAGATACATAAAGAATAAGGCAAGTTATCCAAACAGGCCATAATGAGAAGCCTGTAGCGCTATATCCATTAACAGTCGTAAAATGAGAAGACTAGCGCTTTGTCTCCTTAATAAGATTATCAAGATCCATACATAGAGACTTGTATTGTTAATACAATATTATGCCTGAGCAGGCAACATTATAGGTGATATTAATTTAGTTATTCATGAATCTCATGAACTGTGAAGCCCAAATTGCTGCATGACAATGCATTTCTAATAATCCCTGAGAGCGGTTTAGAGGCCTTTCCCATTATTGCTGCTGCTATGAAACAAACAATGCATCAATTCAAAACACAATCTCAGTTTTCTAATTCTCCTCATCATCTAATTGAAACAATGGACTGCAAACTGCACCTGACAAGCCATGTGGAATGGGCCATGGGGCTCCAAGTGCAACCACTGCTGGATATTAATGAGTTACCCAGCTCTATGGACTTCACTAAGTACTTTTATTTAAAATTTTATTCACATACATTTTATGTTTGTACAATTTTATGATTGAATATGTGCATGTTAGCCTAACCATTTCCAAATTTCTTGAGGAAAGCCAGTATTTACAGTTACCATCCAAATCCCTAGTTTGTTTCATCTCTGCTGCTGGGGTATCAGGCACCAAGACGTTAGCACCAGGTCCTGTAAGTTGCGAGGTGAGGCCTCCAAGGAATTGCACTACAACCCCAAATGAGAAAAAGTTAGGATGGTATGGAAAATACAAATTAAAAAACATAGCTATTCATAAATTAACTTTGACTTTTATTTCACTTCAGACACTATGAACCCAAGATTGTTCATGCTTTGTCTGGTCAACTTCATTTCATTTTTTAATATAGATCCATTCCTGCATTTCAGGCTTGCAACACATTCTAAAAAAGTTGGGGCTGGGACAAAAAAGGGTTAGTAACTAGGTGAAAAAAATAATAATGATGTGATTTCAAACAGGGGATGTCAATGACTTGATCATGATTTAGTACAAAACCAGTATCCATGAAAGGCTGAATCTTTGAGAAGAAAAGATGGGCAGACAATCTCCAGTTTATCAACAAATGCATGAGAAAATTATTGAAATGTTTAAAAACGATGTTCCTCAGTGAAGGATTGGAAGGGAGTTGCATATTTCTCCCTCTAAAATGCATAATATCATTAAACAATTCTAGGAATCTGAAGCAGCATCAATTTCTCTGGACTATCACACAGTGCAAACGTGTATTATGGTCAGATGAATCAGTATTGTGCTACAGTAGTTCTTCTGTGGGATTGGACAAGACCTGATAGCCTTCACAACCCATGTTCATCAGTGGGGTAGCTTCTAACCACGGCATACCTGAAACACTCCACAAAACCTGCTGTTTTGGAGATGCTCTGACCTAGTCTGCTAGGCCTCGTTTACACTGCAGGTCTTGATGCTCAATTCTGATTTGTTGCCTATATCCGATTTTTTTGACCTTCTGTT
>JBBPCZ010000007.1:12860721-12873595 GCA_037974445.1 Brycinus macrolepidotus | reverse complement strand
CACACACACACACACACACACACACACACACACACACACACACACACACACACACACACACACACACACACTTAACACATCAGATTTGATCTGATTATAATATTAATTGTTACATACTGAGCAATTATTTAAATACAAGCAATCAGGAGTCTTCCTATTAAACCAGAGCTCAATTAATACAAAATGGTAAATGAGCTTAAAAACCTTGAAAAGGATCAGTGGAGAATACCCGCCTCCCCAAACGCACCCCTCAGTCATTCACTACAATGCTATAAGAATATGCAATCTAATTCAAAGAGGCCATTTCCAGCTTAAAATGGCATTGAACATGATAATGCTTATGACTATACTATTGGAAAAACATTTCAAATACCAAACTACCTCCCGAGGGTAGAATCATGAACTGAAATGCAGAAAAAGGCCACAACAATAAACAATAGCAATCTATGGGCCTTTGGAATGAATAAAAACACACATATCTAATAAGTTTACATCATACGTTATATGAAAAGAGAATGGAAAACTGAAAAGGAGCTCTTTGGCATTTTGAAGGCAAAGTTTCAGCCTTGATTTGTGCGTTGGGGGCAGGAATAAATAAATAACAGTGATCTCCAAAAATGGCGCATTGACAAAGGTCACCTGAAGTGCTCCCAAGGTCCTGGCTTTTTGAAATTCAATTGAAATTCATATACCTATTGCATGTGGTGCGGGGAGACTTTAAGGGCAGTGTTTTCCCCTGGCGAGTTCATCGCTCACTGAGGAGCAGCACCGGGGTTAACGATGGCCGCCGTGCAGCCCACTGTACAATCAGAGCAAATCAAAGCGCAGACAGATGACTGCCACTACACGCATGTGTGAGTCATAAGCTTTCATTTAGGGAGCGGGTGGCCATCCTTCAGCAGGGAGACAGAGCAACTGCAGCCCCTTCAATGATCAGAGAGAGAGAGAGGGAGAGAGAGAGAGAGAGAGAGAGAGAGAGAGAGAGAGAGAGAGAGAGAGAGAGAGAGAGAGAGAGAGAGAGAGAATATGCAGCACTGCAGGCCCAGAGGCAGAGGGGTATGGTGTAGAATTCATTAGCCACTGTAGCTAAGAGGACAAGATACCACTGGTGACCTCTGTGACCTCAGAGACCCTAGTCTGTCAGAGTGACAAAGCTTTTGACTACAGCATAAATCCTGAAATATTTTGCATTGGAACCATTAACAGTGACTGACAGACATTGCAGTCATGGAGCTTCATGTAAAGTAATAGAGCTGGTCAATATAATGATATTTATTATTATTGTGATTATTTACTGCACAATATGTCTCAAGATGTTTTTCTGAACATGTTGTGATATCACTGGCACTTACAAAACAGAAAAAAAATCGTATTTTTACATGTGGTTCTGTCGGTTGTTTTTGTCCATTCTTCCGTCAGAAAAAAAAAATTGTGACATATCGTGTATTGGGAAAAGTTCTGGAATTACAGTGATATTATTTTTTGGCAGAGTAACCAGTGCACTGACAGTCAGCGCCACTGACGTAACTAACCAGTGGACTACAGGGGCTCACTGCACTTCCTCAGGCAGGTACACTGAACCTCAAAACTATACCACAAAATGCTAGGAGGACCATGGACTTCTCAGACACTGCAGGCTCATGCAGACATTCTATACATGGTATTACACAGGTCCCAAAAATCATGTACCCAATTAAAGCTGAGGCCTCCAGTTTAAAAAAGTGATCATGTACTGACAAGCAGGCTCAGCTAAGCTTGAACTTATCTACTTATTTATTTATTGGTTTAAAAGTACATTATACTTGAAATTGTACATAATTCTGTAAATAGCAGTTTGGAAGCACAGTTAGTGAGTCTTCATTTACATGTCAGTGTTCTGTACACATTGCGCTCTGGGTACTGATCAGCAACACCAACAGACAAAACACAGAAATAAAATGATGAAAAACATATTTCATGTTTTTATTTGTAAATAGGGCCATTTTCTGAAATGACTGTAACTGTAAACTGTAAAACTGTAAATCCACAAATGCTGATTTTCACAATGTATCACTGGATCTAATGTACTATACTGAAAAAAAAACTGGGTGTGAGAAGTTGTGTTAAATTGTTGCCAGCCATGCTTAAAAATGTAATAAAAATATACTCCATTACATATCTGTCGAAATGAAAGCTTTGATTAAAGGTGAAAACTACTTTTATAGTCCTAGAGTCTTCTATAGTTTTTACATTTTCAGACGTTATTTGCTCAATATTCGCTCATATTTTAGACCATGTATTAAACAAACGGCTGCAGTATTTAAAAAAAACAGCATATGATTAAACCCCTCGCTCCCTGAACCCTGAAATCCCCCTGAAAAGAGAAAGGACCAAGGAAGAGGGAGGAGATGGGGAGGTGGTGGAGTGTGAAAACGTTACAGGAAATGTAAAGATGGGAAGTGAAAGCTTCAGACATGGCCCTATTGTCCTCCACCTAAATATTAGTTATTTCATAACTACATTTATTTATTTATTTATTTGACTATTTTTCTTTATCCTTATGTTGTGGTTTATTATTGTAAAGCAATTTTTTCATACCACATGAAAGAAAGAGAGAGAGAGAGAGAGAGAGAGAGAGAGAGAGAGAAGCAACACCCACTTTTATCAGTAGATTATTGATGTGATTGGCCTAATTTATTCTCCAGCATTTGCTTTTGGGGGAAAGGTTTATGGATATTCATTTTAGAGGTCCAGGATATGAGTTGTGCTGCATGAAATTGGTGAAGTGTAGCTAACCTTGTTAACTCTCACAATTAAAGTCATGTCACAGACTCATATCCGCACTGTTACAGGCGGAACAACCTGAAACAAATACAAATGAGTAGAATAACCTTCTCAATCTCTGCCAATCTCCTCTACTTCAGTCTGAACAGAACACACACCCCTGCCATGACAACAGCACATTACAGGCTTCATTACAGCCTAGTTTCCCCTTCCATTTTAATCACTTACACTTCATCACATACAGTTGACGGGGAAGAAACAAGGCTTTAAAACTCAAACTGAATAGAAGTGTGAACAGCATGACAGGTGTTCAAGACATTAGAGTATAACTCGAACAAGACACACAGTATAACTCTGAAGAGAAATTCCTGCTCTGTCTATAATATCTATATTGTTAAATCTATACTGTCAATAAAGGTATTAACTGACATTATAATAATGAACTGAACAGCAGAACTACACGATGAATGACAGTGTATCACATTATGCAGCGCTGTATCTGTACATACTTCCGCACAGATGCAGGAATATTCCGCCCTGTGTAAATGGTCTGGTGTTTGTTACTAAGACAGACTGCATAATGAAGCCAGATGTCAGAGTTTCACTACCTCCTCGTTCCGAAGGACCAGGACACGGAGCCCTTGCATTCTTATGATCATGCGCACATAAAGGCACCCACCAGGTGCTTTGATGTTCCACATTATTAGCATTTAGGAAAGCTGAATCTTTCATCAAATTTTGTTGCTTGGCTCTGCGGGGGGGCGTTTAAAGAGGAATTACAATCAGCTGCATGCCAAATAGAGGTGGATGTAGGTCTCATACCCAAGGCTTTCTAGTTTTCTGTGTGTGGTTGTGTGCATGTGCGTGTGTGTGCGTGTGTGTGTCTACTTGCACTGCCTGTCATAATCTTTGCTATAGATTTGGCCAATTAGCACACCCCGGCCCATTCTAATTCTGGCAAATACCAGACAATTCTCCATAAAGAGAATTCAATTAATTGCTATTTTGATGCTGTTTGTGCCTCCCTGATGACGTGTTTATCTCTGAGCTGTTTAAATTTCACTAGGAATTATGTTCATTTACATGCAGTTCACTGTAATCCCCCTCTATCTTTTTTTAATGAAGTTAAGGAGATTAAGGCAGATTTTGCTACAGCCACTGCACTCCATGGATTCCCTGTCATCACAGAACTCCATGACTCCATTTGTGATGCAGTTCAATGAGATTAAAGTAGATGAAAATGCACATTTAACACACTGGTTAGTTTGAAAAGGTACCACTCTAACCGATTCCTTATTGGCAATAAACTAGAATATGCTGAGGAAATAATCTTAACCTTAATATCAGGTGATATGTCAGCTAGTGGTATAGTAGGCTATTTTAACATTTCTTGCATCAGATTAGATTATTCCTACTGGATTTGATCATGGTAATAAATAAATCTTTATACTTTTATGCAAAAATTATTAAGATATCTTTTTATGGAATTTGTAGAACTGCATTTTACTAAATATTACATTTATTAAAAAGTTAGGGAACTCCCCATGTATGTGAACTTTGCATAAAAGAAGTGAAGTGGGCATAAAGAGCACAAGAATTAAAAAGATTTTCCTAACCATTTCTGGCCCACTTCTTTGCCTCACTCCCTGCCTATTATATAGCTGTATTCACACTTCATGTCGCCCTCTTGCATTGTTTTAAGCCTACCATAAAAATAGAAACTCATATAATTTCAACATAAACAGAGATGTAACATCACCACTGCTCCCCTTCTGGAGGAATAATGGAATTGGCTCATAGCAAGTGGACCTCAGGAGCTTCATTATATAGGTGAGTTAGCTAAGACAAAGGTGTTAAGTAACTAAGGCAGTTAGCTATCAGACAAATACTATTATCTTGAGGTAAAGCTATGATCTCACCATTTGCACCTCTTTTGATTGCTCTATGCATGGGAAAGATGAAAAAAAGCTGAAAAAACACAGCCACTAAGGCTAGCTATATTTAAAGCTACTTTAAGCTCAACTCTCAGCTCTAGCCAACTATAAATAATGTAACATTAACATTAACTAAAGTTAAATGCCCCAGACTTTACCTTATTAATACGTACTGATAGTCAAAACAGTTTACAGTGCACCAAACACTTTGCATTTTTAGTACAGGAATATCTCTAAATATGCAAAGTGCTGAATAAATCAAAAGTCATTCCATTGCTTACAGCAACCCTGTAGTTCTATAAGATGTGCCTGAACTTTAATATGAATTAAGAAAACGTTTAAGCTCCTGTTTCCCATTATGGGTGACGCGATGTTCTTTAGAAACACAGGAGCTGGCAACAAAAAATTATTAGTATTTATGATATCAGTATTAATAATACTTACTGTAGGATTTATATACATTTATATCTGTAAATCCAATATTGTTTGACATGATTTTCTTTAAAAAAAAAAAAACTGTTATCAAAATTAACTGCATGGCTGATTGTAATTACTAGTAATGAGAAAAACTGTAACCCAGTTTGCACAACCAACCAATCCACCCCCCATCCACCCTGCAACTGACACTTATGAAAACATAGGTCAAAACATTATGGCAGTTTTGTAAGACATTCTTTTAGAATATTAATGTCCAACAAGTATGGATTCAGGAAATGTCACCTTATTTTACTGTGATATGTTTGGGAAATACACTACTCTGCAAAAGCCTTATGTAGGCAAGAATACATTTAGAAGAACATAGGCTTGGTTCCTGACTTCTCAGTGCGCTCCACTCAAGAGTTTGTTGAAATTCCATCACCATTTAATACACTGTGAATTCCATCTAATGAAGACTGACTTGTCAAAATTGTGACGTTAAGTGTAGATCCTATACTTCCTCAGGGAGAGCTTTAGAAAAGGTTAAGCCAACACACAAATGCAAAATCACAATGTGTTGTTTATTGGGCTATTACTTTTTATTCTAATGTTAGTGTTTTAAAACTGATGGCATCAGATATCTATACATTTAAGTATATATGTAGTATTGAAATAAATGTAATACATATTTTTATTATGAATTATAGCAGTACTGCAAAGCACTAGAAGGCATATGTATTTCGCAGTATGGTGGCCCAGAGCGCTACTGCTGCTCCATGTCTTCAGCCACATACATGATCAAGGTCTAGCTTGATGTATGACATGCGACCAAGGTTGCCATCATGCACAAGGAGAAAACAAAACAACAAAAAAAAAAGCACAAACATAAGCAGTCAAAGACAAAACCTATGCTGTTATCATGTTTTGAATAGCTGAGGCCCAGAGGAAGCACTGTCATGTTGGTAGAGTGCAGCATACCCCAGGTAGCCATGAAACAGACATGCGGCCCTGGGGGAAGGTTTCTCCCCTCACATATAAACACCTCGGAGAGGCCGGCCAAACGGTGGCAATAAACTCATTTGTTCCTCCACTAATGAAGAATGACTACCCCCCGCCCCCCACACATTCACACTCTTCCTATATGCCACATCTGTGACTGTTGCCATGGCGACCCGGTCTTACCTCATGGCTTCCCGAAGTGCTCCGCGCTCACTCAGAGTCGTGTGTTTGATGTCATCGAAATTATTCTCCAGCTTCACACAGCCCTGAGAGAGAAAGAGAGAAAGAGGGGGATGGGATGAAGGAGCAAGTGGTGCTATTTGTTTGGATGTTAGTGTCTGATGCAATTCATTGATCGGGGCTATTACACAGGCTTCGAACATAATCCACTTCAGTATCACCACTAAGGTCCCCCCCTTGCTCCCTTTATCCACATTCAATCTGCAACATACTTCCTGAGGCTGGCCCGCATGATTCATTAAATGAACCAACTTCCGCCACGGTAAAAATGTCAGAGTTTCAGGGGCCGGCACGCTGTTGTCATGGCAATCGGCCTCTTCAGCCCCTGACCCCTGGAGGTAAGCACAGGGCTGGACACAGGCCTGCTGGTATTGACATGTGGGTGATTAGTGAGAGATGGCTTTTACCTCTCAGCTCCACTGTTAAACACCATGTTCCTCTCTCAAAGAGCACAATGCACTGATACACGCTCTTCCACACACACACACACACACACACACACACACACACACACACACACACACACACTCTGATCTCCCCTCTCACACTCAAGAGCAGGAGTCATTACCTCTGATAACCCTCACTGACAAACAGTCAACAACTCCTATTGCACTCTGTGGGTCACTAAGCACACAACAGGATTGCTGAGTAAAAAAAAAAAACTCAGTACACAGTTGCAACTTTTGGCAAAGACACTCATCCAAAATCGTCCAAAAAATGTGAAATATTGCACTACAGTGAAACATTTCTTTTCTAGATATTATGATAAACGGAAACTGGCCAGTGGGTTAAAATGTAGTTTACCAGCCAAGATATGTCATAATGTTGCTCCTTACTTTAGAACTGGAGACTAACATTGCCAACAAGCACTAGAAGTCAATAGTCACCCAAACTGTTTCCCAAAACATCCTTTAAACCGCTCAGACCGCATCCAGATCTGGCATAGACTTCTAAATGCACTTTAGGACTTAGTACTCATTACTGTGAGATATAAAAATGAACAAAACCTCCCTATGGACATTCTTTTTTTTTGACAACGTGGAGGCTGGAGAGAAATTCTTCCATATTTATTCATTGCCAGAAAAATTGACTCTAGATCAGCACTCCTACTCCTGATTGTATTAAATGACTGTCCACAGCATTTCACTACATGTTGACATTTTGTTCATTTTTTATACCTCCCAGTCATACTGTGTCCTAAACCAAATTGACAAGCTAGTGTCTCCTTAATAAAGAGCTGGATGTGGTTTGAGTGAGTGGAGAAAAGTCTGGGGGATGTACTCATGGAAAAGATTTGGGTGACTACTGACCTCGAGAGATTGTTAGAAATGTTAGTCTCAACGTTCCAGTGATAAAATAAGAGCATGTTTGGCTGATGTCTTGGCTAAACAACTGCATCTGGGGTAAGTGGAAAATTGGGTACATTTTATGTTTTGCCAAACTGTTCCTTTAATGTCATTTTTTGTGAGCACCCATATAAAGAATACAGTAACAAAGATTACAGTTCCTGTCATTTGAAATGCGAGCCATTTGCTTTCTCAGTGCTCCAGCTATGACGTATTCAAATGCTAGATATTGATATATGAAAGCCATGGCACACTAGAGTGACTTTTATTTTGCTGACGTAAATAATATAAATTTCACCCAAGCAAGTTGCTGACTGCACTGGCAGCGTGGTGTTAATTCAGGGGAAAGCTAACTCACTTTTCACTGACTACAAAAAAGGGGCACTGGCACGTTGCATTGAGATCCTAGCAACAAAAAAACGTTCACTAATTTTTATTGATATATAATCTGCATGATTACTCTCAAAGTGCAAGTCAGTGACTTTTTAAATTGAATTCGCCCTGCATCCTCCGCTGATGTCTTCATCTAATTGAGCGGCATTAACAAATGTTTTGTTTCATGTTGTTCAAACAATAAAAACACAATGATATGGAAATTGATAATTATTGCACTGTCTTGGCTCATGGGTGACATGGTAATATTGCATCTAGAAGCAGTGTGGCTGCGCTTTGAGAATATGTTGTGTGGGCGACCCACATTCACGTGACCTCCGCAATGCTTTCGATTCTCGAAACAATAACTCAATAATAGCATTTATATATATGTGATTCATGCTGCACAGAAAGAAGCCTGCAAATCCATTACCTCTCTCATATAGGGCATGAGGCAAACAGTCAAATGTAACAAACAGTTTGAAAATAGTGGATATAAAAACACTTATAAATAGATGGGGATGGTGGATGGGTAGTTGGGGGCGGGCAAAAAATGCACAAATAAAATGGAAGAAAATGAATCTGAAGCTTCAGCTAATGCATATGATTTGCAACTATTCTGGTTCAGTCCTTCTGAGATTTAAATTCAAGTTCAATTGTACTAAGTGTACTTAATCAGACCCATACAGTGAAATATGGGCTGCCTGTGATACAGCTTATAAAAGGTTTAGTCATCATTGTGCCTTGCCAATAGTTAGAATCACTAGCTACTTGAAGTTTTGATGAAAACAGCCATAAAAAAAGATTCAATGCAATGCCGGTTCCATATAAGTTAAAGAAATCTCCTTAATGAAAGCTCATGACAGGGTGAAATCAGCCATTATGAGTAAAAGCTACTCAGATTATTCCTGGGCCGCCACTACTGTACACAGCTAGCTGAGCAGGCATAAAAAAGCCTTTTGTGTATTCCTTTGTACATTAAGAAGCATAAAAATGTGCTGAGAGGAAAAAAAAGGCTTATTAGGGGTTTCTATTAACATCAAACCCTAACATTATTCATGTAATCTCCCTCCCCTCCACCAGGATGGCTTAGACACGGAAGTGTTGCCAGTGTAATCCTTAGAACTGCTGCTAAATCCTATGAGAGGGGAGCAGAGAGGGGGAAGCTGTGGGATTATGAGTAGGGGGGCGAGGGCTGTCTGTTGTGTTCCAGCTGATAAAACCCATCGATCACTAGCCCCGCAACCCCACCCTATCCCATCCCCCGTCAAGCCAAAACCCCACCCTCCCATATATTCGGTGCAGAGCAGCAGGCTGGCATTTGATCAGGCAGGAGCAATCGATAGACAGGTTGATCAGTGGCGTGTAATGGTGCCAGGTAGTTAGAGATAAGTAATCAGCCTGCTGGCCCAGAGTCTCATTCTCCACTTTACACTGCACTAACTGACTAACTGCTGTTGGGAGCAGCGCCCCCTGTTGGCCACCAGCGCCAGGAGAACAAGCTAAGGGCAGTGGTTAGACTGGCGTATTATGTCTTAAAAAGTATATCACTACAAAATCATTTCACTAATTTGACAAGCACCCTTACAGTTGTCATAATGAATAAAGTGAGACAAACTTCCTTTTGATGCCTTAATATATTCTGAGGAAAAAGAGAAATTAATCTCCTCTCTTTTATAACATTCAGATGGTTTAATGAGCAATCTGTCTTCCGATCCCTTGACTATTAGAGGCATGATCCATTTACTTTTATCTGAGAGTGATGGATTGGAGCATTTGTTCTTCATTTTACTCCATCTATTTCCCTTCAACAGTGGAACATAAACCTGGCAACGGTGCTGATGCAGCCTCGTTCATAATGCTTCATGAGAGGAGAGATGATTCCACATGCAGAGATTAGACTGCAGCCACTGGGCCTGCTGCTGTGCATCTCTTCCCTTCTAATAAAGACAAAGCGTAAAAAGCTCAGTGTTCAGCAGTCAGCTTCTAACAATAGCTAACAATATACTGAAATAATTTGGCCATGCTGCAACAGTATTGTGTTTGATGGAATTGAAAAAACATGATTTGAGCATTTTAATGCTTTTCTTAGCTTTATAAGAAAATACACTGATCAAAGTCTCAATTGCTATTAGTATTTTAACTTGAATTTTTATTTTAAAGTATTGAACTTTTTAGTATTGAACGTTTTTCCTTCTTACAAGTCTCACTTTCATTGTGGCTCATTACAGCAGTTACCTCTGATGCCTAATACACCTCCCAGAAGCAGTGTCCAACAGCAGAGTCTAGGCTTCAGACACAAAACAGTGAGGATTATTGGGAGAAAATGCAGGAGAAAGCGCGCACACGCACACACACACACACACACACACACACACACACACACACACACACACACACACACACACACACACACACACACAATAACTCACTGTCGCTATGGAACTGACACACTCATCCTCTGGCTTGTATAGATGGCTATTCTATGAGGCGCATCTCACTAAAACTCTGAGGGATTTGGCGAGAGAGATTTAGACATGCTCACTAAGAATGGCACTGATAAAGAGAAGTCATTTCTCCTTTCTTCTTTCCTGTCTTTCTTTTTTTTGTTCTCGAGCAGGGAGGAAAAAAAAAAAAACATTAGCTCCTGCATCTCGAAAACATACCTGCCCTTCACTCGCAGCTTGGGGATCGTAATGCAATCTGGAGACTCATTAAATTGGATTAGACCATACAGGCAGATTATTAAAACCAGCCCATCAGTAAACAGCGGCGTTATCTTCAAAAACAAGGGCACTTCAAGTGTGTTTCCTCTCCCCATCTCTTTGCACCTGCTGCAAAACTTGTACTTGTTTGTGTTTGGTAGATTATCTCTGGCTCCAACCTGTGCTATTGAAGCAGAAAGACAAATATTGGTAAGCCTCTGGTCAGCTAATAGCTTCAACTCAAACTGGGCTCTGTAAGGGATGACGCCTGCGGGGAAGTGTTGCAAAATTACCTCGCTGATGACGTGCCCCCAAGCCCGGAGGATGCGAGTGAAAAATCCCAAGCACCTGGGCCCTGACAGACCAAGATAACAGCTGGCTATAGCCACCATATTTCTCAAGAACTCATTTGGAATCTATGGACATTCGCTGTTCATAGATTCCCTATAAAATAAAGTTTACAGCCCCTCTAGCATCCCAGAGATTCCACAGAACAATTATGACGATGCTTCTGGGCCCAACAAAACTTATTTTAAGGATCACTAAAATGGCCATTGCCTTTTCTTTACGAAGAGGATAAATCTGCTTCGCCTCGATCAATACGGGGGAGCTGCGTTATCGTCACCGGCTCGACACACTCAGCATTCTGATGAAGGAACTTACAGCGTGTGTTGGTCAACTACACTAAGAAAAGAATAGCATTAAAAACAGGACACCATAAGCAATAATCTCTGTTTTACTGCATGTTCTCATATAGCTACTGCAGATGAGAACACATTCTTCTTTTCTTCTACCTCCGTTATAATAGCTCATATCAATATACAGACAAGACAAAAGAGGATTACAATGTATTACTGATCAAGATAGTAAAAGACAGGAGTGTACAACACACCTGATCCTGCAAATGCACTGGCCTAATGTTGGATCTATAGGACAGGCCACATTATGAAGTAAATCAAGTCCCCAGTCCATGGCCATTGATTAGAATGATAAATTAGGCAGTTTTACTTAGCAACAGTGCAGTCAGTAGGGAGGAGATAATCTCTCCTACAAAATACTTCCATCTTGTTTTGTGTCTACATCAAACAAGCCCAAGTCTCAGTTGCCTTAAAAGGACAGACGAGCACTGTGGCCACCTGCCAAAAAACAAACACTTCAGCTGCACACTGGTCTTGGGAGATATTCCTGAGACTTTGACAGCATGTGCCTGGAATCCTAAGATAATTTTGTTTGAGTGTGTCTCCATGTGTGTATCAGTGTGCGTGTATGTGCACATGTGTGTGTGCAAGACATCTGTATGTACCTTACCCTTGTTGTGTCTCATACCATAGCATTGTTTTAACATGGGCATTTGTTTGAGCTGTTTCTCTATTGTTCGGTGTATGAAAAATGTCCAAAATGCTAATATTCCATTATGCCTTTGCATTTGTGTACATGCGCATATGTATGTGTAAGACGTCTGCATGTAGCTTATCCTTCTTATTCCTCACACTGTACCACTATTTTAAAGGGTCCGTGTCCAGCATTTTTCTTGTATTTTACCTTTTCCCCTGAGGCCCATTTATAACATAATTGTATGGTTTTATGTCCATACTCATGCATAATAATAATAATAATAATACAATTCATTTCCCAGCATCTATTTAATATTTTGAATGTTACTAATCTTTAAGACTGACATACATTAATGGTCTGATTGTTTGTCCTGTACTGTGTCTCATCAAAAAAAAAAAAAAAAAAAAAAAACCAGCACAGACTGAAACACTCCTTATAAATTTGATAAGAGTGGGCAGGGCTAAACTGGCATAGACTGAACAGGTCAATAATTGCAAATGTGTTGGGCCTCATAACATTACAAAAACAATAAATGGGTTGTTTTTGCAACATAGTTTAGCGTATGGTCCATATGGGTGGGAGTAAACAGTACATTTTGTAATTTCACATATTTTCACACTGTAAATCAAACTTCTTTACTTTGAAAAGTCAAGGGAAATTTGAGTTTCCATGATATGGTCCTTTTAACATGTATGTGTTTAAACTGTTCATGTATTGTTCTGTATATGTAAAATGGTGACCAAATGACCAAAAATGATCATAT
>JBBPCZ010000007.1:12841053-12855230 GCA_037974445.1 Brycinus macrolepidotus | reverse complement strand
GCACTATCTAAGACAGGCATAGATCCCCCCCCCCCCCCCCCCCCCGTTATTGAGAACTCCTTCGTGGATCCCTAGCCAAACAGAGACTATGTGCATTATCAAACAATATTTAAAACACAAAACAGCCTGATCTCCCTGTTGTTTGTGTGACCTTTCCAGTCGGAGTAGGCCGCAGCAGCACTGGGGGACACGCGCACTCGGCCGTCTTTGCGCATGGCCCATCTGTGTGTGCCGCACGGTACCATGGGGAGCCACCGCGTCTGCCTCTATCACTCTTCGCTGATCACACGGGCCCAAGCAGATGGGAGATCAATAAGCGCCTAGGCCCCAGCCAAAGCATGCAAACGCTGGCCCCTCTGAGGAAATCAGATAGGGGGGAAGTGGATGATGGACAGGGGGAAGTGGCAAATCAAATTCAGCTGCAAGCAGTAATTAATGAGAGGATGAAGTGGGCACAGAGTCCAGTTGCAGGCAGCACCAAACAGCAATCTGACAAACAAAGAGGGCTTTCACTCACTCACAAAGTGGACTACATGCATCACAGCCTATGATACACCCAACTGACTAATTAACCAATACATGAATAACCCAAAAGTACGCCAAGATCAAATCAGGCCTTGCGCAAAGTCTCGGTACACTACCATTCTGCCTGTTTTTGTCCAGGCTTGTTTTGAGGTGGAGAGGCATGCCTGAAACATTCATATGGCTATTAACAAAGCGGTTGGGCTTGCCCTTTCCCTGTCTAATCAATAGTAGCACCATATTGTGCAATAAATTACCTTGACCTTCCTCATCCTCTCAACCAGACAGACCTCCCACAACTTAGTATGCATGAGGCATCTCTGCATTTAGCATGCATGAGGAGCGCACAGCTAAAACTTAACTCCTTCCTGCATTAATCCTCTGCTTAAAAAGAAAATTATTTACAGCTCAGAGGTGGTGAATAGTTAAACATGAGCTGGCAATCCACATGCTCCGTCTTCCGCGAGAATCAATAGAGGAATTTCCACATATTGATTGGCCGTTAGTGAAATAAAGCGTTGGCCCGCAGGTCAGCAGTATTAAATATAGGTCCTGAATATCATTCAGTCGTTTTATGATTAGAAACTCGACAGGAGACGCACAGGTAGCTATTAGACATCTAACAAAATTGCATGATTTGACCCTATACTGTAGCATCATATACTACAGTGTAGTGCTGGGAATGTGATGATGGTTATCATTATCACAATATGCTTTTGAATCATCAGCACTTAAAAAACACAGACCAAGTGCTTCATAAAGAGAAAATAATAATCCTGGTTCATTTGGTTTAGTGCATTGCAGTGTTTGAATCACTGAATAAAAATCATTCTATTTACAGTTTTTGATAGTTCTTTCTAAATGAAGTACCACTGGTTCTTTTTCATCCATTCCAACGTAACAGGTATCAAAAAAAAAAAAAAAATTCTGGCATATCATTTATAATGACAATTTCTTGAAGTACTGAGATATTTGTCTTCCATTATTGCCCACCCCTTTTATAATATTTTGGATCTTGTATTTTACTAAACGAAATTTCCATGTGCCTGGGATTAATATAATAGTTTGGATTTGTAATAAATAGGAAGTACTCTTCTCTAAACATCACATCATTTTATTAAGGCTTCGTTGGAATGTAAATATGTTGGGACTATTTGTTAACAAAGGTGTTTTTTAGTTACCTAATTGGGTATACAAAAGCATTATTTATGTATCTACACTCACTACCCACCTTCCAAACACCTTCCTTGTACTTACAATCTCTGGCCATGTAATGAGGTGCTCTTACCTTATAGATTCACCATATTGGTGTACAATTACAGATTGCAGCTCATCTGTTGTCACACACAATTGGTCAGATACCCTCTAATCCATTCATCATGAAGGGCCAGAGGATGGCTAACACAGGTTGTGCATGACAACAGATGGGCTGTGTGGAAAACGGTCATTGCTTTTGCTGTCACTTGCAAATGTGGAAGATTACACTCACAATCAACTAAACTAAATGGACTGCATTGAAGTGCATTTTATAACCGCCGAAGAAGTTGAGACAATAAGAGGAGATCAGCCAGGTCCAAGGAGAATGTGTGAACTGGCCCAAGTAGCAAAAGGTTTGACCACTTCAACAGGTGAAAGACAACCTTTTGAATTTTGTAAATGTTATGTAAGGTTTTAAAGACAAAGTGAATTTTGAAGATAAATCAAATCATGTCAGAGGAACAGAACATATTGTAGCTTGTTGTAATGACTTCTTACAGCTATTTTTTGGTTGAACAGTATCTACAGGTAATTATGAATGAGGCAACAAAATTGTATTGAGATCAGCCATTCAGGAGGCACGGCTCCACAAATAAATCGCAAAAAAGCTAGAGACATGCACCTTCTAGAGGCCAACTTGCCATACACTGTGCCTACCCCATCTTTGGGGGGCACTAGTGCAAAGAGACACACCCACCTAGAGGCACAAACTTCTTATATCAACCATGTACGGCTACAGTCACACCAAGCTTCATGTGGACTGATGAAGTCTTAAGTATATAAAGTTGTCTAAAAAAATTCCTGAAAAAACTTGACAAACACTATATGGCAGCCATAATAAACATCATTTCTTAAATAGTTACAGAACAGAAGATATTACATTTACATTTTTTTTGCCTTCGTTTATTATTTTGCTTTTTTATTAACTAACATGTTATTGTATATTATTATGACATGACTATTGTGTATTATTTACCCAGGCTTTGCTGTTTTTGTACCAATTTATGTTCTTTATCATCCTGCTAGTTGCATTGGTTGCATTGCAACTAGAATCCCAGTAAAACTAATACAAATACAGCACTTATGACTGTGTATGTTCTCCTGAATGATCATAGTTTTTCGCAAACACACTGCAAGGCATCACATTAATTTAGCAAAAATGGGAACCTTATCTTCAAGACTTCTGATTTCCCCAAAAAAATGGAAAGCGTAGATCATACACTCGGAATCTTTACCACCGAGAAGGAGAGCCATAGTTTCCATACAGTGAAGAATAGTTCTACATAAGTAGGTGTGGGGAGAGCTGTTTCCTTAAAAGCACCTCCACCTGACCTTGTCCAGTGAGTAGCCGAGGGAGCAGAGGAGGCATTAAATCCCTTTCCATCGTGCATGTTTTTATACATACAAACACACACACACACACACACACACACACACACACACACACACACACACAGTACAAAAGGTGACATATAGATCACATACGAACTGCAGACGTGGGAGAGCAGACGGCCTATATCTTCCATTTGCTCTTTAAAATTAAGAACCAGAGGCTATTAACCAGTAACCCAAGCCTGACCAGCTTCCATCCACCAATCAGAAGCCTCATAAAGACTTAGGAGGCTCAAAGCACTCATGAAGGACGGTAAAGAAAAAAAAACATATTTAGAACATTCAGTCCTTCTCCCTGTCGAGCAATTCAGCCAAGCTATAAAACAGCAACTGCCATATAATGAATACATGGCAAAATTTCAGGTGAATGAGCATCAAGGTCTGCAGTGAAACTTGACATATACACCAGGGCTGTGTGATATGACACAGCATTATACTGTGATTACACTGGTACATTTTGCAATTATAATACGCCTCGCATGACTAATTGGTGTACCCATGATGTGACATGTTTTGAGATCATCTTGATTTACCCTAAATTATTTATGTTTATTGGTTATTGAGACTTGACTCATCAAACACCTACAGAAACTCTGGAAAGGTTAGTGAGGACACTCACATGATAAAAAGTAGATTGTCTCATTTGCAAATTGCAAATTGCAACCTAATGTCATATCAATATTATACAATAGGTCAATATTGCAATAAAGTTTAACAAACAATATACTGTGCAGCTCTGATAGACAGGTGTTTCTTACTTTAAGAGATGCATACGTTCCTTGTTTTTTAATGTTTGGTTGTTTTGTTTTCCCTGAGGTCCACTTATGACATTTGTGGCGACTTACATACCAAAAACAATCAAAATTAATTGTTATATCACCATTTCTCAGACTCTTGTCATCCCTTAGGATAAAACAGGTTGTTTTTGTTGCTGTCCTTTTTTTAAATAGCTGCCTTGTATTTTGGAAGAGCAGTCTGGGCTGAAACTCACTTTACTTGAAATGGGTGGGGGAAAAACTGCACAGGGTATATATGTAAAGGTGTTTATTTTTGTAACATAACAAAAATATATTTGCAACTTAACTCCCATAAATGTACTGTATGTACTGTAAGAACTGGGAACGGAATAATACATTTTGTTAAAAAGTTTACATACTACAGTAAACTCTTCTTTCGAAAAGAGAGGCCATTCTGATTTTCCATTTTGTAGGCCTTTACATGCTATTTTGCTGAAATTTCATTTATATGATTGCAAAATTGTCTGTGATATCTCTGCATACCCTGAGGTGTATAAAGGGTTAACAAGAAAAACTCTGGCCATCTGCTCTTCCTCCTTACAGCCTCGCAGAGGGAGTCCAGGGGAGTCAGTCCCTCAGTATGTATCAGTTGCACTCTCCCTTTCCCGGCACCAGTGAGCTCACTAATCAGCCAGTATAACATTCCAGGCTATAACACTGTGGGCCCTCCCCTCTGCCTGCCAATCAGGGCCCTTAGCCACTCACAGAAGAACTCTAGGCATGTCTGAGACAAACCAGGCACCCCGTAAGCCAGTTTAATTCAGTAATGGCCAATATGTGCCAAAGCCTCATTATTTGGCCTTTGAAACGGTCCCTGGCCATGTTGAGCCTCGAAAAACAATTAGCACAGAAGCAGAAGGTAAATGAACTGTAAAGAAATCAGGACTTGATGAGCGAGGCTTTATCTGCTCTCAGTGGAGGAGAGAGAGAGGAAGAGAAAGAGAGAGAGAGAGAGAGAGAGGGGAAGAAAAACAGGTTCAATATGCCACATGCTCCATGGGTGTGTAAGCAAGCAGGCTGGCCTGAGGGTCCCTGGGCAATGAACTCCACTAAGGGGGACCGAGTTTGCGGACGAAGATTGTAGCAGACAGAGGAGTCACATGTGATCAGGTGAGCGTGCGCTGGCCCCTGAGGGTTTAAAGGAGGAGGAGACGGCAATAACGCATGAAGCGGAAAAGCAGGCAGAGAGTCTGCAGCGTGGCTCCAGAAGGCCGTCTCCTACCACGTTCTCGTTCAACAGCAAGCATGAATTTGTGACGGGCCACAGGCTCATCTCTGCTGCTCTAATTGATTAAAAGAGCAATCTGACCCAACTCTGTCAGGAGTGCAATTATTCCTCCACCACTTCAGTGCCACCAGCTTGATGTGCCGGTCCTTGTGACTCCAAAATGACGCCGGTACACCGATATACTAAACTCCACAGAGCGGGCTACATCTGAACAATACCACAAACTGGCACCGTGGCCAGCTCCACGTCAGATGAGCTGTGCAAGTATCAGCTGAAAACAATGGCTGATGAAAATCAACACGGCATGTGTTAATTGGGGACTTCAGAACATGTCCAGCCTTGTTGGCTCTTTCTGGATTAAGCATGTTGGATGAAATAAGTTTGGGTTCTAAAACGAATATCCAACAAAGAAGAGGTTTCATGAATATTCGCCTTAAGTGTATAAACATGATGATGTGAATATAGTACGTAAACCCCCTACGTAAACCCCATGTAGAGCTGAAAAACAGCACAGGCAGCCTTGGTGATTAGCAATGACATACAAGCCTTTTCAGTGACCAAACATTTCCATAATATTTCATTTGCATTTTATTTTGGAGCAATCTCCTGTCAATGTTCCAGACGTCTACTGAGAGAGCAGCCCTGGAGTGGCACCAAGGTCTGCCAGAGGAGTCATACCTCTTTGTTTAAATGCTGTATTGCTGTGGGTTTTTTAATGAACTCTAATGGCGATCCAGGAGGATTTTAATTAATCTACACGCACACACAAAAGGGCCCCACATTTAGCGCTTTCAGAAGAGCGGCTGGATATTAAAATAAGACATCTGACAGGACTGCAGAAAAATGGAGGATTTAATTGCTCCAGAGATGGCAATTATTATGAGATTTAGAAAGCCATTTCCAATGGCAGACAGGAGTCATTTCGTCCCAGTCTTAAGTGCAGTGGGGAGCCGAAGGTCACGTCACTGTTGTCATTACTTCCAGAATAAAGATGCTAATGAAAGGCTTGACTTACTTCCCTCTGCTCTCCATAAAGGTTGCATTAGAGTCCCCCAGCACGGAGCCTGGGCCATCTTTACTCTTATTAACTTCCAGAGAGCCTCACAATGTGCACAAGCGCTAAACATGTCCCACCATCCGTCGTGTAACCAACACCATTACACTTCCTAATGAACCTGACTGTAAAGGTGAGAGACTATGTGCAAATGGTTTAAATGGTGCACATTTAAAGTGTATTTATAAGGGCACACTTTCACTGCAGGCTGTTTAAGAAGGAGTGGAAGGCCCTTGCCGGAGATGAGAAAGCTGAGAGAGAGGCTACAATCAAATGCAGCGTTTTATGCATGTGACATTAATTTCAATGAATTCTACAAATAAGTCTTGTTTTTTTTTTTATCCCAAAGTCCTATTGTTATTTTGTATTTGTATGATGCAGTCTTATTAGGGCTTCAATTGTTCTCTTCTTTATCAGCATGTAAACCTGCCGTTTAAAAAAAATAAATAAATAAAATAAAAAAAGACTGTTAGAGTAAGAACCAAAACAATCAGAAGGTGTAGTTAAGCAGCTGGTAAAACACCTACATATGCAGTGTTTGTTAGCACTTTTACATAAACACAGTACACCTACTCTGAAAACGAATCCAGATGTACAGGTGTAATATATTTCTTATTGTCTCAGAAAAATGGAGCAGATAATAGGCTCTGCATATGGTAGACAGTCCCTTGCTTTCAGACATTTCTTGCAGCCATGGACAACCATGCAGCTTCTTTGATCCTCTTCCCTTTTCATGATCCTGACCTGCAATACTTTTGTTGTGCATCTAAGAATACACCTACCGCTCTTACAGCTAGTGACAGAGCAATGAATTGCAGCTGGAGGCGTATCGATATAGATGTCAGGCTTATTTTTGAATTCATTTTCAAATGATTATTCGCCAATGCCATGTCAACTTAAACGTTATTTCGTAAAAAAAAAAAAAAAAAAAAAAAAATTATTTGTATCCCTTCATCGGTCAAAGAGGTAAAAAGGAGAAAGCTTTAACGCAACTGAACTCTATTCCATTGCACCAATGAAAAAAGAACTGCTTTTCCTAAAAACACAGGGGGCGACTTTTCATAGTGGTCCACACAGTCTAGTTTATTGTTAGCCTTGAGACATAAAGGGATGTTTAAAGACAAATGTGACTCATGACAAAATGTGACATATGTGACTTTATGCTATGCCTTATTAATTTACAAAAAACATTTATGGTGGGTGAGCAAATAGCCTCTGTGTAGTTCCTCTGGTTGTAAACATAACTTTGCAAAAAAACCAGCATAAAAGTGCTTCATCTAGATCATTTCTAGCTCTAGAGTCCAGACAAGTAAACGTGACTACACGTGCTGAGCTGGCAGCCTCTGTAAACCATACATGGTCAAGGGTCAATGTGCATGGGGAGCCTCCACCTTAGGTCTCATTTGTTAACCATAAAGTCTTGTGAAATAGGCTGCTGACGCACGTTTTTACAAGCATGAGCATTTCCACCGGTGGGTACAGGACCATAGATATAGAATATTACAGGACAGTCCAGCCACGCTCAGCCAAAGCACGTATACACTCCTGTGGAGAGTTCACAGACTTGCAGCTTTTCAAGAACTCAAGATCATGTGACACTCACGTGTGGAACAGTCCTGGAATGCAGAAGTGTATTGGCTAACAGAACTGCAGTGTACAGCAAACACATAGTCCTCAGAGGACAGGAACTACATCAGCGACCACCAGTTTCACAAGAAGAAACCTACCATATCTTGCTTATGTGAAGAATGATTATTATTTATTTATCATTCAAGACCATCCTGACACTGTAGAAAGCTCATCAAGTATTAACCCATAGCAGTAAACACTAAAGGCATTAATTACCCTGCATGTAAGTAAACAAAAGCTACTCCTTATCATAACTAAGCATATAAACACATACTTTCTGTCAAAGTAAAAAGTAAAAAAGCTGGAAAAAATCACTCTGCAGGATAATACCCAGCACATTTAGATACATTTTCCACACGAGTGAACTGGGACAGCAGGGTTACCAGCACTGGCGCTTCTCTCACAACCAACCAAGTGCAACTAACTTTCACTAACTTTACTGGAAGAAGGACAAAAGTTAAGGAAACTGTAAGGTATCGAGCATCGCATTTGAGGTTAAAATGACAAACATTAACGTTTTAATCAAGAAATAAAAACAGTTTCCGTGTGTAAACAAAAGAAACGCTACAGAGAGTGCGTTCCTGGATCACAACAGCAACCAAAACACACGAAGAGGAGCAGAAGCATGTTCACAGCGATGCTGTTTATGTGTGAATGAGGCGAGGCTGGAGGGTGTTGTTTGAGGAGGACAGAGGAGTGTGTTTCTACCTCGATATCCGGCAGGTCCTTGCTCAGCATTCTAGCCATTTTCTTTTTTCTTCGAACCGAAAGACGCGTTTATTTTCGTGTTAAACAGACGCAGGCGACGCAGAGGCGTGAGGGTATAGTCCAGTGACCTGTTGGATGTCCCGCAGCCTGGATAGAGAGCCGCAGCGGTGCGGTCCGGGGAGGCTGATCCACACACACACACACACTCTTCACACACACATATCGCTCGCACGACGACCACGAGTGCTTTTCACTTCCCTGAATCTCTCCCTTTTGCAGGTCAGGCTGGCTGGAAATAAGATAATATTATGTGCTGTCGCAGCAACAGCCAAGTGGGACAAGCAGAATGTAGAGAGGGGGCAGGGGGAAAGTTTGAGCCGCTAACTTTAAGGGTGATTGCCCACACTGACCGTACACAGGATGCCTGGACGAGGAGACGGGGCTGCCTAGTATAGCTGGATTCACATTCAGACTACTGTCCTTGTAGTACCAGGGCAGAGGAGTCATATGCACTGGTTATATACACTGGTCATGTGCATTGGTCATATACACTGGTTATATACACTGGTCATGTGCACTGGTTATATACACTGGTCACGTGGACTGGTTATATGCACTGATCATGTGCACAGGTTATATGCATTGGTCATATACACTGGTTATATGCACTGGTCATGTCCACTGTTTAAATACACTGGTCATGTCCACTGTTTATATACACTGATCATGTGCACTAGTTATATGCACTGGTCATATACGCTGGTTATATGCACTGTTCATGTGCACTGGTCGCATGCGTGGGTCATGTGCACTGGTTATATGCACTTGTTATATGCACTGGTTATGTGCACCGGTCGCATGCACTGCTCATGTGCGCTGGTTATATGCACTGATTATATGCAATGGTCATATGCACAGCAGTCTGCTTTGACTGGGAAATGCACAGCTGCCTGGACTAGTCCCAAAGACCACAAAGTGTTCAGATATTCTTCCATTCTCTGCTCTGTAAATGTGGAATTAAAGCAGTTTTATATCTGGAAAAGTATGGGCATGCAGAAAGTGATGAGCTTTGTTCCAAAGTGCATTAAAGACCATTTGTATGACACCTAACCTCCTCCCTCACTTGTTGAGACAGGGCTTGAGACATCCAAGAAATATGAATAGTATATTAGAATTAATACCACCTTTATCAGAGAAATAATTGTGTTGCATCATTACACATTAACTGTTATTCTTTTCAAACCTCTTTTCAAATATGGCATTATAGAATGAAACTCAAAATTCAGATATTTTTATAAAGTGTAGATTTTCTGTTGTCAACTTAGCAAGTATCTAAATCTGCCCTTTTCAAGAGTCTGAAGACATTCAGTTGTTCTCTGCCCTGCTACAGTGTCTCAGTTGCCATAACACAAAAATTTAACCTAGAAAGTCAGGAAAGTTTAAAAGCAAACTGGTAAATGCCTTGAATAGCTGAGAGAGAAATAACTGGGATAACCTGCAGTGAAGGCTAATCTGAAATTTCACACAACAATTTGCTCCATTTCTGCAAGAGTTCACTGTGACAGCAGGGGCACGGGTTACTGGAAGTTTTTCAGGAGGAAAGAGCACAAACCCTGACACTGGCAGAAGAAAGTGGCAATGGACTTAAATGTACATGTGCAATATGCATTTTCAAAGTGACCAAGCCAAAATTGGCCTAGACAGTGTGGTAGCCCGTCCACACCAGGTACATTACTATACAGAAGATTTAAGCCATCTGGGCAGTTTAGTTTTTTCTTTTAACAGTAGTGGATATTGAAAGTGACCATTCTGTCATATGTGAACAGCACAAAATTCTTCCTCTGTATTTAACCCATTTACCAAGTGAAGCAGCGGGCAGTCAGGAACACAGCCCCCAGGGAGCAGTGTGTGGGGACGGTACCTCACTCAAGGGTACCTCAGAGGTGCTTAGCAGTCTTGGGATTTGAACCTACAGCCTCCTGATTGCAGGGTGAACACCCTAACCACTAGGCTACCAGCTGCCCATATTGGCTTAAAAGCCACAAACATTATAATAAATTATAAGAAATATTCAAATATCCCATCCAGTAACTGCTTCAGCTAATTAATATTTCATTAAATTAAATCAGGTGCTGCTGAAAGAATATAACAAATTCAGGCAATAGCTGGAGTGCACTTAGAAGTCAGGAGAGAAGCATGTGTTCTTCTAATTGTAAAAGAAAATCATATAAAATTAATGCATTGTTAAGAATGTAAAGATGCACAAAATTCATAATTCAGCATAATGCAGAGCTTCAGTTCATTTCCAATACTGCAAAAATAAAGGGTGCCTAAAATGTGCCTGATGTCAGTATATTAATGTTTGCATTTTTAGGCTATTAGAACATTCAAAATAATAAAAAGTACAGTATTTGGGACTTTAGTGTTGCAAAGTGTTTTTTTGCATGATCCATTCCTAAACATATTAAATATACTAAACTATGTGTTTTATAGCACCCCAATTTAGTGAACTAGTCACAAGCTAACAACGAATGCAATGCATTGATCTCCTTTGCATTGATGCTTTCTCAAGTCCAATACAGTCTCATTCACAAGCAACTGCTGTGATGCAAGCTGTAAAGAGTAATTACCACCTGCAAGTTGTGCCTGGATGTGCAAAAACGGATGAAATATGTGATAAATTTCACTGTACAAACAAGCAAAAGACTCTCGTCAATCCTTTCCAGGGCTTCCAGATTAAGAACCAGCTCATATATAGCGTTTTCAGTTCGCAAATTCCTTACAGTCCCGTAGTTGGTGTGAAATTAAATTTGAACTTATTTAAACCATGTATGCACATGAAATCATTCACATGAACACCTTTATTGCATACCAGTACCGGGAATCCAGAGTACCAACACTGATCACTGGTCAGGTATTCCACTGATTATGTTCCGTCATCCCTGAGATTGCTGCAGCAGAGATTTCTTTGATGTAGGATTTTGAAAGTGCATAGTTTCATAATTGTGCATATCTGGCCCATATACAGTGTTTATTCTCAGCCATGTATTTCCAGTGGGTTGAGTAAAGTTTCCATTGTGTTTTCTGGCAGCGAATGACTTGGCATTTTAGATAGGACAGACTTTTTTTTTTTTTTTTGCTGCCCAAGGTTAAGACATGGGTCAGAAATTGATTAATTCACATTAAATCCCCCACCCACTGTCAGCTGCCCAGAAACACGCTCTCGGGTCCTGGTCCTGCCGCTTTTTTTGATGATGCTGCATAAATTTAGCACATGAGGCCTGTCAGTCGGTGTGGAGCATACAGCCTGGAGATGTGTGCTGCCTGATCATTCCTGAGATACACAAACCTGTATCTCTAACTTTTTCTGCATAAACTGTTTTTATTTAACCTTTAGTGGTGATGAAGTCCTTAACTTGTGGAAATCAAAACATTTTCTGTGCAAAAGTTAGGCCACATAATATATAGATGGCTTAAGTATATGAAATGTCAGTTATTACTGTCAGTATGATATTGGAATTACAGTTTAAAATTACAGCTGATGACTTGCTGCCTCTTGGAGAAAACTGATAAGTCTACATTAAAACCACTTTTTGTCTGATCTTCAGTAAACATTCACCTGAAAATTAATAAATATCAAAAGATTTTAAAAAAATTGAAATTGATAAACAATATGGCAACAATATGGTAATCAATCCTTCCAACTTGGAGTAAATCTTACTGAAACAGTTAAAACTTTCGAACAATTTGTCTGATTTTCATGAAACCTGATGTGTTAATTTTAACTAATTTTGAGGTTACAAACATTTCAATAGGGGGCAATATAACATACAGTTGCCTGTTTCTCAGCACCCAACTGTCAGATTGAGCTAATTTTTTTGCATGCTGCTTCCTTCAACTAATCTACAAGTGAACATGAAATTATTAGTTTATAAGTAAAAAAAATATGGCCACCATCAACCAATCAGCTTTCAGCAGGCATGTTACAAAGCTCTCTACCAGAGAATAAAAATGTGGCACTATAGCAGAACATTTTGCCTTTTGGCCTTTAGCTCCTGAATCATGGGGCCTAAAAGTTATTTTGGCATGTTATTCTGTGCCTCAAACTAAACAAAAACATTTTAAGAACCATTAAGCTCCACCCACCTGTTTCTGAACACATTTGCAAAATAAGCAAAGTTTATTCCAGTTGTTATAATAAATGAAAGACTAGTGCATTAGTTGATTTTAAGTGAGGACATAAATAAATGCCAATTTCCTCTTTCTAGGACAATTACTGAATTTTAAAAAATTATGAATGCTTTGCTGAACTCCATGGAGCAGAAAGCACAGTGGATAATACAGCCAACCCCTTAGATTCACAGCTCAGGCAAGAGTGTCATCAATCTAAGCAAGAAAAAAAACTTGTAAACAACATGGTGGCCAGATGTCTATTAGTGCTTCCACGATGGGGCTTAGTTATTACTTTCACCTTAGTAATTACTTTCACCACTTCTCATGAAATTTAACATGCTTACACATCACAAGAGCTTAAGGTAGTCCAGAAATTTTGATCCATAAGGGGCACTGTAAAATACAAATAACTGCTTCCCACCAATTAAGCTAAAACTTTGTATGCTGCTGTTAAGGATGAAATAATTAAGCCATTTAACATTAATTGGGCATTTGGCAGGCTTAAGACTGGTACATTTTTATGTAATTTATAAATGTAGGCATTCTCCTATAACCTTATGAAATTTTACGTCAGCTGGCCATTAGGTGATGCTATTCACATTAAACACAAAGAAGACCTGTTGTTTTTAAAGTGTGGGATATCTAAAAATCCATCAGCGATTATTAGGTTGTCTTTATAAAACATAGGATGTCGGTGAGTCTGGTGGTTAAGTGGCAGAGTGCTCATCTGAGGTTTTGAATTCAAATCTAAACTTAACTGTACTTTTAAATGTTGATCTTGTGGGCTGTGTTTTCCTGGATCCCTATGATCGATGCATGCGGCTGTATTTGGTTTTGGTATTAGCATGGGCCACAGCAAATTAGAGGTTACCACTATTGGCCAGAAATTCCATATCAGTGCATCCCATAGTCTCATTGTGGCCCCTCATGCAGGGTGGGGCCTGTGGTGACCCGGCACTCTAATGTCTTTACTTGACCCCTTATCATTATGCATGGGTAGCGACAATAATTAGTATGGTACGTTACTGGTGTGTGCTATTGAGAATCAACTGCCCTGCTCTCTTTTCTCATCTATCAAGGATATCTATATGCTTTTTGCATAAACTGCCTTTTTTAAGGATTTACATTTGGATTATTGAAACTGTATGTCTTGATGTCTTCTGCTCTAATTTTTTCATGCAGGAGTATTTTACATGCAGATGATGTATTCTTTCGTTGGGACACCTTCATTGAAATATGCAATGTAATGAAATTTGTAATGGAGTTTGTATAAAAGTAACCCTTTATTATTTGTTTGTGGCCAAATGCATCTGGAATGACATTTAAAATACAGTTAGTTTTGCTTTGATATTTTTTATAGTGCATATCATGCTGGATCTTAAATATCTGTATCCTGCATGTGCACAGGTTTGTAAGA
>JBBPCZ010000007.1:12822708-12837613 GCA_037974445.1 Brycinus macrolepidotus | reverse complement strand
TGTATAAAAGTAACCCTTTATTATTTGTTTGTGGCCAAATGCATCTGGAATGACATTTAAAATACAGTTAGTTTTGCAGTCCTTAGTGCTTTGATATTTTTTATAGTGCATATCATGCTGGATCTTAAATATCTGTATCCTGCATGTGCACAGGTTTGTAAGATCTACGCAGGGCCCCAAAGATTCCAGTCAAAGCAAGTGTTTTTAATTGGATAAAATAACTAAAATAAATACCTTGATATTCAATCCATGTATTGAAATATATGTACCTTTTACTTTTTAATAGATTAGTTATAAGAATTTTCTCTAATATGTATTGTGGGTGTGAGTTTTCATATCCCCAAGGAACAGAGATAAGGTACTGTAACATGATTACGTACCAATTTTCTTTGTGACTATAAATAAATGGGAATATAAACATTAGGAAATCCTGTGAAAGGCAACAGTACAGTTGTGCAGTAATTCAGTGAGTTTTATTACAGCAACCTAAAATTGCCAAGTACAGTGAGTGGAATAAAGCATATATTCATGTGATGGCGTGGTTTTAAAGCAATTACCTTCAAATAAGATTTATGTTATATGTGAGCATGCCAAATCCAATTCCCCAATGTCAGTTTCACATGTTGAGAATAATCTCCACCTTAATGTGATTATTCCCTTTTTAAGATTGCATTTCACTGGGTCACTGAAGTTCTCTGCATATTTTTTAATATTTTCCCGTTATTACTTGGAAATGGGTACATTTCTAATCAGGTCATACAAATTTCATTACATTGCATATTTCATGACTTCATCAAACTAATTGAGTCATTTATCTGGCTTTTTTAATAGTCTACATGTTTAATGCCCATCTCTGAATTTTGCCATGTGCAACGAGCACCCATCTATCCTCTGAACAGTATTTTCACAGTCTTGAGTTCAAAGATTGAAATTGTAACATTACATTCAAACTGCTGGGCTGGAGAAATGGTTCAGGAAGAATTAGAAAGCAATTTTTCACATGCATCACCTCACAATCTGTCTATTCATTTCTGCTGTTTCTCCATTCTAGGAATCAGTCATCTGCTCATTATAAGGAGTGTTCATAACTGTGACTAACCCTTTTAGTGGCAAAGATGAGTTCGTACTAGTAATGGTGGGAGATTAGATAAAAATATAGCATAATATTTTCATGACACATGTCAGCCAAAATTCAGAAAAAAATAATTTATTTTATTTAAAATTCGAAATTAACAACAGAAAGCTTTGGAATTTTGAAAAAATTAAAACATGAAAAATCTATGGTCAATAAAATTAAGAAGAACATTTGTGACACTGAACATGTTATGATTTTTGAGAAAAAAAGGTCAATTTTTTGAGTCTCATCGTTTTCACGAAAGTGGTATTAAGACAACTCTCAGGCTGATCTGATGTGCTCATCAGAGGCATCTATATATATATATATATATATACACACATTGACGTCATTGTTTAATTGTGACAACTAATAAAAAAAAAGTTTAAACTTGATAGTGTTTGTGTTTAACCTGAGTGATATGCAATCAGAGCAAGTTCAGAATGCTGAGGTACAAATTCAAAAGACGTAAACTGAAGTGATATCTAAAGTCAGAAAAAAAAACCTCTGGTCAGCATGCCTCATTAATGAAGCATTTAATAATAAAAATAATAATTAAAAGTACTGCCCTTTAAAATCCTATTAATTATGCTGAACACAGAGGGATGAGAACAAAAGACTTTTCTAGAAGATAAACAGCATTTAGACTTTTTGTTCTACAGAGTCTGCATTTCTATTTATCATGTGTTTAGTGTTGGACATCCAAGTGTCAGCCTTCATTAGAGTTACAAACTGCTGTGAACAATGGTGTAGAGGCAGGACTCTTTGAACCACAAAATAATGAGCATAAACAGCATGGCCTATACTGCATACAGCATCCAGCACTGACAGGGGCACACACAAACACCGCTGGAGAATGTTCTGTGGAGAAATTGTTTCATTATATAACAAGGATAATACATATGTATATATATATATATATATATATATATATATATATATAAAACACTTTGGCTACAGTGAACATGTTAAATAATAAAGTTCAGCAAATGCTAGAGATCCCTTTATGCATGAAAGTTCCTCAGAGAACTGTCCATTTTAAAACTGGAACGATAGAATAGTTTTTGTACTTCTTTCAGTAATGGATAATATTTACTGGTAGACGACGGGTGGAAACTTGCCCAGGGATGCGGCTGCTTCCCCTCACTTCATTTGGCTGTGTGACAGGATCCATAACCCGCCCTGAATCCCATCAAATGATGGGGGATGAAGTGTCATCTTCCCTCTCGATGCCTTTGAGAAGTTTCACCTCTGCAGGGAACTGTCATCAACCCCCCCTTTCTCTCTCTCTCCTTCTCTCTCTGTCTCTCTCTCTCTCTCCCCCACAAGTAGGCTGATCCAATCAGAGGCTGGTTGAGCTGGCATGTCCTCAGCAGGTGAGTCGTTCCCCTTTGTGTCTCTGTGTGTTTGAGCCCTCTTTGTCCTGGCCCACCTGGGCAGCATCTTCCCCCTATGTGTGTGTGCGTGTAGTGTGTGTGTGTGTGTGTGTATGTGTGTGTGTGTCTTTATTTTTTCTCTTTTGTCCCCAGAAAAAACACTGTGTACTTGGAGGAGCAGAAAATGTGACCTTGGAAACAAAGGGTTTGAAAATCATTTATTATTCTTTAAGAAATAACTTTTATGTAATATCGTCGTTCGGACCCCAGCCGAATACCCGCAATACATGTTGATCTGTGATTGAATTTGTTTTACTCATCTGTATTGTATCTAAGACAATATTTTTGCCCAGGTTGTTGCATGACAAAGCCTATGATAATGAGTCATCCTCTCAGGGCAGTGACATGTCTTAATACATGTGCTTGCCATATAACACAAAAATACAACATTCACCTGCCTTAGACAGTTCCTTCGCATTTTGACAGCAGTACGACAACATTTAATCATTATCAAGATCAAATATATCACAACAGGTTTCTTGAAGCATCGCATTATTGTATATGTGCCACATCACTCACTACCCCTTCTCCAAACTCACACTTGCAAATCAATTATTATTTGCTCATAGCTTATCAATCCTATTTTCTGAAATAATTGAGCCGTAATCTAATTGGTCCAGTGACCCTTTACATAATTAAATGTTATCAAAGCGATCTGTCGGTGAGTGTCAGCGAGCAGATGTTGCGTTTCAGTGGAGTAATCAGTCATCGATCGCCCGCCTTCGGTCCATCACAATTACCTTAATTTGTGCAGTCCGGAGTGTGTGCCCCCTCGTCCTGAGTGAGTCCGTGCCACCTCCCCCCCCCAGGCCCGGTCGATACTCACCTCGGATGGCCCTGTGCTCTCCTCCGCCTCGTCAATGCCTTTGATCAGGATCTGTGGGATAGCCCATGCTTGGGTGGGTGGAGGCCAATCAGCACCCTCAGGGCCAGCAAACATGTCCTTAAGTTCATTCTGTTCATTAGGAACACTCGCAGGCAAAGCCAGAGCACCTGTGATTGGTCACTTTCTATTACTGCCCTTCTGCACAACCCCTTTCTTTCTTCATGAGTGTCTTTCAAATCCCTGGACTGTCATAACCGCTTTACCATTTAAGTTCAATGGCTTTCCATTTTGCGCCCCTGGACAATAGACGCTGGCTGCTAAGAGAATCAATATGAAACCTTGAAGAATTCATGCCAGCTGATATGATGTATACTGTCATTGTTACATGGATAATATGCTTCCACCTCAGCGCTCAGCTCATGTGTGCTGTCTGTCTGTCTGTCTGTCTGCCTGCCTGCAGACGCTCTAGCATGTCTGTGTGGTTAGACAGAGGCCGACAGATCTGCTCTTTCTCATCGGTTTCATCAGCACAACCGCACAGGCCAGATAATTAGATCAAACAATAGGATTAGAGCTCATTAGAAAATGAGCGCCTCCTCCGCGTTTTTGAGCCACGTCCGTGCCGCACTAAGCAAGGGATGCCAGGGATGGCACTTCATCATTAATTTTGGTTGGCGCTCTAGCTGGCCGCAGCAGGACACTCTCCTCCGTCTAACAGAGAATAAAAGGTGCAGGAATGACTTGAAGTCTCATAGTTGGGTGTATTTCTTTTATTCTCTGGAAAAAAAGAGCATCCCAGGTAATAAAAGACCTGTTCCAAACCCATGCTTTCAATTCCACAGTTCCAAAACTCAAGAAGCAGGCTAATAAGCATATTTTAACGTTAACACGTACACTTTTTTTTCACAAGCAATTATTACCAGGAGCATCTTTTTTTGGCCTTGTGGCTGCAACACACCAATAAGGTTAGACAAGATTTAATCGTGGGTTTAAATGTTTTATTTATAGACTCAAATATCATTACAGCAGTCTGCCAGGGACCCCACAGGCTGTTGGCAATAAAAAATGGCATCTAATTAACAAAGAGCACAGTAACAGAAAACCTGGATGGAGTTGATTCAACATTCATGGCGCATTTATATTTCACCAATTCACTTCAGGCTGTTTACTTTTCTTACACGTTCACAGAATGCATGTATTTCTCATGTTCTGTAATATTATTAAACCCAAATACCAAACAAGTTTAAAAAAAAAAACAGAAACAGTAATTTTAAATATACACTGTGTTGAAATGAAACAGAAACCTGCAAAGTTCATGGTTGTTACATGCAAATGAGATATGCAAATACTGCAAGTGTCCAAATGGTCGATTATTATTAGTGATTAGCTGAACGTACAAATACAGTATCCAGAATAAACATGTAAAATTTAAATGTGTTTGTTCATACAGAAGCAAATACAGAGATCCCTCTTGCCCCATCTCTCTCTCTCTCTCTCTCTCTCTCTCTCTCTCTCGCTTACTCTCTCTCACACACACACGCGCCTCCCAAATCCAACACACGGCAGTCCAAAAACTGCAGTGTTTGGGGCTGTGGGGTGCTCTTGCCAAGGCAAACAACACTCTGGTGCAGAACAACAGATTACCAGAGAGTGGAATGTCCTGGCCGCTACCATGATGAAACTTCATGGAAATAACCTGCAACATTTGCACTTTGGGTGGAGCTGCAGAGCAAATGCATTTCCTTCCCTTCATCCAGCCGTCCTCCCTCAGACGCCTTACTGCATTGCTGGATAAAGAAAACACACATCATCCACCCCCAGCCCCCCCACCCCCATCCCCCATTCTCCTCACTCACACTCTGTCCTCTGATGAACCTCACACACCTATCAGAAATTCATCATACAAATAAGAGTGTGTGCAGCCTCCCCCTGTCCATTCACAGCCTTCCTCAAATTTCCACTTTATTCCCACAGTACCACAAAGACCAAAGAAACATTAATTAGAAATCAAGCAGCTCGGGCCGTGGCCAATAAGACGGTTGTCCCATGCAAATACTCCAAAATGAAGTGTTATTCTTAATTGCAGGTCAGTGTGAAACTGATGTGTCAGCTGCTGTGACTGCTAATTAATTCTGCTCGCAAACGAAGCCGTCGACAGTCTCCATCTGCCGGTGTTTAACCTGGGAGAGAGTGAAGTGTCGTTTTGTCATGCTCTCATTATGACAAAGTGCTTGCCTGCAATTATGACTTTTAATGGAACACAGAAGATGGTGTAACTTTTATGTCCACGCTCAACGTTTAGTTCACTTTCGTCCCTCTGGGACTTGATGAAGAAAAGAACAGGGCCCGGTTCTGTTGATAAAGCAACTCTGACAACTGAAAGTGACATTGGGTTAAATAACATTAGCATATTGGCTTGATGAGTAAATCAAAACGGGTAATTCACTTAAAAAGAGGTGTTATATTTCCTTCAGGACTCTTCTCTTTACACATCACTTTTCTCCTTCTCTCTAAAGGGATCCCATAGAAGAACTTTTGATCATCCAATTAACATTTAATGAATCATTTTTGTAAATGTATAAATAAACCCTTTAAAGACCCTCAAATGCACACAATGTAAAGGCTCTATACAAAGTTTTCCTAAAACTGTACATTCAAGCCAAGAAGTTTTATATTTGAGTGTAAAAATAAAATCTGTATATATTTTTATGATGATGATGATGATGATAATGATGATGCTTACTATTATTATTATTGTTATTATTATTATTATTATTATTATTATTATTATTATTAGTCTCAGCAATCTGTTTTTGTCCTCCTAGACCCTGGGTTCAGCTCAAGTGTTTTCTGCAGCTTCCATCTGTGCACGCTGACCAGGCCTCCCTCACACCTAGTAAGCGATGATGATGTCAGCACTGAACATCAAGATTAGCTGCGTAATGTCTCAGCCTGAGAGAACATGCTTGTGCATCATCAATAATGCAACACGAAATAAGCTGCTCCCAAACTGCTGCCTGCTGAGCTGAGTCACTGAAGCTGCCTCATGGCACACTGGACACTAGCTCAGGGAGGCCAGCGTGAGGGTGAGTGGTAGCGGAGGGGCGGTCAGAGAGAGTGTGGGTAGGTAGAGCACTCAGAGTTCACTCTCAGTGAGGCGAGCCACGGTGGCACTCTGTGTGCAGCAAGTTGACTGGGGCACTCCACTTCCTCTCCACATTCTCTGTACTTCTCCATAGGCGTCAATGGCTGAGCCAGACAAGTGGCTGCACTTGTGAGTCATATTAAATACATACGGTTAACACGAGCACCACTAACAGCAAAAATTACAAGGGACTTTGCGGTAAACGTAAGAGAGGTTGCAACCTGAAAGCACTTAAAAGGGAATTCCAGTGATTTTTCACATTTTATGGTTAATTAAGTGGTTAAGATATAAACAAAGCGTGGTGAAACGCTCCATTCTAGAGAAACTCATTGTTCATAGCAGTGGTGATGGGAACCAGACGTCTGAAGAGTTTAATGCCTTTAAAAGCTCCCTCACAGAAAGTTAATACATGAAATAGTTATGAATATTCTGCTTGATACACAAGTTTTACGGTAGTTGTGACATTTGATTTATAGATTTTAGGCATTTTGGCCTAAAATCTATTAAAAAAATGCATTAATTCCAGAGATTCCAGAGATACATATTTAATACCCACGAAAACATATTTATAGTAATAGAAAACATAAAAAATAATAAAAAAATAAAAAAAAGTCAGTGTATCTACAATACACTATGTCACATTAAACTACTTTGAATGACCTTCTCAAATTATATAGAAATTGAAAAATCAATTAAATTCCCCTTTAACAATATTCAAGGAATATGTAGCTGTTCATAATTCTGGAGCAAATGAAGTAGATTCAGTTCATCGCTGTCAGAATGAAACCCGCCCCCCAGTATCTCCCCAGTGGTAACTTTACAGGAGAAAGACAAAATGTTGATAACTTTCTATTTACACTAATGTACAGCAAGATTTTATTCCAAGTAATTTCAGAGCATTTCTGTTGTGATTGAGTTGGCATTAAATGTTCACACAATATAAAAGGCAGCTTCCCTTTGCAAAGGTGTAATAAATAAATAGATATGTTTCTAGAACACAGAAAAAAATGGACTTACAAGGTTTATATTCAGCAGTGAAAATACTGAACATGAGCCAGCTCTTTTGTTCCTTTTTTTTAGGCCCTACATAATTTTTTCCAATAAGGCCACGAGAACAAACAGAACAACTATGTGATCATTGCAAATGTCCATAATAGTGTGTAATAGAGGAAAATGCAGGAGAGGTCAGAGGGAGGACACACACTACATATTGTTGAGGCCAGTGTAGATCATTCTAGCAGCCTGCAGGACAGCATGTTCAGCGCTTAATATTAGACCTTGAATATGCAATCCCCTTTCTCTCTCCCGCTCTTTCTTTCACCCTCAAAGCAGCCTTCGCAGCGTTATAATGGAAAGCATATTCTTCTGTTGCTATTTGCAGATGGCAAAGCCATTCACACATCGGCGAGGAAAAGGCCGTGTCTCGAGACTCGGTAGATAACAGTAGAGTCTGGGGCAAGTGTCTGGATGCCCCTGCTTTGCATTTGAATGACACACCAGAAAACATCACTGGATTTGTCACCGTAGCCAACGGAGTGGAACAATGAGGAGACCATACAAGACCAGAATCACACTAGTAGGATAAACAGATCCATTAAAAAAATACAACAAAAAAAAAAACGTTCTGGCCAAAGCCTGGTGAAAACTGCTTTCTAGAGATTAAGATGAATTAGAAACTGCCATCTTAATGTCTTTTGCAAAAGAAACTGCCTAGGTTTAGTACAACTCAATAAAACTAATTAAAGATGTTTGTTTCTTGTAATGTAATAGTTTGTAATTTAACAACAAAGAACCAGCAGTTTTATTGTTGCAACCGGATTGCCAAATGTTACATGATACGATTGCCAAATATTATACATTCAAAAAATGTTTCTTACTAATTCAAGCGACTACAGAAGTGTGGGCAGGATATTTCTCTCATTAGATCATGTGAAATATTACACATGAGAACAGCAAAGTTTTTCCAGCTAATGAACATTTCTACATTAAAGCACAATCAAGGACGAATGTCCTATTTCTGCACCGAGAAGCTCATTTAGGGATGAAGTGAATTGGCAATAAAAGTGACCTGACTGTGCAATAAGATCTCTGCTGTCTAGGCCCAGAGGCACAGCTGAAGCGCCTGCGTGATCCTGCACTGGCACAGATTATTCCCTATCAATAACACTGGCCCATGCTTAAGTGAGAGAGAGAGAGAGAAGACAGAGAGAGATAGTGAAACAGTTGTGCTGCAGAGAGAAGCAAACAATAGATATTACCTTGCATTTGCACTGCAAATGTTTCCTTTTACCTTTTATCTTTTCTTTTTCCTTTTCTTTTCTTTTCTTTTTTTTTTGCGTTTTGACAACAATGCCTTCCAATAAGATTGAGCATGCTGTGTTCATGGGTGGGTGATACCTATGAGCCTCAGTGTGTGTCGGGGGGGATCTCTGGGGGGCAGCCAGCATTTAGGAGAACTGATTAATCATACCCTTCCTCCCTCTCTCTCTCTCTCTGTCTGGAAGGTGATAGCTCATGGTAGTAGCAGAAGGCTTGGCCCTTGTTAAGTGTGCATCTAGTGCGAGACAGAGGTTTACATAGCTGTGTGTGTGTGTGTGTGTGTGTGAGAGAGAGAGAGAGAGAGAAAGAGACAGAGATAGAGCAGGGGAGATGAATGAAAGGCTGCTGAAACCATGAATTATCACCTACTGCACCTCTGGAACAGAGAATACATCGATGGGGCAGACCTACAGGCTACACACACACACACACACACACACACATACATATATGCAAAGCAGGGGCATCCATAAATATATATGCATTTGCTCATACACATAGAAACTAATGGCCTAGTAATTAGAAAATGCATGTGTATAGCATGTAGCCATGTGGCACCTGATTTATTTCTTTGTACATTAAATTTCAGAAGCATCCTTCAGCATCATTCAAGTCACTCCTCTCCAGACTACTGGGGATTTTTCCAAACCGAAATGGTTTTTACTCAAAACTCCTCTCAGAGAAATATTAGTCACAAGAGTTTGTGAAGTGAGGTGAGATAAAGGAGTGGAGAGGGAGATAGAGAGAGAGAGGGAGAGAGGGAGAGAGGGAGAGAGCGATTGCACTTTGCGTTGGAATGGGGTGAGTGGTGTCCATGGAGAATTTGGAAGTAGTGGATGTGACTCCTTCATTCAATCTGCGCAATCTCCAATACAGGCTGAATAAATTGCTTTTCAAATATATTGCTTAGCTCCTATCTATGAAGCACTGATGTGGATACATTTCATAGACTGCTATTTAAGCCTCAGCCCCTTCAGCAGTGTGCTCTTATTAAAAAAAAAATGGCCCATGCTAACCTGAAATTAATCGATAAAAGAACATACAAGGCAACACACACATACACCCTTGCACAACTCTGACCCTTCACACACATATGCTGAAGAATAAGTAGCATGCACATAATTAATGTAATGGAGTTTGGTGTGTGCTATCAGCTCTTAGTATCAGTATAATGATGATCTGCACCCGTTATAAGAGTCAATAAGCCTGGGGATATGAGCTTAATGTCTGCCTCTGCCTTTTGTGCTCTACTGAGGGGCGGCAGCCATCGGAAATGCAGCTCGCTAATGCAGCACATTTCCAATTGATTAATGCTGCAGATCTTATTTGCGGAAACCACATTATGTTCCTGAAGGAAGCTGAGGCAAGATAGGGAACCGCTCCAGCTATACATGAGGAAATAAGGGAAAAAAAAACATGTAAAGGTGTTAAGGTTCCTCCTTACACGAGCTGAAGCAGTAATAAGAGAACTAAGCAGTCATCTAGGGGCTTCCCATTAGTAAACATGTGATTAGATGATTCATTGCTAACAGTTGCATCAGTTTTTTCTTACTGAAGCGAGAAACGAAAAGAATAAAATAAGGAAAAAATGAATGGGTAAAAAAAATGCAGTAAAGTATATGGGGGTCTTCTAGCTGCAGAATAGCTTATGTAAACAGTAGCATACAGCGAAAGGAGCGAATTGTGCAATTAGTGAAGGCCCTACTGTCCCACAACCATTTTCCAATTGATCTATTGTGTATGCTCTAAAAGCCCATTAGCGTAATAGTGTCTTAAATAAATAAGTACACTGAGAACAACTTCACTAGAGCTTTATCTCACTAACACATGATCAAATGTAACCTTGTTTCACACTGTTATGACATTTAGATGAGCACTTTCTCGCTGGTGGACTCTATTTCTGTCCATAGTAAATACTAATACATAATTAATAAGCTTATAATGAACTCCAAAGAATTACATAGTTGTGATTACATGGATATTATTTTGAAAAAAAAAAAAATTAAAAATCCCGTTCGATTACATGTAGTTTAAATACATTAGGCAATTTAATTACATGGGATCATTGTATTTTATTTAATTTTTTCCATTCCGTTTATTTTAGAGTCCGACCGGCCTTAGCAGTGTCCACCAGCACCCCCTGACCATTGTTGTCTGCTGATGAATGAATTCGACTCATAGGCATGCTGACGCGTGAATGACTGGCGCAGAGAGGATGTGATGGACAGAGGCAGCTGTGCTTTGACAGAGAAATATCTTCATGTAAATGTCCCTCTCCAAGGATGACAATGAGCATTAGGGCTGAGCATGCGAGCAGTGTGTGTTGGCTAGCGAGCGCAGAGCTATGCTATAAGAGTGTAAATGGATTAGTGCAGATGAAGCATGCAAGAGAGCTCAGGCCACAGTCAGGCAGAATAAACAGGATAGAAGGTGATAATCTGCCCGACTGTGATAAGAACACGGAAATCCAAACTTACAACCATATCAGCATTATCTGTAAAGAGCTGCACAGTTTGTAATAGGAATGGTATCAGAAATGGTCGATGTGCAGCATGAAACAGTGGGCAACAATGATTTTTATTTTTAACATCTAAAATGATTTATGAGGTAGACTTTTTTGGTTCTCCATAAATAAGCCTTACTGTATATGTGCAGTGATTTTAAATGAAAAATAAATCTTACATCTGAGACAAAATATACAAATGCGTAAATTTCACTTAAATAGAGCTTTATTCATGACATAAAGAGCAGAAAAAATTACATGACGAATATAAATTCAGTAAAGTGCAGTCATTTTGAGGTACCTTGCTGTATATAATTACAATGCTCTATATTCTATAATGTGCTATATGATTGAGGTCAGTTGTGTGACGTCAGCAGAAGAGGACAAGAAAAATATTCCGTGAGGCTATTTATCAAAAAACATCAAATAAAATCCCAATTAACAACAAGCACAATGATCCTCTCAAACAATTTTATGAATGTATCGCATTTACAGAATAACCCTTTCAATGTTAGAAAATGGCCTTCAGAATGTCAGCATCTTCAAAGAATAAAGGATATATTGTAAATGAATGAATGTGACCTCACTCTCATATTATTGAGAAAATAATTAATGATACAGATAATCATTAATACTCTATTCTAACATCTGAAGGGGGAGGGGAAGGGTGCTCTTTATCTAACTGGCTCTTTGTAACAGTCCTTGTTTCCTAGCTTCAGTTATAACAGTTATAATAGTCATATAGTATGTTTAGTATACAATATTTAAAATAGCTATATTATTATTATTATTATTATTATTATTATTATTATTATTATATTATTCTCCTCCATATATTGTTACATATTATTATGTTAATTTTTCATTCATGAATGCTTGTTTTGGTAGTGGCACATGATAACGCAGTGGTAAGGTTTACAGGTCCAACAATTGTCATTCTTTTTTTAAGCAGAAAGAAAAAAGGTGACATTATTTTTCACTTATGTGGGTCCCCTAGTGGTAAAGGTGCATAAGATGGTCTTACTGGCTTTGCCACCACTCTCTGTTCATTAAAGCACCGCCAAAAAGCATGATAATCACAGGGTGATCAAGGGGAGAGCCACCGAATTGTTTTCTTTAGTCTGTCTGAAATGCTAATGCATCATTTCAATGTACTTAATGATAATCAAGAGTAAATTGGCCTGTTTGCAGATTTAGAAAACCTGCCTGTTAATACATCAACATATTTTTTTTTTGTTCCATTTCCCAATGATACATGACTCTTTTTTCTAGCATTTTAAAAATTACATTTTTTCCTGTGAAAAAAAAGATCTCATGTATATTTATAAGATTTGACATGTCTGAGGGTATGCTTTCATAAGTCAAGTAGATCCTATTACGCTGCTTAAATGGATTTTCATGGGTGTTAGAGTTTAGAATGCACCATCATATGCGGTGACTGATACATATTCATGATATGAGCGTGGCTACATGGCAAGCGGAGCTCTAGTCAATCTAAGCCTGTGGTAATTGTTTATCTGCTGTGTCTTCTTTTAGAATCAGTCTTCCTCCCCAACGCATAAATTGAGCTGTCGCTGGCTTGGTGGACATTTTGTTTTGTTTTGTTTTTTTTTTCTTTCTCTCGGCCCTCGTGCTCGGCAGGCTTCCGTGCGGAAACCCCACACGATAAATGTCATTTCAAAATCAATTTGCATGAAAAAAGGTGGAGTGGGAGGTGAAGAGTGTGTGGTCCCGAGGACAGATAATAAATACCATAGACTACATGCATTTGCATCTGCAGCCCTACATCAGCCACCCAGAATGTACAGCAACTCCCTTTACCAAGCTCCCAGGCTGATCAAAATAAATAAATAAGGCAAAGAACAAGTAAATAAATAAATAAAACAATCCCCAAAACCTGGTACACATTCAAACAGTAAGGCACCCTAGCTCAGATTATAGACTACTTCCAAAATGCAGTGCAACAGCAGATGATGAATCAAAATCAATACAATTACACACCACCCAAACATCTTTTGTGTGTGTGTGTGTGTGTGTGTGTGTGTGTGTGTGTGTGTGTATGTGTGTTATGTGTGTGTGTGTGTGTGTGTGTGTGTGTGTGTGTGTGTGTGTGTGTGTGTGAAAAATCCAGTAAAAGGCTACGTGGTGAAAAGGAGTGGCCAGCCCCATCTACAGACACTCAACAGCACAGTCATCACACACAGACACAGGAGATGCAGCTCTGTCTGCTCGGTTGAAAAATGGCCGTGAGTGTGAGTCTCAGCACATATGTACGTGAAAGTGTGAGCATGCGTGCGCAGGCGTGTGCTTGTGTGTGAGCCCCTGCTTTAAAGGCAGCAGGGCGGGCAGGTGGGCTCTCTGGGCTGTGTGCTCCCTCTAGTTCCCTGCCGTCATCGCCGACATGACTCTCCTCGACTACGCGTATTCTTAAGCAATAACAACGTGATCCGTATTATCCACCCAAGAATACCCGTCACCGAAGAGAGTCTTTATTTTTAAGGAGAAAGCAATAACGGAATCGCAAGCATTGTCCTCAGCCATTTGGCAAACGGCAAGGCCTTTCAAAACAACTGATTGAAGATGCTTTGTAGCACAAGGCAAGGCCCCATCAATGGCTTTTCTGCAAACAGAAATTAACATAGTGCATTTTTCAATCCATGCTTTCAGAGGAACATGTGAGGCAATAGCTCTGGATAGCTTTGTTAGCTTTGTCTTCCAACAGTCTGGTGAAGCCTGTTGTGGTGAAGAGTGTATATAATGTAGAAGAGGTGGAGGAAAGGTGTAAGGAGTGGGGGGTGGGGTTAGAGAGTGAGGGGGTTGCACCCCCCCCCATCACGTCGCGCACCTACCTGTGTCTCCAGAATGTGGAGAGCTTGGCCCAAGCTGGGCTCCTCCAGCACCAGAGCCTGACCTGCTGACCATCTCCACACTGCAGACAACATCCCACGGTACAAGACCTCCTGCAAACATGCACACACATGCACACACACACACGCACACACACACACAGGTTGGGGTATTAGGGTTCATGGAAGAGCTCAAGGCCTTTCATGCCTGCCTGCTACTGCTTATTACTACTGTCCAGCTCACTACACCCTTCCACAGTGTATCTGTGTAAATTTAACAAGAGGGAAAATAGAAATAGAGAGAGTCCATCTGTGCGTTAAGGAGAATTCTATACAGCAAAAAAAAAAAAAAAAATTAATATTATTAGAGTGACTTATTAGCAGTTTTAATAAATCAGCCCCAGTCCCTCATCCCATATACTTCCAAGATCATGACAATTTGGCAAAAAAAAAAAAAAATATATATATATATTTTATATTATATTTTTTAATATAAAGGCAAAAGAAACACTTTGTGCAAATATATTTTTACTGTTTTAACACTTATAACACAATGACATATAGACAAAAATCTATTCTGAATTTGGGCAATGACATTAAATAGTGTGTGTGTGTGTGTGTATCTATCTATATCTATCTATCTATCTATCTCTCTCTCTCTCTCTCTCTCTATATATCTATATATCTATATATATACACACACACACACACACACA
>JBBPCZ010000007.1:12809683-12822608 GCA_037974445.1 Brycinus macrolepidotus | reverse complement strand
TATATATATATATATATATATATATATACACACACACACACACACACACACACACATATATATATATATATATATATTTTAGTTTTTATAGTTTTCATGTTGAACATTGATCGTGAAAACCGTTTATATATTAGCTTATATTATAGAGTACAGTACTGAGACAAATCTGTCAGTATCCATGTTAATCAGAACAGTTTTAGAGCTTAAAGCTCAAAGAAAACAGAATTAATAATGTATGGTATTTTAAGCAGTAAGTGCAAAATATTTCCATTTTAACTGATCTCCTCACATGAATACAAATAACATGCTCCACTCTGTTGATTTACTTTTTAATCAATAGCCCTGATTCGCTATGCAGGCATTAGTTCCTTCCTTTTACTCGTCATTTATTCTGCTTTGTTTATTTGGTTGGCAGTCTTTGAAAACTGTTTTGTAGGTTTCCTCAATTTGAACATCTATGATTTTACTGAAAAACGTATTTACGAAAATAATTGCAGTGTTTTCAATATTTTGAAGCAGCAGAGCAGTAAAAATTCCAGTTCAGTTTAAAAATGATGAAACTGACATTGGCATTTTGGAAAAGTGTTTTGGGTTAGAAATGCACATTAATTAACAAAAATTCAACCAATTTATATACTGTATACACCCTTCAAATAACAGAGGATGAAAGAGCAATACAGCGGTGTTTTTTACATTTTTCACAGAAAGAAGAAAAATGCTCCTAACATTACTAGAACTGAAAAAAACTGGATTAATGATATTTGAAAATATCTGTTAAACCAGTTATACTGAGGGGACAAACAAACACACGCTGAAACTAGACCAAATGTAAGTGAAAAAGAGAACACGCTTACCCCTACTATATCCCAATACTGACATGAGACTGGGGAAGGTGGAGCGGAGAGAAAGAGAGAGAAAGAGAGAGAGAGAGAGAGGGAGAGAGAGATGGACTGAAGCAGTGAACACAACAAAAGCATCTGTGGAGCATCCCGGTGCTGTAGCAGGCTGCTGCCCCCCCAAGCCCACTAAACAACGGGACGCACCTCTCAAACACACGCGCGCACACACACATAAACACACACACACGCACACACACACACAAACACACACACAGCTGCCCTGACGCAGGGCACACTCACCCAGCATTATAGCCCCGGGGCACTCTCTCCACCTCGGAGACATCACACACTCTCTCCAGCTCCACACACACACACACACACACACACATACATACATACACACATGGCAGCCAGGGATTCTCCCCCATCACCCATCACTAAACTCTGAGAAATAATCAATGCCCCTCCATGCAGATCTATTTCTGTTTGTCTTCTGTAAAGTTCCTCTGGGTGCACTCAGTCACTTTCTCCTCTCCAAGTAGTTTTTTTCTTACTCTTTCTGCTCTAGCTTTTGTCGATTTCTCTCTCCCTCATCTCTGAAATGTCTTTATGATGGAATTGCGTGGTACATTGATTGCAAGGTAACAAAAAAGAAAGAGGCTGGGTGAAAACCTCCACAGATTTTTTTTCCCCCAGCCCGGCTGCTGAGCATCTCTGAGTGAATCTGTGAATCTGTATTCTCTCCCTCACTCCACTTCTCTCTCTCAGCTCTCTCTCTCTGCTCTGCTCTCTCTCTCTCTCTCTCTCTCTCTCTCTCTCCCTCTCTCCACGAGAGGTCTGTGCTGCCCTATTCCAACCCCATAGAAAAAAAACACCACTTCTGGCAGGACCCTTTACTGATTGCAATTTAATTGCAAAGAGCCCATGAATATGGTAATATCGCACAATACTCTTGACAGGAGGAAAGAGCAGCTCTAAGATGACGCCGGGCTCTGCACAAATATGCATCCAAACACAACAAAAATATAACAAAAAAACAGACAATATACACATACACAACAACACATAGAAAAAAATGTGTGACCAGTGATTCTTGGACAAAGGCTGTAAATGCAGACCTAATTGCAGGAAATAGCTTTTTGTTCCTCACCATGGGTAAAGAAAGAGAGAGGAAAAAGGAGAGCGGACGCCGAGATAAAGAAAAAGGAGAGTGGATGCTGAGAGAAAAGAGAAAAGAGAGCGGATGCTGAGAGGAAAGAGAAAGCAGAGTGGAGGCTGAGAGGAAAGAGAAAGCGGAGTGGAGGCTGAGAGGAAAGAGAAAGCGGAGTGGAGGCTGAGAGGAAAGAGAAAGGATGAACGTGGACAGATGTCCACACGCGCACCGTTGAAGTGACTTACCCTCCCAGCCCTGGGATCCGTCGGGCACCTCCTGCGGAGCTGAAAGCCAGGGAGGAGGCATCTGCTGCCTGCCTGCGATACACCGGGGGTAGCACGTCTGTGGCTCTCCCAACACACACACTCCTCAAAGAGCCACAGAGAGACAGAGAGAGAGAGAGAGAGATGTGGCCAGGCAGAGTTCCACGGTGTACAGGTGGATGCTGCTGCTGCTGCTGCTGAGGCTGAGGCTGAGGCAGAGGCGTCCCGCTCCACAAAAAGCATCAAAAAAAGCCCACTCCTCTCACTCCCGAGCCCAATGATCACCCTGACACAGCAGATGAACTTACAGTGGCGGACGAGAGAGAGACACTGAGGCAGAGGGAGTGGAGAGAGGGAGAGAGGGCGAGAGAGCAAGAGAGCATGACAGAGAAAGGCGAGAGCTCTGTGTGTGTGTGTATGTGTGTTCAGCATGTGTGAGAAAGGGAGATACAGAGAGGGGAAAGAGGGAGACTGAGAAGAGGGGGAGAGAGAGAGGAGGGTCTGAGTGAGTGACTGATGGAGGGAGGGAGGAAGAGAGAGAGAGAGAGAGAGAGAGAGAGAGAGAGAGAGAGAGAGAGAGAGAGAGAATATCCATCCAGTGCTGGTCCACAGCCTTGTAACTATAGTTTTTTTTTAATACTGCGATTTCTCTCTCTCTTTCTTTTTACCTCTCTCTCTCTCTCTCTCCTTCCCTGGCTCAGAGGAAGGGAGAGAATAATTAGATTTGAGCCACACACACACGCTTTCCAAGCGCACTGAGTTGTGGATGCGAGGCCGCTAATGGTGGATTAATTGAGGGAGATGTGAGGTGCTCCATGCTCTGCAGGCCCCCCGTCCTGATGTCCCAAAGGGAGCGTGGCCCCAGCCCCCGCAGGACCACAGTTAATACACAATCAAAAAAAAAAAAACTGCCATCGTGAAAATGACTCGCCATCCCCCCTCTGCAGCATATGCTGACTGACACTGCTTAGTTGGCTATTAAAAAAGAGAAACGTAAAAAACATCACCCAGTCTGATTCAATCCCCTCAACTAAACCTAAAAAAAAAAGAAAGAAAAAAAAAGCAACATTTGTGCTGTTGTCATCAGTGGACGCACGGGCAGACCACTGCTCTTTCTCAATGGTAGCATTACACACCAAAGTGGAGAGGATTCCTTTGTTCAAAGAGGGAGGAGAGGAAAGAGAGAATTTCCCTGAAATTAAAAAAAAGGAAAACAACAAATGCACCTAATTTCATTCAGAATGATGTAAGGCTGTCTTAATGCCAACAAGCCTTTTAACTTCCCGCAATGGGGGCTGACTTTTGAAGCTGACATTTCCAATTTTGATGGCCTAAAATTATTTCAATGGGAAGGGTTTCATTTTTATTTTTCTGTTTTTGTTTCTCTTTCTCTCTCTCTCTCTCTCTCTGTTTTCTGTTTTTTCTTTCTGTGAAAGTAACAGTAACAGAGTGTCTTTGTCTTTAGATCCATTATTATACGCAGCAGATTAGATGAATGAATTTGTGTAAACACCCTGCATCCACAACCACAGCTTCCTCTGCATGGAGCCACGGCTCAGATTAATCTCTATTAAAATGCTATGTAACAGGTATAAGGCTGAGATGCTGGGCTGCTGCAGTGCTTGGCTGAGGAACACTGGTGCTTTCAGCCCAAAATGCGGCTCGTGTGGCACTGTACAAACCCTGCAGAGCCACTGCGCACACTTAAATGCAACACTTCCCATACTGAACACATACAAATCATATCTATATTCAGGATAAATGAAAAGAAAACTGTTCTATCTGGTTATCGGATTACAATACAAAGCAGACAAAGGAATCGGACATGGTGAATTTCATGCCAAAGGCAGCCATCTACTGCCCCCTGTTGACCATTCAGTCAGCTGAGCGTCAGGGCCTTCATTGTTCCAGGCAACCAATCCTTACTAGTAAGGCACCTACTGCTATTATAAAGGAATGACCACTAATTCTTTATGAAGTGCTAATCACACCAGTTGACAAACAACATCGGCCCCGTGCTTAAAACGAAGAGAAAAGGAATAGAGGCAAGGCAGCTGTCTGTGCGAAAGTGAGGGAATGCCAGAAGCAGTAGAAAGGGAGAGATGAGGGAGGGGGCAGGAGGAGAAGCGGAGAGAGAGATAGAGAGAGAGAAAGACGAAAGCTCTGGCATTCCAGCTTTCTGAAGGAAAAGAGAGGTGTTCTCTCACAGATGCCCCGGGTGCTTGCGTTTTCATTCCTCCAAGGCCAACACTCAGCTAGGCACAAAGACACAGACATAATGAAAAATCTATCTGCCTTCCTCTCTTCTTCCCATTTCTTCCTCTCTTTTTGTTATGTTTTTTTTCCAAGAGACAAAGTAGCAATTCAGGTGTGAGTGTAGTGATTTGATGAAGAAAAAGAAGAAGAAGAAGAAGCATAAGAGAAGAGACTGGCTCTGATTCCTGCTCTGCTGACACTCTTTGTTTGCTTGTGTTGAAGTAATTGAAATTGACTTTCAGAAGAGGTGGTGGTGGTGGTGGTGGTTGAGGCGGGGGTGCATTAATTGGTCGTCATCACTGATGAAGATCCAGAGCAAATCAGTCCCTGCAAAAAAAAAAAAAGCAACAATGATGCAGGCATCAGAGGTACAATGGCACCGCTTTCGGGTGAAACACAGGTCTTTTCCAATCAATAGTGTATAATAAAGGATTGACGACTGTCTTTCTGACCAATGTTTGAGCACCAAGGGTGGAAAAAAAGGAAAAAAGACGGTGAGAAACAGAATGCAAGGAAAGACGTGGTGGAGGCATATATGTTTCATACTCCAGTGGGCATCAGGACAGCACTGCTGACCATACATGTAGCCTCTAACTAGTCTTTTTTTTTTTTTTTTAGTTAACATGTATGTGAGTGGACCGTAATGACCTGCTATTAGTGTTATGTTATTTGTGCTGGCTGGAACACATTACTTCATTAGCAACTGCTTCCCTGCTGCAAAGGGTCCCTCTTTGTGCGGAGGGGGCGTTTTCACTCTGTAGAAAAAGATGATTTATTCAAATTTGATGCACTCAATTTATTCACCTTGTGGCTCATGCTAGTTCTAAAAAAAATGTTCAGCTACTGCTGCAACGCATAGTGCTGCGCCACGAGCCTGGCAACATTTCAATTCAGCATACACACACACACACACATACGCACATGCACATGCACGCACGCGCACTTACACACATTAATATCCACACGTACACACGCATGCATGCTTTATTTGCATATACCAACATACACCACCACCACCCCTTCCCAACACACACATCCACACACAAACACACGTATATCCAGTAAATACGATTTCTTCAAACAAACGAGGAACGTGGGCTGCTGAAACCCACTCTGGGGATGGTGAGAGGAGAAGGGTGGGCAGCAAAGGCCACGCTCACTGCTGCCTGTAAGCAAATGGCATTCTTCTCTCTCAATGTGGACATCTTAGAAATGCATTATTAAAGAGAACGAGGCCCCGGGCTCCAGCTGAGGGACCAGCCAACAATAAACAACAAAAAAAAAGTCAATATTTGACTAAAAGACATGAGAGTGCTCCCTCCCCCCTCACCTGCTGGAGTGAGAAGTTACAGCACGTGTTCGTGGGCGTTCCTCTCAGTACGCGTCCCTCTCTCGTGGACTTGTGAAACGTCATCAGTCCCGGTTCCAATTCAGAGTTCGCCCCCAGCCAAGTACGGGTCAGATCAGAGCCCCCATACGAGTCCTCCATTCGTGGGTTATATCCAGGACGCATCAGGATAGGGCTTGTGTGCACTTGGGTGGTCGAGTTTCCCACCCAATGTCTTTCACACACCGTAGCAGCACTGGTGGCACAGGAACGACCACATACATGCAAGTTTGACTCGACAACCCCCAGACCACCGACCCATTCTACATTAAGATTTTATGTTGGGGTTTTTTTCTAATGGTAACTTTTTTGTTCTCCTCAATGTTAAACCTTAAAAAAAAACTTAAAATCTTAAGAAATCCCTCCATTATTTCCTCCCTTTTAAAATCACACATTGTGAAAAAAAATGTATATAAATTTAATTAATAACTAATTCATTTTTAATGGAAATAAAAGGAAGAAATTGTGTCATGTTATTTTACTGCAAATATTAATTACAGTGAAGTTAAAGGTGAAAATGTTCAGTCTGCAGGTAAGCTGAGCTGTGATGTCAGCAAAAATGCTGCTGTTCCAAAATGCATGTTGAGGGACTGAACTGTCCCGGCCGAACTTGCTAAGTCTAAACTCACAGGGATGAAAGTCTGTATTTGGTCTACTCCATACAGAAAAATGCCCCGCCCATTATGTGTACTGTGGGCTTGTGGATAAACTTGGGGTGAAAGGGCATAGTACATACATGTATGAAACATCTTAAGTTTTTCATTTTTAAATTAATTTTATTTTAGTTGAAATATTTGAAGTCAGCTGTCATTTAAATTATGTTTCCTGATGATTTAATTGATAAAAATAGATCTAAAATTACTTTAAATAAAATGTTACATTTACATACACTGAAGTAAGTTGAAGAAACCTTCCTCTTTTTCTTTATTTGCTTTCTCGATGATAAGAAAAGTGCATGAGATTCTCAATCTGTGCTCTGACTCTTTGCGCATGCAAGCGCTGGTGGGTCATAGTGCTGTAGTAGTGGTCTGTCAAGCACTTGGTGTTATCAGGCAGAGCGCTGGAGACCCCTGGCTGCAACTACCTGCACACCAACTGCACTGGTGCTCCTGAGAATGACCTCTGCTCCAAAGGCTGAGCACAATACACCCACACACACATCCGCTGAAACTACCTTGCCTTATTCTGAAGTAATGCCTTCATAAATGTTATTACCATAAGAACATCTGTTTAGTAATACTTTGGGTATTTTGCAACACTCTGTTACATGTTCATCAAAGTGTGTTCCTTGGTATGCAGAGCTTCGCTTAAATACCAAGGAATTCGAAATAAGGCTTCTTCTCTAAACTGTGTATTGAACATCCTTTGGAACAAATGTAATTTAAACATCTAAAGGGTTTGAAGGTTGTTGTTAGGACATTTGATGCTATTCTCTAAAAGCTGGTTATTTAATTCATATAACAGTTGGAGTTTTACTCCTTGGACAGCCCCATCAAACAGACTTCATGTATTGTCAAGAAATCTTTCAGAAAAGGTGATGAAGACACAAGTTTTGTTCTTGGTCATAGGTGTGACCAGTGGGACACTACAGTGTCAAAAGTTGCATCAGTTGAACAATTACACATTACACATGAGAAAAAATACTGAATTGAAAAGTCCATGTAATATAAAGAGGAATAAAACTCATATATTAATGGAAGGTCTGAGAGTAGTTCAGGGCAACATCTTCTATCACATCTTCTATGCCAGACAAAGTCAAGTTATATGAAAGAAAACCACTGATAGTGAGGATAATCGGCAGCAAATGTGAACCACTGTGTCATTCCACTGGGCACAGCTGCAAAATATCTCCTATGGGTGAATAAATGTAGCCGAACAATCTTTTAAAAAATCAATAAAATACCCAACATTATATGTACCAAATATTGTAGTGGGAGTGATATTATAAGATACTTTATTTACTTATTTTTGTGGAGCTTCAATATAGACATTTTCTTTATCATAAACATAATACCTGGCTCTGGTCATGTAATCAGATTACACCACCCCACTCAGGTGTAAGAAGGAGAGCCTATAATTAAAATAACAGTCTACCTTTCAGTTAATTTAACAACTCTTTTGATCCTTTACAAACTCAGACTAAAACTGTGGTCACAATTGATAGTACTGGGATTAAATAAGTGACAAAAAAAAAGTTCATTTATTTTGAAGATATAATTATATGAAATTATAAAGATTAATAAAGATAAATGATATAAAAACAGAATTTACAGTCAAAAGCTGACAGATTTTATCCCTCTATCCCAGAATGTTTTGTATAAATGTACTATACCCTTTATTTGACTAGCTAAAAAATAGGCCAATAGACCAAATGACTAATTAAACTAGACTGAGTGTGGAAATGCAAGGTTTGATCCACAAACTGTTGTAAAGTTATAAAGAGATATGTTGACCGTGATGAGTCTATGGCAAGGTTCACACACAACCAACAAAGAATGTGCAAGTGGATTATTATATAGTAACACCACTGCCCCACACAAAGAGATGCCATGGATAATTCAATACAAAAGTGCATTGGCCATGCTGAGCAGCTCTACTGGAACTTTTTCTGCTGTATTTTGAATGGTACTCACTGTTAGACCCTCTATACACAGACAGAATTCAACAGCATTCATACCCCAACCACCGGATCCCAAAACAGCTTACTATAACTTTATTAACAAGCTGTCATGATCTGTGCTGACACTGAAAGGTCTGACTGTGAGTCATGAACAATATCCTGTACCAGCGCACCATTATTTACAGCATATTTGGTTTGCTAAACTACATTTGCACAGCCATTTTTACACTAATATATCACAGCTGTCAGAACAAAACCAATCTCCAAAATGGTAATTTTTCAGGAGGAAGAAGAAAGCATTCCTAACTTAAAGTAAGTTAAACCCTTACATTTCTGGGTTTATCACATTCAGTAAAACATGGAATACAAAGCAAACTGGCTGAGTTATTCTTCATTTATAACAGAGATGCATGGAAGTCTGGACCTGCTGGTGGCCCCCAGTCAAATGGTGTTACGATGCTTTCATCTGACAACGGTAATATTTCAGACTGTCCAGTGAGGCAGAATTATTATAAGAAGTGAATGTCCCGTAGTGTATGCTATTGTTCTTTTAAAACACATATAATCTGCACACTGAACATAACTCTCTAATAGCCTAAAACGACTAGCCTATTGTCCTCCAGATGTCTTACAAGTAAAAAAAGTGCATATATTTGGGTGAGTTACATATGGCAACTACACCTTTCAGTGAGGGTGGTGCAGTATGCGTTCAGGTCTGGTGTGTGTGTTGGGGGGGGAGGTGTATAGCAGAGAGCGAAATGTAACAAGCTGAATTAAGCCAGCATTCTCTGCTCCTCCCTCTCAATCTGTTTTTACATTTTTAAATAACTCTTTGTGTGTGTCTGTGTTTGTGCATATGTGTGTGCGCGCATGCAAAGCGTCATCCACGTACTAAGGCTAGGTATGCAAATTGGGTGCTCTCTCATGCAAATTATTTGCTAGTTATTAAAAAAGGGAGAGGTTGTTTGGAAAATCTGCCACCCCAGTGGGTTTCAGTGTTTCACTGGCTGTGGACATAAGTGCCTCAGATGTACACTACATGAATAGGACAAAAAAACTGATTAAAACGCTTGCTTAGTGCAACTCATTTTTGTGTGCGTGGGGAGGGGGGGGTTAAAAAAAAAGCAGCAAGCATGAAGTATGCCAGCGCATACAAAAGCCAGGCTATATTAAGCTCCAGATCTCAGCGGACACATGAGATATACCTTTCTCTCCACTGGAAAGCTTTCTGTGCCGCTGTCACCTATCAATTGTGGCCGGCTGGCTGTCGTCGAGAGACTCAACCAATCTCATCCTGCCATCCATCTGTCAATACTGACAAAGCAAAATTATTGCACGCCACCAGATATTTATGGCCAGAGAGCTTAAAGCCGACAGGATTGTTCCATACTATTTGAGTCTTCTGACCATAAACTGACCCGGAAGATGACCTCTGCGTGTAAGTCGTAAGTGCCTGAGTGTGCTGCACAAAAATAGGGTTCTTTAGGGGTTCTTTAGCAAGAACAATTGTTATGTATAATGAACCATGATATCTTTAGCTTCTAAACCCATCAGCATCTACTATTAACATCAAGTTTTGCATTAGTCTACCTATTTAAAATAATAAAATGATAGGTAATGACTATATCAATCAGAGGTGAGATGCTAAGTGAATAAGAAAGAAATAAACAGATTTCAGGGCTGTATCTGTGGTGCTGATGGGAGCCAATTGGTGTATCTTCTGAAACCGGATCTTTCTGTGAGTCATGCAAATGAGGGGCCAATAAAGATTTTAGGGGGCTTGACACTATGAGCAACTGCCCGCCCCTCCTACCCTCTTGACCCCTCCAGTAGTTATGCCACTGATGTTACAGTTGTCAGTTTTTATATTGCCTCCTGCATCAATTATTATTACTATTATTATTATGTTATTATAATTGTCTACTAATTGGTTCTTCTAATCATTGCAATTTTATGACACAGTCTACAGTAAATAAGAAATGAAAATATTATAACAAGTAGTAACAAGAAATAAACAAGAAAAAATTGGACCATGCAAAACGTAAGCCAAAGGTTCTTCAAAGAAGCAGTTACATATTGTTCTTCATTATGAGTTCTGTATAGCACCACCCTAACTATAATAACTACTACATAGAACTTTTTTTTAGCTCCGAGTGATGTGATGAGGTAAATGCTGTGAAATTAGAGGCTGAGGGATAAAGGTCCAAAGCGGAGGCCAAACTCTGAGATGCAGCGGCTCCCTGCCTACCCTGCGCTGCCCTAGGAAAACCTCATTATCCAATTAACACCACTCTCAGAGGGGATGTGTGTGTACATGTGTGTATGTGTGTGTTAGTGCATCTCGCAAGCGCTCAGTCAGTGCATGGAAGAAAAGCCTGCTCGACTGTCAGCACGCAGCAGGAGCACTGCAGAGAGAAGCAGCTTTGAGTAAACTTAGCGGCCTTGTTTTTTTTCTGTGTGTGTGAATGTTTGTGCATGCAGCTAAATTATACTGCAATGAGTGTATGTGTGTGCCTACTAGTGTGGGCGAGTGTGGGTGAATAGAAGTTTCAAACGTGACAAAATCCTAAATGCCACAATCTCAAGAGCTGAACTATCTTCGAAATTAGATGGCAGCAGTAAAGAACTGCGTACTGGTAGATGGTACAACAAAACTGGTGTCTCTCAAAATGGTCTGGATTTTTAAACCCTTAAATTTCAGAGACGTTCACATGGACTACTCTCCAGGCCATTGCGGCTAGTGCCAAGTGGCCTCCGGCTGCCTGGGACTCTGGTGGGGCCTTAGATCATTCAGGCTCAAGGAGGCACAAATACTTTGGACACTATGTTGCAGATGTGAACAAAATATGAACAAATAGCTATCAAATAAGGACAAATTATTAAATAAATGAAATGTGTTTTATAACATTATCGACATATGGCATGTTTTAGGTGGTGTGTGATAGTGGTGACTCAGTTTGTCTTGAAAGAAAATGAGATCATGAATTAAATCACAAAAGCACAAACTGTTACAATGTAGACACAATAGGGTGTTGCACATCATTAGATTTAATTTGCAGGTTTTCTTCTTGTTTTTAACATGATTCTGTGTTACTGTGTGGAAAGACTTTAAAGAGTCTTGTACCCTGGTGCACCACAAGACCATGATCTGTCCCTTTGCTCGCAGGCTAAGATTTATTATTCAATAACTGCATGGAAAACAATGCAAAAATGGTGACTTATTATCAAGTTATGTCAGAGTGGGAAATGAAAGTCTATCCATTAGGGCTACCACTGTTGATTCTAATAGTAATAAGTAATTGAGTAATTTAAAAAAGGCCTAACCATAAAACTGGAAAATCTCAATAAAACCTGAGTAAAACTGAATAAGAAACCCTGAATAGCAAAGTCATTTAAACAAAGGAGCTCATCAGGCTCTGTTTCTTACTGCAAGAGAAACCAGGAGAATTAAAATATGCATCATATAGCAACTGCAGACTTATCACAGACAATGAATCTAGAAGGTCCATTTTAATCAGTAATGCTTTTAAATGGCGCAACTGAGTTGAAGCGATTTATCATGACAACCCTAACATGAATGATAAAGAGATTGTTTATCCTCCCCTTGCCTCACGATTAGATGATTTCATAGGACATGGCACCTATCAAAGTGTGTGAAACCAAAGCTGCGTGGGTTCATTTTCAGGAGCTGATCAAAAATGAGCCTGTGAGAGTTCCTCGCAGAGCATTTAGAAAAAAAAAACTCTCTCCTGTGCAGTCACATCCGCTGCCTGCATATTTGCATGCATATACGGCTCCAGGAAGCACTGTGTGTAAACGGAACTGCATAATGTTCACTTATTAGGTTTGATCCCCCCCAAAAAAGTTAATTAACTGTCAACGTCCTCGTCTGTCTATGTATCCTTTACTACACCACCACCCCCAATCACCCCGCCCCCCATCGTTCCTGCACAGCTTGCTTGCGTGTCATTATTTTTGGCACATTTACCCGTGTTTACTCTTGAATGATCAGATATTTACGTGGTTGAGGGAGAGTGAGCTGAAGTGGCGCCAGTTCACCGACACATTTTTCTGAAATGTTCTGCTGGTTTCTATGACACATGACACTGGAAGAGTGGGCTGAGAGTGACAGAATCACACTCATACAGCCTGCTGCAATACTGCCATCTGCTTTCAGCACTGCAATGTCATAACACACACACACACACACACACACACACACAAACACACACCTCATCATACTACCAGATCTATAAGGAGGATGTACTGAGGCAAGAGTTTTCTGAACAGAAACAAGTTCTACAGACCTAAATGCACACGGTTATATATAAATACACACAGTTATAGATATATAGGCGTAACTGAACACCATTCTTTTGCCCATCAAGTGTTTTATAGTTTTATATA
>JBBPCZ010000007.1:12797399-12808925 GCA_037974445.1 Brycinus macrolepidotus | reverse complement strand
ATATACATATAAAACTTGATGGGCGAAAGTGTCCAGAAAGGTGTTCAGTTACACACACAGCATGTATAATCTTCATAGAAAAGCACTGCAGATGAAATGATGCTCTAAAGCAGCTGTGCATAAGCCCAAGGTGGTCTTGCCCAGTGCCAAGGGGCAGCAAGAGGGGTATTGCAGTGTGTGGGGTACTGTTCCTACGCACTGCTCCCTCCCCGTTGGTGGGCGCGCACTGCTTCACTTGGTGAATGAGTTAAATGCAGAGAAAGAATTTCACATTGTTCACATTGTGTGCTGTAGTGTGTTAATGCGTGACTTTAAGGGGCCACTTTACTTTACGGTAAAAATACAGGCATTGTAACTTTTAAATGGGTTCTTGCACACATAAAATTCTGCATGGTTTGAATAGTAAAAATGAACATTTTATTTGGAGGCTTTTGTGTTAGTTTAAAATAAACTCCAGATTATGTTATTGTAGAGCATTCACTATGTCACATGTGGCTGTCTGTGCCTGTGTGAGAACCAGAGGAAGAGGGCTGAAGGAAAATGAGTTACTGTCCAAGACATTCTCACCATCAAAGACAATTTTGCCTTTAGTTTACTGCTAAAAAAAACACTTAGTATCAATATTTCCATGTGAGGATCAGTTCTCAGAACAATTTACCAATATATAGTATAGATATTTCATAATCCACCCATTCCTACTCACTGTATCTAACTTGACATAACATATAATAAACGAATTCTAATTATAATATATAAATAATGTTGACGCCTGCACGTAGAGAAAGCCCTTATACATCCTGTAGGCCTATTCTGTCTCTTTGTCAGATTCTGAAGGCCCTTTCAGAGCATTCAGACTTTCAGTCCTGAACAGCTACAGTGTCTGAATCATATTGTCTGTGCTCCATTGGCATTTGCAAGTCAACATTTTGAAACCTCACAGCTTGCTCTCACTTACCTTCAGGAAGAAGTCCTAATTGTGGGAGTGCTGTGTGTGCTGTGGGTTTAGAGAGGGTACGGCAGGGTGATTTGGGTTTATGAGTAGGATCTTAATTGATGCAGAGAGGCAGTGTGGTGAGAGCTGTATGACGGCTCTTACCAGAAGCCAGCCGTGAATCACTCAGACGAGGGGTGACAGAAACATGGCACCCACGAGACTTACACCCAAATCACCATCACTTACTGAAACCCCACTGACGCACTGCACCGATCTGTCTGCTCTCTCTCTCTCTCTCTCTCTCTCTCTCTGCATCTCTCTCTCTCTGCATCTCTCTCTCTCTCTGCCTCTCTCTCTCTCTCTCTCTCTCTCTCTCTCTGCCTCTCTCTGTATCTTTCTCCATCTCTCCATGTTTGTCTTCCTTCGTCTCTCTCTTTCTCTGTATCTCTTTGTATCTCTCTGTAAGCCTCTATGTCTCTTCTTTCTCTCTCTCTCTCCTTCTGTGTTTTTCTTTCTCTCTCTCTCTCTATGTATCTGTCTCTCTCTCTCTCTCTCTCTCTCTCTCTCTCTTTGTCTCTCTTTACACACAATAAACAATTATTCTTTTTTCTCTCTACACCCTCCTTATAGGTGTGTATGTAGTGAAATCTTGGTGAATGCTGAAGGCTTTAAGAGCGGAGCGCTACTGTGGCTGTACTAAGACTAGCTCAGATGTTTCTGAACGACTGTTCAGTCTATAGATTTCCTCTTGCACCACAACCCCTTAAGCAGAGATGGAAACGGGGCAAGTGCTGTGGCTGTTGAAGCCTAAGAGTGCTGACCTTTTCCACTATAGGGCCAGAGAACTTGTTCAGCATGTGCATTACAGCATAGTAATTCTTGCATAGCTTCAGGGCGAGTTTGACATGAGATAGACCACTCATTTGCCAGCCCTTTGAGAAGAACTTCTGGATTCTCTTGCAAGCTCTCTATCCCTTAGAGGTGAGGGGATTTGCAGAGGTGAGATTTTTAGTTGAACTCTTCCCACTGATAAGTAATCTTCCCAAGCTCGGAGGTGTCCCACTTCCTCTGAGTGTGAGACTGACATTCCTAATGATAATGCTACAATATTCCATGATTCTGGGATTGTGTTTGAATGGCTCCTTACTGGATTATTTTGTTGAACAGTGAATTGGGACTGTTAAAATGAGAGTCTATAACTTGTTCACCAAGGAACTGTTTGTTTGTGCATTTGCTTGTTTTTCAGTGACCATGATTTGGACAAAATGGTCATGTAAAGGATTTTTTATAATCATAGCCCCAGCCTCACCACTTTTCTTTTTAGTTCCCTACTAATTCTATTTCTTTTTCTCTATTAATCTCTCTCTCCCTCTCTCACTCTTTCTCTCCTTCCCACACAAATACCCCACAGCAACTATTTCCTTACCAGAGAGAATGTAGCAGTGTAAATGTTAATTTGCAGAAGTGTGCTTGCACGCTACAGACTGTGCAGTTGTTGTCTCTCCTGGTGATTCTTCTGGTGACTTTATCCTCCATCTGTCTGTGCATTTGGAACAGAGACAGAGAATACCCACTCCTAATAATTATTTCAGCACCCTCCAGAATTATTGGCACCCTGATTTCGTATGAGAGGAAAAGGCTGATGAGAATTCCCCTTAATGTTTGTCAAATGTTGTCTGTATTCAGCAAATGAAGAAAAAAATATAAAGTCTACGTGAGCCTATTGTAACAAGAAAAAATTCAGAGGTAATCACATATTCCTAAAACTTGTGTTGTAATTATCGGCACTCTCTCATTTAGTATTTTCTGCCTGCTTCCTTTGCCAGCAGAAAATAACTTCTCTTGTGATGTTTTATGAGACTTTAGAACATAAAAGAAGGGATTTCCAGTCATTCTTGTGCACTTTCTTCTTTAGCTCAGTCCTAAGGTTCTCATTTAGATTTAGGTCAGGGGACTGGGATGGTCATGGCAAAAGCTTGATTTTGTTTTTATTTAACTATTTTTGAGTGGATTTCTTTGTGTTCTTTTGGTCTTTGTCCTGCTGGAAGATTCAACCATGAAAAAGATTTAGCCAGATTTCAATTTAAAATCTCCCTGTACTTCCTAGAGTCCATCCTGAACAATACTGCAAAGGCCTTTTTAAGAGAAACAGACCCACAGCATCACAGATCCTTCACCATATTTAACATTCAATATTCTCTGTAGTCATCATTAATTCCATGCCAAACCCACTATGAACGTTTGGAAAGAAAGAGCTCAATTTTTGTTTGGTCTGACCACAGCAACCTGTCCAAGTTAAAATTACAGTGGCATCTGGAAAACCTGTGTGATCACTGTGTCATCTTCCAGGCTGGTTCATGATAGTTTTAAATTTTCCGAGCATAGATTTGAAATTCTGGATGATAACTGTTGATATGGGCATTTCAAGACGAGCAGCTATTTTCTTGTATTCATTCCCTGATTTGTGCAATACAACACACCTGATTACAATGAATTGCTCTTAAATCTTTCAGATGATTATGAATGTCACCCTTTTTTTATACCCCAGTGAAACAGGAAATCAGTGATGACTGCTAAAAAAGTTGGGATGACAATAACTGTGATATGTCGCTTTGTTTTGAAAAATCTATTGTTCAGTCTTTGTTCTCAGACTAGACTTATCTCAAATCAAGGTATTAAGATAACTGATGCAGTGAGTTTTTATAAGCCTTTCTAACCATGGTGCCAATAATTCTGGAGGACACTGTATGTGTTCTGTTTATCAGTGAGAACTGAGTGGGAGGGTCTCAGAGCTAGCTAAGATGTCACATTAAAGCAAGATATTACATAGTCAACAACCAGATGTTGTAGCGATGAGAAAAAGTCATTGCATTTTAATGGAACATTATAGGAAAACAAGACCCTTTAGTTTTTAAATTAGGTGACAAATCTTGCTTAATATGACCAGGGACATTTACTGAAAAGGTAAAGGTCACTTCAGGCTGACGTAAACAATCTTTTAAAGCATTTCAGCCAGTTTAAAATAAAAATGCTAATTATTTGTTTTCATATTTGTGCTAGCATTTGAGTATGTTTTATTTTCTCAGATTCTGAAACTTTGGAGTCAAACAGGACTGGAGAGATTTGACTCCAAAGTTTCAGAAAGTTTCAGAAACACTTTGTGTTTCTGCATTTTCAGGTCAAATGTGACTTCATAGCTTCTGGTAAACATGTAACATCAAATAATTTTTCAAGATTTCTTTTTAAGGGTGGGTGAATATCTATATCTCTCTCTCTCTCTCTCTCTCTCTCTCTCTTTGTCTTAAACACTACACTACAGCTGTGAGTTGATGTTCCACAGCATATGGCATTATTTCCACAGTCCAATCTCAACCCAACTGCTGCTGGTGGAGTTGACTGCAGCTCTTCACTCGGAGGCCCTGATCACTGCCAGTGATTGATCCCCTTGTTTTTATCAGCCCTAATTAAACATTTAGAGCCACAGGCTCCCCGTTGCTCAATGTAATTTCCTCTAAATTCAAAAGTCTTGCGGCCCGAGAAATCTTTATTATTGGCAATGAACCCAGTGCGATAATGAGCAAATAGGATGAAACACCCAGTTTAGCAGCCCCCTGTCGCCATTTCTGGGGGGGGTGTTGAGAAAGAGCAGGAGAAGCTGGGGGTAGAGGGGGATGCATCAGTAGCAGTGGCTCATTACCCAAAGATAAGGACACGTTCACAATTATGCAGACGTTGAGGGGGGAAAGGGAGCCACCTCGAGCAGCTGAGTGATACAAACAAACAAAAAAAAGGACCTATATTGTCAGTTTTATTTAGAAATTGGGTACAACTGTAGCACACACAAACATGTAAACAAAACGTTCACATATTAGAAAGACATTTATGACCAGAGAAATTAAACAAGGGTCAGTTTTCAAAATGGGCTGTCGTTTTCAGTTTTGACCAAATGCTGCTCTTCTACGACCTCAAGAACATACATGGTGCAGTATAATGATCTAAATGTATGATCACACATATCGCACAGTCTGCAGATTTCTGTGAGGGGGTTTCAAAGAGTGCAAGCTTTAATCAAGATACTTAGGCAACCAAAGAAAGATTTAATGCCAAAAGTCTCCCTACCGTCTTCACTGTCAAACTATTATAACTTTATCTCATAGGACTAGATCACTAATTAGATGAACTTACTTTTACTGATACATTTACATAATTTCCAAGAGAGAATCATTCCAGAAAAACTATTTGGTTAGGTCATACAGTAGTTTGCAAAAGTTCAGACAAAAATGGCATATTTCACTGTTTTTCAAAGTGGAAAAAACCAACATAGCCCCAAAAGAAAACTATTTTTCTGCAAATGTTAATGGATAGTTACTTTATATTTGATTAAAAATAATAATTTAAAAAACAGCAATCGTGGTATGTGCACCTTGGCATTCTACCAATTCAGTAATAATAATCCCTTTGCCAGATATTACAACCTGAAAATGTTTTAAGTATCCAGCTAGAACATCTTCTATACTTGTTTAAGGAATTTTCACCAACTCTTCCTTCCATAACACTATTAGTTCTCAGATCATCTGGGGAATCTTACTGCACAGCCGTTCTTAAAGTGTGTTTCTAAAAGTGGTAAATTCTGAGGTATGTTTTAAATCAATGTCCTGTTGTAGATGCCAGTCTCTTTTCACCTTTAGTTTCCTGAGTGACTATGCCACATTTACTTGAATTTATTGATGCAAAGGTTCCTGTTCCACTGGCTGCCATACAAATGCAAAGCCAATTAAACCTACAATTAAAGCTGGCAAGGTGTTCTTTCAAACAAACGCCTTTCCACCAAAGCATGTCTTTGGTGATTGTACCCAAAGAGTTCTATTATTACTTCATTTGTTCGTCATATGTTTATGCATGCAGCACTGCACAGTAGAATGGTGCACCACCACTCCCGTGTTAGCTAAACCTTCCTGCAGGTCTTTTTTACATGTGGGGTTTTGCTTTGCCTTTCTGGCTAGGATATGAGCAGTTTTATCTGATAGTGAGCTGGAAGTGCTTTTCATACCTTTTTGTAGTCTTCCCTTGGTTTGTAGGCATCATTTAGCTTTAGATCCTCAGCTGTTTAGAGGAGATTATGGATGCTGGGGGTTAGCACAAGGTTTGAGGAGTCAGAGAATTTATCATGTTCCGGAATTATCAGCAGACAACCCCTAATGACGATTCTTGGCCTGCCAAACTAGTACTAATTGGCGCACAAGTTAATTAATTTCTGAGACCCTAAGGATGCCCAAACATTTGCATATGTCACAGTTACTTTTTGTATTTTTTGTATTTTTTAACCCAACCAAATCTCAGCCAAATATAAACTAAATTTTGCATTTGTAGAAAATGTTAGTGTAAATATAATTTGTGTGTCTTTCTTTTCACTTCAAAAAGTGAAAAGATATGTCCAAACTGTTGCATGCAACTGCAAAATGTTGGTCCTACTGATACATTATTACATCATATTATATCAGAGTGATTACTGCTTTATATCAGAGTGATAACTGTATACTACTTTACATACTACACACTTGCATTTCCAAATGAAAGCTTAATTGCAAAAACAATCCCTATTGGCGTGCCACATATTTATAGTATGTTCTGCAGAATGTGTACAGGTTACCATGGGAGCAATAAGTAATGTCAGCAATGACCTGTGATCTCCACAGCTACTATAATTACCCATGTCTTCTGAAATGTACATATCTAAAGCAGTCCGTTTCCACGATTCTGCAACAGAAGGACCTTCCATGTCCCCTTCATGCTTATGTATTAACAACATTAAAGTCAATCTGATGCTTCAGTGCAGGGAAAGCATTACTCTTTTAAGAAGCACATGGCACTATCTGTCTCTATCTCTCTCAGTGTGGGGCCTAATGGCTCTGATTGTTCTCCAAATTCAATTTAGACAGGATATTACCGTTACATGAGCTCTCCTCAACAATGCCATTTCCCTTGCTTACACAGTACATTACCCAGCAAAGCTCAGTTCCTCAGTGCCTTTCTCCTGCTAAAACTGAAAACATGTCTCCACAATCTTACAGCTTTGTGAACAATGCTGCGTGATTGGCGATTTTGAACTGTATTTAACAGAGACTTAATTGAAATCCTGCTGCAGAGCATGTCGGATGTATTTGAGGGTATGAGCTTCCCTATTTTCAGCATAGCGGCGCACACAGTGAAGTCAATCAGGAGAAGAATTGCATCCTGCGTATTGGTGATGATCATCTCACACATGGACTCACACACGTACCCTCACACACACACACACACACACACACACACACACACAAGCACGTACAGACTGTCCTTACTAATCATGTCAGCGTATTCTCTCCAGTCATCATAGAGATGTGAATTCATAGGTAAATATTCTTGCCATCTCTCCAGTCAGATGAGTATAATGGTTAATGAAGGGAGATGATATTTGTCAGCAGTACGGTTCCCTGTGGTGCTGCGTGAATGAGCCTCCTCATAATCGTCACAGCCTATTGTGTGGGCCGGGCCTGTGAAGTTGCAGAGGCCAGTCCGGCACTGATTATTTTAACAAATAGCATTCCCATTCAAGTCAACAGAAAGGTTTCCAGTGACAGCTCGCATGACAAAAGGTCAGAGGCAGGCTGCTTGGCGTTAATTAAGTAAAACTGGTGAATGTCAGAACTACAAAGGTCAATGCTAATCCCCTGATATTGTCTGGTCTCCTCCACTTCCATGCAATGAGAGAGTGGGGGTTGGGGTGAGGAAGGGGTGGGCGGTGGATAGGTTTGAATCTGCTGAAAACATTACACCAGGCATATTCATTCAGTACCATTTAAAGATTCATGCAACAGCATATTGCCAGTTGCACAGCTGATGAAATTCTTTTCACTATCATTGCATTATTTTGTAGGAGTAGATATGTGGACTGTTGATCTGAGCAAATGACTCTTGCCAATAAACTGACAAATAATTCATAAAGATACATTCAGACAAATCCACTTGGTTGGGTCATGCAATACTCATGCTATTAATACATATAACGACTAATGCATAGACTGTAACCACTACTTCTGATACTTCTTACTACCACTACAGATTTTGTTATAATTGCATTTCCATGTATGGTAATGTTTAATTGTGATGCTGATCCTCTTTTATTGTTGGCCCTTCTCCACTTTTATACAAAGAGAGAGTGGGATGGGAGTGGGGGGTTCAGCTGAAAACATTACACAGGTCTTTTTCATTCAGTACTATTTAAAGATTAATGCAGCAACATACTGCCAACTGCACTGCTGATGAAATCCTCCATGAGAATGCACTCGTCATCTTATCTTCTCTATTTATCTTGGCAATGTTTGCTTTGTATGTCAGTACATAAACAACATGAGCAAGGAGGTACTGGTACTAAAACATCACTAGAAGATTATATAGATTACTGTAATAATCTCAGTGGGAGGGTCTCCCTCATTTTAAATTTAACATCCTAATTTAAAAGCCGGAGAAAGGTTTGCTGTGCTGAGTGGACGCACGTCCGCTCGCTGTTTGATTATTGGTGGCCTCTGGGGAGGCTGTGACACAGCACAGCCCTGAGTAGTTTATAATGAGTGATATCTCAGCTCCCCTCTGTGTCCTGCATTGATTATTTTTAGCCTTTTGCACTCACTATAATGCCTAATATAATTGTTCAGCCCACATGCCGGCATTCAGTATACAATACAGTAAGTAGCAGGTTAGACAATAGTGTGGGGCACTGTATTAATCGCTGCATTAATCATTAATGCTGCTCTTTGACAACAACAGAGGGATCACTGGTGTTGAGGAAAAAGATACATATGGTCTGTATAGAGTGTGATTATGCAGTTAGAGAGAGAGAGAGAGAGAGAGAGAGAGAGAAATTGTGTCAAATGTAGCACAGCAGTGTCAGAGTCAATAGTGGCACTCTGCAGCAGTGTATATGTGTGTGCAAGAGACAGTTATATTGGGAGACCTTTAAGACCTTTAAAATGTTGTTCATTGCCGCTTTCATAATATTTTGTAGGGCTAGATTTTATAACTAGTTCAATAAGCTGACTTTTACCCATAAAAGTACAAAATAATCCTTCAGTGATCCACTGGAGCAAAACCATTTGGTAGCGATGGGAAGTACACTTTTTTTGGGATAATGTGGTGCTATAGCCATGATATGATGCTCAGTGATCATTAAATAACCCCCACCCCCCACCCCCATCGACAACATTTTTCAGCACTCCCTGTGTGGAAAACATGCCTGTGACTATCACTGTAGCTGTCATCTGAATGATGAAAGAAAGAGCATGGCTCTCAAACACTAAGACCAGCATGGTTTGCTTAATTTGGAAAAGTATAATTCACTAGTTCTCTTCTCAAGCTCTTAAGCAACTGTTTGGACGTCAGCCTGAAGAGTTATTCAGTGGAAATGACTGATTACTTGTATGTACAAAAGCACCGTTCTATCAATAAAAATATTATTCAGTTTATTGTATGTTAGCAATTCACTTTAGCCTACCTGGTCATTGAAGGCCCATAGTGTATGAAGTCATTACAATGGAAAAACAAATTAAACATCCACTTAATAGCTACATTACACACAGCTAGCTCGCTACAGGCGTGTTCTGGTTGCCCAGCTAATGTTAGCTAGCTCGTCTCCCTTTTATAATAGGTAAAAATTGGTCATGTTACTGCTGTGACCATGTGAATAATGAACAAGACTCAGACTCAAAGACCCATAGTTATAATTTGTAAATGAATCGGGAGTTCCTACACTGAGATTATGTAGCAATCATGTGACAAGTGTACAATATACTCAGACAAAAAGACCTGTTATGATTCGTGATCAATTGTTCCTACACTGAGAACATGCAGCGATCATGCGAGAAGCGAACAAAAATTATCAATTCAGATGAACAAAATGAGTGGTGCGCATGTGTGGCCCATGGAAAAATGAACAAATCACTCACTGAGATGATTCGTTACTTCTAAATCATACAAAAGATCCATTCAAAATAAACAAATTGTTTGTGAATGACACATCACTAACTTTTGGTCACATTGTCACTGTCTTAGTTGTTCTTTTTTTTCCCCCATCATTTCAAAATGCTAGTTGGCCTTTCCAATGTCTGAATATGGCTGAATGCACTGACTTGGAATTAAGCTATGTCACAAAATGACTTGGAATTAAGCTATGTCACAAAATGACTTGGAATTAAGCTATGTCACTTCAACATACCCTCAAGTTCAGTGTATGTCCCTTCTCTTATGAAGTTTCGGCAACAGTACTATTTTAATACAATTAAACAGTATATGCAATTAAAAAGGTTTCAAAATATATTCATTTTTTCACCCTTAATGTCTATATACAGAAACGTCCTTTTTAAATTTTGAATTCTTTGTTTGTGATGGTACAAAAACCACCTATCCACCTATTCAGCCTACAGCAGTTTGGCCCACCATTGAAGAGCCTCACACTGAAGTTATAAGAAGGGTCCCACCTGGTCTTCTTTGTGAATGGGGCATGATGAAAGAACCAGTCAGAACAGAGGTCTTGAATGCTGAGTTACAAAAACAGCCTGTTTTGTTCTAAATGATAATGAGAGGGTGGAAAACGTCAATGTAAAAATGAATATGATTGGTGTTGGCACGTAAACTCACACAAACATCATAAGTGGGGAAATTAAGGATTAGAAAAATGTAGGATTAATACCCAGTGCAAGTATTGTTACACTTTGATAGGCTGTAGGTGAGACAACTGTCTAGTGCAATTGTTCAGTATAGACCTGTACAGATTAATTACAGAGAGAAAGAGTGATTGAGTCAGTGTCAGAGGTAGCAGAGCAGTGTCAGAGTCAAGCAGTGTGTGTGTATGTGTATGGCTGTATGGGGGCTATGAAGGCATTGTTGGCTGCTGCAGCACTTCACAAGCTCGGGCTCTGTGGAGACTGAGCATTAACTCGTCAGGAGATGTGACAGTAGCACAATGCCACCATACCAGCTGCCGGCCAGTGCTCCATGCGCTCCTTGCATGCACAAACCTCATTTCCATTACAATTAAAACCTCACCGATGGATTCAGAATGATGTTTGCTCTGCAGGGGGCTAATATGCCTTTCCTAACAGTCTGATATTGTAGTGATCCAGGTGGCTACATCCTCCCCCACCTACCCATCCTCCTCCCACACACATGCCCGCAAAAGCACAGCACAGAGCCTGGACGCATCTCGCCAAATGCTTTAACTTTCCCAGAAGGTGTGCATGTGTGTGTGTTTTCCCCGAGGTTATGCGTTCATTGCATTCATTAAAGAACTCTTGTGGAGACTAGGCCTGCAGTTGCAGTAGTACAGAGATCCTACTTTGCATAGTCTGCATTGTTTATCGTGCTCTATCATAACATTTCACCTCAAATCGTAGAGAAAAGAACATCTATACATTTTATTTGAATCTTATTTTGGTCGACAACCCCCCTGAGTTTTATCATTTCTTTGTTCTTTATTTCTTTGACAAGTAAGAGAGGACAAAAAGCCAATCCAAATATATTGTAGTAATACAGTACACACACACACATACATACATACA
>JBBPCZ010000007.1:12760445-12781888 GCA_037974445.1 Brycinus macrolepidotus | reverse complement strand
CGCGATAAATTAATTGTCGGCGTTAAGTAAATCATGCGTTAACGCGATAATAACGCGTTAACTTTCCCAGCACTAGTATTATTACATATGCAGTAGAGTTTTGTAGGAATGATTGGAGAGTCACATTGTAAAGACCACTGTGGTCCTAACTGACATGTTTTTTCAGTCTGTTTTCCTTGTTTTTCTCTAGGATGCAACCTTCACAGACGGAAGCTCTTTAAATGCCTCTATGCAGACCTCCCCTGGCTCTATGGTCAATCAGTACAAGTTTGAGGAGGAGGACGAGCACCCGGACACTAAAGACATTTTCGTCACAGTCGATAACCCTGAGAGCCATGTGACAGCTATTGAGACTTTTATTACCTACAGGGTTTTGACAAAGGTACACCTACAGCCACCTTTTTCTCATTCAACACAGAATGCTGCACTATTTTCTACGTGTGCTGTGTGAATAATTGAAATTTCTTGTTTTCCTCTCTCTGACATCAGACCACTCGTAGTGAGTTTGACTGTAGCGAGTATGAAGTCCGCAGGCGCTACCAAGACTTCTTTTGGTTAAAAAGCAAGCTGGAGGAGGCTCATCCCACTCTTATTGTTCATGTAGGTGAAATTTATTCCACATCCAAACCACTCTCAGAATTCTCTCATTTGCAAATACACAAATTGACTCTAATATTTAAAGCTTCAGGGAGCCTAAATCTGTGTTTTCTTTCTAAGTAGGTTAATCCTGCTCTTGTGGGTTCACAATATATATGCACAATGTCCTTTAAATAGCATGCAGTGCCCACTAAATAGCTCTCCTATTTTGATGTAAACCAGACAGTCCTAATCTTAGGTTGGATGTCCGTGAGCAGTTCTTTCACTAGTCACAAAGCATTCTGTATATGTATCATAACTTTAATTTAAATTTTGCTGGAAGCGTGAAGGAAATATTCAGCAAAACATCTAACTTACACAATCAGGTGCAGTCGATCAGTCGAGACACATTTGGTGTTCAAATTGTGCCTCTTTAGTTTAAAATTGGAGCTGCAAGGCTAATATTGCTGACAAATGTTAGAAGTTAATAGTCGTGTTTTTTCTTAATACATCCCCAAAACATCTGCATCCAGCATGTTATAAAGATGGTACAGATTTGCCGAGGTGGATTAGGACTCAGTATGACTTTCTGTGAGCTATAAAAAATCAACAAAACGTGTAGCTGAATGATGCAGGAAGCCTTTTCAAGATCTACAGTTACATTTATAGATTTGACACTTGCCCTTATCTTAGAAAATATTGCAGATGTGGGAAATATAGCATTAGGAGTTTTGCCCAACAAATCTTATTGGTGTAATGTGATGTAATTGACCAGTTGGGGTACTGAACCCGAGTCTTCCGAATGGGGGCAAAGATATTTCCCGCAATACCACAAATCTAGAATTGACTGTCTATATGGAGGAATCTGATCCAAGATCGGTCCTCTCCAGCCCTGATAGTGTCTCTAATTACTGTCTATGGTGGTGAAGTTTTGTTCATTTTTATTGCTCACAGTAAATCCTCCTGTCTCCTAAAACTCCTTAATGAAGAGCACCGCCTTAATGTTTTGCACCACCTTAATGAAGAGCTGGATGCAGTTTTAGTGGGTTGAGTGAAATTTTGGGGAAGTACTTACAGAAAAAGGTTTGGAGGACCGTGTTAGCCTCACAGATCCATTTCTAAAGTGAAAGTGCAAAATTTGGGCATATCCAAACATGTTTTACCTGACTAAATCTGGTATAAGTGGAATATTCAATCATTCAGTAATTCACACTGTGGACTCAATAGTTCACACTGTGTTTCCTGGGATTTCACTTTATAAATGGAGGAATGTTTATTTGTTTGTTTTTTGTTTTAGTGAGTCCATTCATTCTATGTGCTTTATACATACAACTTACAACTCCTGCCATTCATGGCTCAATAAGGAACCCTCTTTTAATTTATTGCTTAATTGTGTCATGTGGTATTCTGATTTATTCCATTTTTTCCCTGTTTATGATGAACTCAGAAAGGTGTCCTTGTTATTTTTTTGTATTCTACTGTCATGCACATCAGTGAAATATTTGTGCTGCTTTAGCCACTGCCAGAGAAGTTTGTGATGAAGGGAATGGTGGAGAGATTCAATAACGACTTCATTGAGACGAGGAAGAGGGCACTGCACAAGTTTCTCAACAGAATAGCTGACCATCCTATTCTCTCCTGCAGCGAGGACTTCAAGATATTTCTAACAGCACAAGCCTGGGTAAAACACACACACATGCTTAGTTACAGTTGCAAACTCTTGGACCCATGTATGTTCAGTCGCAGGATGTTATTTAAGCGATGGTAGTCTTAGACGTTTCAAATGGACATGTCAGGTCTGGTCTGTAAAATTATGTCTTTTTTTTATAAACTAGTGTAAAAATACATTTCCTTTCTGAAGACTGTAGATTTTTAGTTCACACATTCAAACACACAACTACCATGTCCATCCTAATCTGATTATTGCTGACCTTCAATATATTCACAGTTTCCCTATTCATACTCATCTTTACACTCTCAGTTCAGGCTTCGATAACAGACGGTACACTGAGGGCTGAGTTAAGATTATATTGCAATAACTTGCAAGATAAATGCAAAGGCGCTTTGCGTATGTTTTGGTACATTAAAGGGATATGTTCTGTTGTGGCAAGTGACTGTCTCAAAAGCTGAGATAAACCATGAATGTCTGTTCTGCTCAAACATTTCATCTAACTTCATCTTTTATGATGAAATGTCTTTTAGATTTTTCACACTGCATGTTCATATTTCTGCGACTGGCAAATAAGACAGTATTTACTGGGCAATATTGTTATTGCAATCGCATCACAATATGCTTTTCTGAGCATATGGTAATATTCTCAGTACTTAAAGAACACTGTCCAACTTCATGTTTCGTAATATCTCTCACATTGATTTAGTGCAGTGCAGTGTGTGAAACGTTAAATAAAAATCATTTTGTTTGGTAGTTTATAAATGTGGCACATTTATTCTCCGTTCAAACGTATCAGATGTCTGAAAAAAATAAATATTGTGGGATATTGTGTATTGTGAAAGTTTCTTAAAGCATCCTGATATTATTCGATATATTGCCCACCTCTGCTGGTGAGCGTCATGTTGTTATTCTGAGTGTTCAGCGGTTACACTGTCCAGTTTTCTCCAATCCTGCCTGCAGGAGCTGGCCTCTCATAAGAAGCAAGGACCAGGTTTCTTAAGCAGGATGGGCGATACAGTGCGAGCGGTAGCTGCAACGGTCCGAGGGGTTAAAAACCGGCCAGAGGAATTCACTTCCATTCAGGAATATGTGGAGGCATTAAGTCAGAAGATGTCCTCACTGGAGAAAATCACCCAAAGAGTCATTAAAGAAAAAAAAGGTAAGCTTTTACTTCACGAGAGTGTTAATTAGAATATTAAAAATATCCATGCTCATCTTGGAGTACTCAAATAAGGCATATGTGGTAAAAATAAATAAATAAATAAAAAAGTGTATATGCATATATATGTGAAAAAGATCATATACTATCTTGAAATTTTTCAAAGAATGTCAGCATACAAGTAGCTAATGCTGTATCAGAATCAGACAGCAAAAACTTTATTGATCCCGGAGGAAATTGCTGACATTAAAGGGGAATTCCATCAATTTTTCAAATATTCATCATAATTAAATAATTAAGATATATACCAATGGAAAAAAACATGATTCAAGTGGAGTTAGAGATAGGAAAATGTTAGCATTTGGTTGGTCAACTTTTAGTATGTAAAATCACACTAAAAAGGTAAATCACTATATCAATCAAACATCTATTACACTACTAGTATTCAGTTAATGGATGTTATGAATAAATGTTCTTCAACAAAAAGTTATTCAGATAGCACAAATGGCTAAAATACCCATTTGTAATACTCACTTACTATGAACAAAATGATCTGCTTTGTGTCTAGAGTACTTGGAGGAGCTGAAAGAGTGTGGACCCATCTACACTCTGTGGTCAGGCTCTGAGGAGGAGCTTGTGGAGCCTCTGAAGATGATGGCAAGTTGCTTGGACCGGTGCTGCAGAGAGTCTGAAGAACAGATACAACATCTCAGCAACAGCCTCCTCCCAAACCTGCACGAGTACATGCTCTGCACAGAGACCCTCAAGGTACTGCTGGGAGAACTGTACTGTTTACTGTTGCCACTTCAGATAAGTAAAGACTGTAGAAGAAAAACTACAGAAAAACAGTATTTTTAAACAATTGTAGACTCAAATAGTGCTTGTTTTAGGTTTTGCTTTTTTCTCTTCCCAGACTGCTCTTTAAAACAAACAGTACTGTGTTGTATTGTAAAAAATAAAAAAAGCCATGTTTAATTTGTGTTTGACAGTGCTAGCATTTCATCTCATTTGTGCTGTAACTGGAGGCATAAACCTTGGTTCAATACTGTGATCAATATAATGTGCATTATGTTTTACCAAGGCTTATTATGTATTTCATCCAGGCCTATATTTCATTAAGGCGTATTGATCATGGTATTTGTAATACACAGGCGGTTCTTCGGAGACGAGACAACATCCAAGCAGAGTTTGAGGCTAAGAATGAGGCTCTTGCCACTAAGAAGACAGACAGCGAAGCAGTGAGTGCAATATTGACTCTTTCCTTTTTCCTCTTAATCCACCCAATGCTCTCTTGCAATTTCACAAAGATTATTAGTAATAAAGCCTTGCTTCAGCAGCCATGTCTGCTTTCATTTGAAAGCAATCCATTTTAAGCCTAAAGAGGAATATGGTGAGATTATATAAATATCTCAAGAAAGCTGAGGAAGTCCCACTGAGCCTGAACGCACTTCAACTAGAACACGGTAAATATGGTTGAATATACGCAGTGCTAATCATGTCTTACTTAAATCTCTTGGGCTTTTGACTTTTTACATCCATTTTATCAAATGTCATGAGTGCAAGAATGATCCTCCTGTGCAGAGGGGAAAGGGGCATTATTGGGGAGAGTCCTTGTGGAGAAGAGCTTGAAGGTTGTGAAGGTGCCCCCTAGCTTAGCAATAACCTTTCTTCAGAGAATTTAATTACAGACTGAGAGCAGTATTCCTGATGACTTTCACTGTACTGTATGACTCATGACACTGAAGGGAATCTCTTAATGTTTTTGGATGCCTTGCTCCCAGAGCCTGGTCTACAGACATGTAATACTGAGCATTTTTTTCAGAAATGTCAACCTTACAATTAATGTGAATGGTTTGGAGAAAATAAACTGTATTCAGGCTTACTGAGTGCACCAGATGCCAGATAGCGTGACCATCACCATGTGATCCTGTTTAATTTGAATACAACCATATGCAAACTCTGTTGTCAGACCTGATCTGTAAAATGTCACTGTTACCATAAATGGGAGGTAACTAAAACAGAGTCTAACATCCCATGTTTCTGAAAATGGACACATTCTCACAACTGTGCCAGTCTCTGTAATAAAACTGTAGACACCAGTTAAAGAGTGAAGATCTGTATTTAAATGTTTCTGATTTGTCCTCCTGTATTGGTTGTGTCCATGAAGGAGTCTAAGGTGCTGGGTTTAGCATGGGACAGCCTGGTGGGCAAAGACCCAGAGGAGGTCAGACAGCAGAAACAACAGAAGCATAAAGGAGAGATAAAAGAGGTACCACTTTTATGACAGCAGTAGGGCATGGCTTTACTAGCTTGCATCTCTGTTTTTGTAAGCACTGATTGTTTTGAGCTAGTAGCATTTTCTGAAGCACTGGACTTTCAAGAGGCTACACCCTGAGGGCTGTTATATACACACTGCTGAACAGGTTTCTCTGTTAGCACAGTAGAATATGAAATGTTACTGACTCATCCTTGAGCATGGTTTAGAGCCAAAGGGTATTTAGTCTTGATCTTGAAGGGCCAGTGTCCATCACAGTTTGATGATTTCACTGCTCAAGCACACTGTTTTGCAGGAAAATCACCCAACTCTGCTTGGCATTGACCCTCCTGAACCAGATTTAAATACTCCTTGTTCAGGCTTTCAAACAAAACCTGAAATGGTCCGAAGTGTTAGCCTTGTGTAGATTTTCTGACCCCTTTCACTCTGGCTGGTCTTGCATTTGCTTGTGTGACTGCATAAATTGGGCTGTGCTGTTATTTGTTCAGTGCCGTAAAACAGATCTTCTAAATGCCTCTCTTTTCTCTGCCAGAATGATGTTCCTCTTTGCGAAAATAACATTAAGGCGCATGTGGCTATCAATTAGGCGCTTCCCTCTGCATCGTCTGTATTATCGCTGGCCGTTCTCAAATCATGATAGATGTTTCGCCCATTGCATGCAGAGGTGTGAATATTATTTCACAGCTATATGAACAGAAGCAGAACAGAATTGTTGTTTGCTGTGACAATGTTAACACTGAACAAAACCTCCTGGCCCTCTGAATATGTGTGATGTAATATTCTATCCAGCAGATGTCAGTAAAGGTCAGAGGAAGCATATGGAAAAATCATTCACCCTCTCAGTTCCCTGGTACTGAGTGGCAGTAGAGCAAATTGGGTTTTATTTATGAACAGTTAAGAAAAGAGAATCGTATTATAATGAGTTTCTTGCATGATCTGATTGTCTGATTTATCTCTTACTCATTACTTCTAATAGGCTTGAGCCCATTTTAATGATGAAATGTAGACCTGTGTCCTTTTGGTCCTAATGACTAAGTGTGCATGTGCAGTGTGTTTGTTAGTATTAATGTGCCTGCTGTGCATCTTGTAATGACAGTGAGGGCAAATCAGCGTAACTAATGATCTGTCCTGGTTGTCACCGGGGAGATGCAGCTCCAGACGGTTACTGAACACCCGCACTGCCTCCCTCCCTCTGTGCACTGGCCCTGTTCAACCCAAGCCATCTCCCGTTCCACAAGACAGCCTCACATAATCAGAGTCTGTACACATGCACGCGCACACACACACACACAGACACACACGCACACACATACACTCACACATGTGCCAATCCAAATGGGACCTGGGCAGAAGTGGCAGTAAACACCTAGTGCTCGACCTTGATCAGCTCAGCTGTCAATAAGCGACTGTTTTTCTAAAGCTCTTCCCCCATCTCATCTTACTAATTTGACATATACCCCTCCCTGCAGATTTAAGGCGTCCCGGCCATCGATTAGTGTGTTTACTAATCATTTTGTTTTGTGCTCCAGTTCAAAGCGATGCTTTTTGTGTGATCGGAACCCAATTGGACCCAAGAGAACACTTGCTTTGAGACCAAACCGTTTGATACAAACAAGTCATTAGGAACTACCTTCATGAGGCGGTCAGATCAATAGCAGTGCAATAACGAGGGGCTACTGTACTGTAATCTACACAAAATCAGTGGTGCTTGGAGACTGTACTATGAACCATGACAAATGTATACATTTATGGCACTTAATTATTAATTGTTTATTACTGTGGTGTAGTGTAACACAGCACATAGAGCTAACGGCTGGGAAAAAGTTAGGCCAAGACTTGTGCCATTGGTGAGGGGACTCGGGGAGGCTTCTTTAAATGTAGAACTGAGATGGAACAGATTATCGTAATTACAATGAGGCAAGCTCTGTCTACAGGTTGAACAGAGCTGACCATATGCATCATTCCAAATTAAAACTGAACAAAATTTAATAGCACAGTCAATGAAAGGATTTTATAACGCTCTGAAAATGTCCGTTTCAGCTAGCACATTTGGGAATGAAGGACTGAGCTGAAGTTTTACATGAGGCATGATGATGCCAGCAGATGGTCATGTGACTTGGCTGGCTTTTGAAGGAAATCAGTGTGGGTGTGTGTTGGGTGAGTTATCTGATGGTGTGATTATGTGCATGGGTAGATGAAGGAGGAGATTGATAAGCTGGAGGACAAGCTGGAGTGGGCCAATAACGCACTGAAGGGGGACTGGAGCCGCTGGCAGAAGAGCATGAGGGCCGACCTGAGAGCAGCCTTCACCCGCACAGCAGAGAAGAACATTGAACACTACGAAAAGGTGAGCAATGTCTGTTAACTCTCCCGTCTTGCAGAATGGTGAGTCAGTCTTGCACTCCTACAAGACATAAAAAATAATAAACTGGGACGAACTTTGAGAATATATTGTGCAGGTTAAAATATACCTGTTTTGCGAATTATACTTACCATTTGCCACCAGGCTGAAAGTTTGGATCTATTACAAAGAGTGCTTGATGAATGTCTGTGGCTTCCTGCCTGTAGTTATTTGCATCTCTGCTTTGGGTATTTGCCAGTAGAGGGTGGTATTTCATTGTACATCCACTGACAGTTTACTATAAGTAATAGGCCTCCAAGCCTATAAAGATAGGCTGATATTTCCAGTTGAAAAGGTTTGGAAGGCTGAAGTATTATGATGGATGTCATTAGATGGGTACACTCTCTTTTTATTTGCTCCCTGTAGCTCTCTCCCTCACTCCACAGAGTTGAATCAGAAATCGTGACCCAAGCACTGATGGTGCAATCCAGTCTGGAAAGTGGAATTGGCCTCTGTAAATGAGGGAGGGGCGCTCAGGGACTTTGGCGGGAGATATCAGATGTTTATAGAGTTTTTGATCTGTCATCACTCTCACTGCCTCCATAGCCTTTTGAGGCCAACCTGTCCTTTCATAGAACTAGAGAAGAAAATGTAATTATAGAAAGTGTCAAAAACACACGTCCAGTGTATTCCACAGCTTGGGTTCTCAGCTAATTCCACTGAGAGCAGAAGTGTCTACAGGTCAGGGGTCCAGACAAAAAAAAACCCTTAGGAGCCATTCGCTCCTAAACACAAAATATTTGGGAGCCAAATTTTTTTTAGGAGCCATAATCTCTGTCAAATGTGATATAAATCAAAAAATATTTTCATGGTACATTTTTCTCCTATCTGAGGAGAAATGCTTAACAAGAAGTCCAGAGTCTCTTCTACATTGTCTTACACATAATTACATAATTATAAGATGTCACTTTTCTTGTATTTTTAGTTATTTTAATTTCTCTTGGTTGTGAGAGACGATCACCATTGGCGACTAAAATGAAAAAACTAGTCGCAAAATAAATAATCTAGTCGCATTGGCGACCGTTTTAGTCGCCATCTGGAGTCCTGCAGGTATGTGTTCCAACCGTACACAACAGTAACAACAGATTAGATTCCCTTGCTTGTTAAGTATATAATTATAGATGTTATGGACTATGCAGTCTTACTTTCAAGATTTATTAAGAAACCAGAAGCTTGGAAATAGATAACCATTGGTATCAAGTGATAATACATTTCAAAGCAACGACCACACACCTTGATTTATTTTTTTCCCCACTCTTTTTATTGGTGCTCATTAGTCTGCTGTTGGCCTGTATGTTATTGTTGTGTACATTTCAAGGAGCAACAAGAAAGCGTGCTAATTGCTCCAGATGTTTCTAAATGAAACTGCTCTGAGCCATTCATCCATTATTTCAAAGACGGCCCAGGCGAGATTTGAATCTAGACAAGCCCATTCCTCATATTATTGTGTTTGTTGGAACCCCAAGGCTAAGACTCCATATTTGTTTAATAATCGAGGAAAAGGCAGGCAGGTGAGTGAGGTGAAAAAGTTTAAGAAACAAAAAAGACAGAAAAATGGAGCTGAAGAGCAAGAGAAACTGCAGAAACCGGAGTGCTCCAGTAGGTTTCAGTAACTGGAGACAGCCCAGAGAAGTGTGGCCCCACGGTGAGAGGCTGCATTAAAGGTGTGCTAATAAGAGGTGAAAGAAGCCGAGGATATGGACTGTGCATTGGAGCTTTGGTATGCAGGTGGTGATAGGGCAGTGTTTTGTGCCTGTAGAGGCCTCAGGCCCACTGAATGATTAATGCATGTTAGAATGACCTCAATAAGGTGAGGCAAGGGGATGAAAACCCTTCTCTGAGACTCGGGGATGAGGGCCATGGGTACTGACAGGGCCTGAGGGAGAGTGCTCTACTGCGCCCCCATTGCTGAGAATACCCTGCAGTATTGCATCCACAAAAAGAAAATAAGGTGATGTAGATCATGAAAGTAGAGACCATGTGGGAGAATTGCTTTGCAAATGAAAAGAAGAAAGTAGACAGGAGAGACTGTCAGGAGGAAAGGGAACTGAGGTGAAGACAAGGTGAAATCTGAGGACATTGTGCAGAGTACTCAGATTTGCTTTCATTTTAAAATGAAATGCTGATTTTTGTAATGAGAAATAAGTATAATTATGATAAGGGTCACTCAGTTTTGCATGTATATAGTGAGCATAAGTTTAATGATATATATTGTCAGTGAGCTGATGATTCATGTAAGACAGAATGTTCTGTTCAGGCCATTTAGATCCCACTCCAGGTTGGACATGTGATTAAATGACTACGGAGAGAGAAACTGTATGCATTGTAATCAGAAATGCATGTGTCTTTAAATATAAACTGAATGTGTTAAGTGAAGACAGTCTAACCCTGTCTTCTTGCGTGGGTTGATATTGTAATTTTTAGAAGCATTCGCATGGTAGCCTGTACAATACGGGGCACAGCAGCCATACACTGTAAGATGGCAAGTTCAGAGGATTGCCATGGAGACGCCATAGCAACAAGCATTTTGCTCAGAGATGGAGAAGACAAGGATCCCGTCATTAAATGTTAGACTTAAATTAGACAGAGCAGAGCTTTTTTGAGGTTTCCAAACACTGCTTCTGAAACATCCCTTGTGGAGCATGAGGAGCAGCAGGGGCTGATGTTGGGCTTTCAATTATTTATTGTAGTCCTCTACTCTAGATGTTTCCCCTTTGAATTTGACATGCCTTACTGTTTTTTTCTCCTTTTTTTGGAGTAGCAGTGCCATTGTTGACAGTTGTTGCAGAGAAGAGTTAGAGCTTCCTCCACTCTGCATGCGCTTTGAAGAAGCTGAAGTTGAACTTGAGTCTCTGCTGGATCATGTGCTCTAAGTCTGTGTGTATATACATGTCCATCCTAAGAATGGCACATTATGCGCCCTGCTCTGCCTGTATTGTTCCCTGATTAGCTCTGTTTACCTGCACATCCACTCCTAACAGCTGCATCTGAGACAGAGCAGTGCTGGTTAATGAGGGCAGGCCCTCGACCTCCTAATTAGCCTCCTAATCAAAGCTGAGGCTTCTCTGGCACCATCGAACAATTCTATCCCAAATCAGCCTCCTGTATCAGGGAGTTTAAGACATCCCATTCTCACCTGGAGGGAAATGTTTCAGCCAGTTTATTGCCTCTGCAGATGCTTGTGTGAAAGAACGTCACTCAGTGCTAGTGCTTTCACTGTAGTCTCAGCAGTGTTTCTTGTGTTCTTCTTGTGGCTGCCAATGTATTGCACAGGTGGTTCCCTACTCTGCAGTGCTTTATAAATATATAATTTAATTTAAAAGATATAGTTTACTAGTGAATGCCAGGTGACCAAGTAATTCAGTGATGGATTCAATACAAAATAAATGTAACCTCTATGAATCTGCAGTGACTAGTTGGTAATTTGCAAGGCCATCATATTTTGGAATATCCTATTGGTCTTTAAGGACTCTCAGGGCGTTAAAAGACATACTTATCTGTTCATAAGGATTTGTTACAACATAATGTCTTAATATATTTTTCAAAGTAAGTAAGTCATATAATTGGTAGATTACTCAATTACTAATATGCTTGCTAGGGACAGCCCTGAATTTTACATCACTGTCTTGTCCTGCTGCAGTTTTCAGTTTTACATACGTCTTTCAGTTTGACTTCTTTCATCTGCCTTGTTTTTCTGTTTGATGTTTGCCCACGTCACCCACCAAAGCGTAGTGAGATCAGTGTGACCTGCAAACAGAGTGGTCTCCGACAGCTGTCAGTTGGTGAATCTTGTTGAATCAAACAAACTTTGTCCTTGAGTCTTCCTTGGAGTCATTTTGTATGCAGCCTGTAATGCCTGCTGAGGGGGAAATGTTTGACAGGAAAAAGTTTGTCAAATTTGAACTTTTTATATATTGTATGCTCATTTCTAATTCTCTCAGTTGGAATAATTTCTCTGACATAAATGGGAAAATCACTTGGACAGATCACTCACTGACTGAGTGCTTTAGTCAGTGTTGCTCTTCCATCCCCCAGTTTTAGAAGTGAGATGCGAAAGTGTGATTCTCTAGGACTTGCTCTCTCACTGCTGCCTTTTCATTGTATGATTGGGTGTAAATTATGTTGGGGGAGTTGGAGAGGTCAGCCAACATGGTGTCTCTGATGTTGTTTTTTTTTTTTTTTTTTTTACAGTTCTACTGTGCTGTCTCTTCTCTACACATATTAATATTCTAGTCTTGCTCTGTAAGATGTCCACATACACAGCTCCGAGCAGGGAGGAGCTAGTAGTTATTCTACCTTTTTACACATTTCCGTAGTTCTGCCGTTCATACCTCAGCCCCTGTACTACTTATAAAAACACTGTTATGTTTTTATGTAAACTTCTGCTTGAGCATTCTCAAAAATGCTGCATTTACAAAAAATTGCTTGTGGTCAGTAAATTATAGCCTGTACTGGTTTGGCAAATGTCAAGTTTTATGCAATTTCTACGTACCCAAGATGCAGTTGATCAGTAAAGACATGTTTAGGGGTTCCAAATTTTGCTTCATTATTTTTGAACTGGAACTACAATGCTAACACATAATAGAAGTCAGTATTCACCCAAATTTCTGTAAATCTCTAAAACCTCTTTTAAAGTGCTTAAACACTAATAACCTCTTCATTATGGTGGCTACATTTTAAGTTTCAGCAGCAGATTTGCACTAGCAGGAGTTGGTCCTAGAGAGTTCAGTTAATGAGAAAAATAACTGAGGAATCAGCTAATCAAGACAGTTAATTGCTAGGGTGGAATGTTCTATACATTGTTATTCAACAGAATAAAGACACATGCAGGTTATATTAACTGATCTGTTACTGAAAAATAAATGCGTACATAAAACAGTCTTTGTTGCATTAACATGATGCACATGCCACTTCTATTGTGCAGTAAGGAGTGTCGTGAAGTAAAGTCATAGCTTTTTAAATTATTATTATTTACAATTTTGCAAAATATGGACTCCAAACATGTCTTGTTTGATCAACTACACTGGATTAAGTGGAAAGCTGTGTAGATTTTTCGCCAAATTATTCCTTTAATTTTGGAGCTGTTCATGACTGTCGTCCAGCACCTTTTCTCTTCCTTTCATCTGGAGCACTTCAGAAAGGTCAGAGCTCATCTGTGTCCTGTGGTGAGGTGCCACCCTGATTAAATGCTTTTGACAAGTAGTCAGCTGCAGTGGGCATGCCTCTGGTGTGCCAACCACGACACAGACTCTCAAGTGCCAGGCAAGTTGTGTGGGCTGTTGGGGGGGGTGGTGTTTGGGCCTGAGAGTGAGAAGGACATTAATCTAGAGCCTGGCAAGTGACACATAAATGGCGTGCAAGCCTACGCCCCAGCCGCAGCTTGTGAATGAAATTGGGTGCTAAATTGAAAGTTGCAGAGTGTCAGCCCTCATGGCAGCCTTCAAAATAGCCTCACATTACTCTGGAGCCGAGGGGCCTTTATTGATGGGAGGGGGAAAAACACTCAGGTTAAAGTCCATAGGTTCAGACTTGGGAGAGAGACAGAGATGGAGATTTGATGCTGCTGTCATTCTAAATGTGTGTTCTCTTGCAGTGTCTGGCAGTGTGGGAGTCATTCCTGCTGTCTCAGAGGACTGAGGCCAGTGAAGGAGGAGACAGAGATGAATCCTAATCTCCCGTGATGCATTTAGCCAAACCATGATGACCAAAGACAGTTTTTTTTTTTTTTTTTTTTTTTTTTTAACCTTGCAGTCCAAATGCTTCAGTTGTGCAACAACACAATACTGCCAGAGATATCTCAGTATGAACTCAGTTGTGCCTTATCCCCAGCAGACCAGGGACAGAGATTCGTACTGGACATGTTATTTCTCATACCCTTTACTGCTGTGAGATTGCCCAGGGCAAACCTTTTTTTTTCTCTGTGCAGTTCACAGATTTGTAGAAAATTGAAAAAAGTGGCAAATACTTTTATGAGACTCTTTTTGATTTCGATGCATTATAAGCATCAAATTGGCTTTTTTAGATTTGACAATAAAAGAATTTGTTGGAATAAAATAGAAACCCTTCATGGCTTTCCTATCTTCTAGATTATATTTGGATATCATAAAATTATGCTTTAGCCTAGAATATTTTGAAGTATTTAAACTTCCAGGTCAGTCCTAAACTGCATGACCCAATACTGACACCCAGATGAAAAGTAAACAATGTGTCTTATGGCATTACATCAGTCTCATTTATTTTAAGGGTAAAATTTTCTAGTAGAAAAGATTTTATTTCTTGTAGCATCTCGAGCTGATATCAATTTGTTTACATTATTACAATGTTTATTACAAAGTTTCAAAACAGCGAAACTGAAGTATTTTATATGAAAAAAGTGTAAATATTTTACGATTATTCTGTATTATGCTTCAGAGTTGTCATGGAAGATTATCTGCATGCTGTGGACATTGTAACCTGGCTTCTTTTTGTTTTCCCTCATATTAAGATTTGTTGCTATAAACAGAGAGACAAACTGTAATCGAAACCCTCTTTTTCCTGGTGCGGTTTTGTAAGGTTCACTGTGGATTTTTGTTTTCTTTGTCATGGGATTTTCACTTCAGTCCGGGTGTGGAAGAACAGGCTGCCGAGCAGTGTGTTAGGTGCTGAAGTAGGTTACCCACTTGGCCTAATCGCATTAAACATTTAACTGCTCTCTTTAAATAATACGGTGCCCAGAAATGATTGCTTTTATCAGCAGTTTATTTTATGCCGAATGGAGACAGAGACAGCATTGCTCGCTCACTCTCACTTCAGGAGAACAGGCAGAATTATGCCAGATCCTGAGCACTCAGTGTTGGATTTACAAGTTGAAGCACTGGTCTGACTGTTCTTTCTGATTTGTGAGACTGGAGCCCTTGCATTAACACTATAAAAACCATCACTTGCAGAAGGCCATCCTACCATTTACTGTGTTGCTTTTCCACTTCACGGAAATGTCCTGTCTTTTCAGTTCATGTACTGCAGTGATTCTATTTCCATTTATCACATTTCCAGGGCAGCAGATGCTTCTTGATCCACTTAATTTCTCATGTCAGGCTGTGGCCTAAAAAATACAACCAACCAGCCTTTTTCTGAGTGACGCCTCATTTAAACAAGTCAAAGCTACTGAGATCAGAATCATGCAGAGGTCAATCTGCCAGAACTTCATCGTCAGCTGAGATGCTGTATATTGTTCATATGCAAGTCTGACATTCTGAAATAAGAAAAAATCCCACTAAAATGTGTAATGTTATAAGCTATGTGTAGTGTAGGCCTTTGCATATTTATTCAGTCTATTTTTTTATGTCTTATTATGAGGCTTACTTCTGTTAAGGAATAGATTTATCAACAGAGTTTTCCACCCACTTCTTTAATGCAGGCTTTTTTAAAATGCACACAAACCTGGCAGGAAAAGTCAAAAATTAGAAAAAAAGAAATATTGCCGAAGAAGTTTTTTATGCATGGACGAGGTGGATAGGTTGGTTCATTAATAAAGGAGAAATTTGAAAAAATTGAAAAACTGGTAGGAACAAGCATCAGCCTTCATTAAATGGCCCCGCCCGGTATCTTGGAACTGTTGTAGCCCCTTACAGTTGACAGAAGGATAGTAAAACTGCTCTACCGAGGCCTTATAAAAGAGCAAATCCCTTTATCGTGCAGGGTGAGCCATACTCTTAACATCACAATTCATGTGGTGTCATCTTCAGGGGTTAGCGCAGGAGTCGATGGATACACTGATTAATTCACATTTTCTTTTACCGACTTTTCAGAAATTCAATTTAAAGTTGAATGGAAAACCTGTAGCAGATATTCCGGTTACTGGATGAGTTGAGAGATTTAACATCAGGTGGGCCCACTGAGGAGAAAATAGGAAAAAGTAGACTCTGGGTAGTAATAACTAAAATAGCTGTGCCGTGGATGCCTACACCATGTGTACAAGCCCTGTTATAAACACCACTACATTTACCTGAAATAAGTTCTGCCTCCTGTGTCTATAAATTCAGGTGAAATCTTGGCAGTGTAACATATATATTTAAGAACACTGATATACTTCAGGGCTAATTATAGTTGATTTCACTAAATAATCAAATGAAGGGTTTTGTATAGGCTTTTAAAAAAACTTTAATTGGTTCTTCAGATTTTTTAATTTTCCTTCAGTGTATTCAGACTTCAGTAAATTACTCAGTGATAGCCTCTTTCACAGAATAACTATAACTTTTCACAGAATAATTGGGATAGATAATTAAAATTTTAGTAAATGGACAGCTCCATTTCTGTGGCTGAGATGTCAACTGCAGTATATTTCAGCGATAGTCATGCACAGATAAAGTTCTGCCAGACCTGGCACCTTTGTAAGGATTTAATTAGGTCTCGCCCTCTGCGACTTTAGTAAAATACTTACAAATCTGCTTGGTCAGCTTGTGAAAATGTCCTATTTTTAGAGCCTCTATAACTCGTGATATAAAGATGTTTAAGCAGCGGTGCAGGGAAGCAATGGAAAGTTCATTTGCATGCTGTCATTCTGGCCAGTGGGCTCTTCTGAGGAATCTGTGCCTGGCACATTGCATCCTTTTAGAAAGTTCCTTACCATGGAGAGTTATGATATTGTCAAGTGAAAAGCGCCATTGTAGTCATTTACCCTCAAAATCTAAGGCCTTACAACTCTGAGAGGTTGACAGCTTGACTATGATTCCTGAAAGAATCCATTCAACCCATCAACCATTATTTCTTGCAGGTTTATATCAAGCTGTAAAACAAACAAGCAAAGGTGTGTAGAGTGAATAGATATCATTGTAGAAAACAAATCAGTCCAACATTCTGAGCTTTTCTCCTGAATAGTAGAGATTGACAGGGCACGTGTAGTTTGAAACCCTCCTATCTGAGCCTCTAAAGCCTTTTGTTATGACTTAGGAGGGAATAAAAAAAAACCTTTGTCATCTCTGTTTACAAGTAGAACCTGCTTTGCATGTTTCTTTCTCCTGACCTCATGAAACTAGTGAAGCGTTACCAAGTTCCTCCTTAATGTTGTAGTTCTTGGTGCTGGTGTGTGTCACTAGGTGTGAAATCAGTGTGTGAATGTGACTCACCGTGCGCCCGCCTCAAGTGCTCAAACCGTTTAAAAGTGTCATCAGGGGACTATGATCAAATATGGTTTCTGCTGAAAATAAACCAAAGAAAAGGTAGGTTTGTTTATTATTCCTTTCATGCTTTGAACCCTCTTTCTTCTCTTTATTGCACACAAAATGTATTAGTTTCCCCTACACACTCGCCTTGTAGCGGATCAGTTCCTGTTTTAATGTAATTTTGTATAAATATAGCTGCCCCTTTTGCTGGAATGTCTCAACTCCTAATCAGCGGTGAGGAAAGCATGGTCGAGGGAGGGTGACATCAGAAAATACGATATAATGAACAGGGCTCACCATGCAGGAGACTTTTTGTATTGTACTCTGCAGGCCCATTTTTCAGATGCTTCCAAAAGCTTTCTGTGAGTTCAGTGGCTGTTTCTGCCCCAATCTCTCCTAGTGCTGCTGCCTCCAAGCCATCAGAGAATAAAGGGCTGAAATACCATAGACACCCCATGATGACAGTATTTCACTAATAGACAGAACTGAAAGTAGAGCTGAGATGCTTTGGGCAAAGCTTGTTACCATGGCTGTCTTAAATAAAGCCATTTTTGTCTAGAGGGCAGATCTGATCAGAGGTAATGGGACACATTCCACAAGAATAATCATGGACATTTCAGGACTCATTGGACAGGGAATGTAACTACAGTCACTCTCAAATGAGGGGTTTGATGAGCTGTAGAAAAAAATTGGACAGCCATTTTGCTCACGGCATACCAAGACCATTTAGGGACCATGTTCAGGGCTTTAAGTTTCTCTGCACTGTTAAGCACCTCTCTTGTGCCGGCTGTTACCAAAACAGCAGTAGATTCCAGACACCCGCAACTAATCTAAAGTACAATAACATTGTTTATTTTTCCAACAGTATGTAATACACATATCAGCAAATAAAACAAACCCACCGACATGTTTACCCCTTCCACTGAATCTAAGATGTATGTTGAGGTAACAATCATGCTGAATTTAAAAATATATAAATAATTCTAACTGACTGCCAAAGGCGGTGTGAAGTACTGTGGATAATCCTCATGCAACTACACACAGGTCAAGATCTTTTACAAAGACGTTCGCTATGTGACATATACACTAATGTAAATACCTTACTCAGAGGGGAATATTCTCTTTTCTCTTCTTGCGGTGACATGCACTATATGGACAAAAGTATTGGGACACACCTGTTTTTCAGGGTTTGGGCTAGGCCCATTACGTCCAGTGAAGGGCAATCTTAATGCTTCAGTATACCAAGACATTTTGGACAATGCCATGCTTCTGACTTTGTGGGCACAGTTTGGGGAAGAACCTTTTCTATTCCATCGTGACTGTGCCCCAGTGCGCAAAGCAAGGTCTATAAAAACATGGTTGGATGAGTTCGGTATGGAAGAACTTGACTGGCCTGCACAGAGTCCTGACCTCAACCCCATCCAACACCTTTGGGATGAACTGGAACAGAGATTGCGAGCCAGGCCTTCTCATCCAACATCAGTGCCTGACCTCACAAATGCTCTACAGAATGAATGGGCACAAATTCCCACAGAAAAATATTGTGGAAAACCTTCCAAAAAGAGTGGAAGCTGTTATAGCTGGGGACCAACTCCATATATATATTTGAATGCAATGTCATTAAGGTCCCTGTTGGTGTAATGGTCATACATCCCAAAACTTTTGTCCATACAGTGTAGGTCTGCAACTTAGATTGATGCATAGAACCCAATAACACTGTTCAACACTGTCCTGTCCTCCACAGGCTGTGAGCCATTCACCTGCTCTGTACCCTATTGTCAGATGTCTGAGGTGTATCCTTTTAAACTGTCTTATTAGCCTGGGTTGATCAAGTAGCTCCCTTGCTGGCACTAGAACTACATTCTGCAGCAGCTGTTTCTAACAAAGCTAGACATTATTATCCAGGGCCTTGTCTACAGCCACTACAGGGCCATAATTGAAGCTAAATGTTGCAATGAGCAGTTGTACATTGGACTTCCGTTCCATGATTAACCCATCAATTAACCCAATAAGAAATACACCTATTGAGACATAGATCTACTTGATTAAAGCAAAAGACTAATAAGTTTATTTTAATTCATTCATTTATCAAATTAAATCTATTATTTTGGTCACATGGTAGAACATCCAACCTTTTTAATAAAAGAATGAAAATTATATGTAATCAAAAAGGTGGAGGGCTAGATATAATCTCATTCATTCATTCACATTCTGTAACCGCTTATTTCACACTAGGGTCGCGGGTACCCGGAGCCCATCCTGACTCACCCTGGGCGGGGTGCCAGGCCACCACAGGGTGCACATGCACACAATTCCCTAACACACTCACACCTATGGTCAATTTAGAATCTAGATTTAATCTCGTTTTTTGAAATTTCACTTAATACTAAATTTAGATGTTAGACATAAATGTATTAATTCAACTTCTGCCCAAGAACAGTTTGACACACTACAGCCAGGAGCTCTGTTGTCCCTCAGTATAGAACATTTGTGCATTTGTGGCAGGTCATGATGTTGTCCTGTTTTTGCATCCTGCTGACCTAAATCCTAGTTTAGCCATTCTGCCATGGAGAAGCATCCAGCACCACACAGCAGTCTACAAAAACAGACCCAATGCTCTTTACTCCCAGCACTACAAACTAGCACTAATAAGTGCAATAATTAGAGTCTGGTGGCCGTGGCAGTACTGGGTTTTTGGGCCCAGAGACATTGCCCTGATTGTATATCTACACACCCATTCTGACAGTTTCCTTTGATCAGTCTCTTAACTTTAAACTACCAAGTGGAGTGCTTTTGCATGGATGACTTCCAGTATTCTAAAAATCTATGGAGGACCCATTCAGTTGCACTGAATTTTATGCTAACATGAAGCTAGGAGAACTTTTTGATGCCTCCCTTTAGGCACTGGGCTACACTATAAAATGGTAAACTTTGGCTAGATCAGCACTCTCTTCAAGACCTGTCAGTACCTGCCTTTGGTGGCTTAGCTATTGCTCAGTACAGCTGAGAAGACATTAGGCCAACATGTATCATATCATAGCATCTGTGTTCTATTTACATCACACTTTTGGGCCACATGAGTACAGGTCCCTTTTCCGATCAGTTAACAATCTCTGTTGAGTTTTTTTGCTCCCTGGTCACCATCATGTTTCCACTGGGAGGAGCTGTGATGGCCTCATTTGCTCATCTTGCCGGCTTTTGAAAATTGTTTCTGTGGTGGAACAAGCTTTCAGTTTGCTCTGGCCCTTAGACTAAGACTACTAGAGAATGTCAGTGCATGCAATGGTAGAAATCTAGAACATAATCCTGAGCAAACCCATACATGACAAGACATACAGTTTACTTTTCTGATTAATTTTATACCCTAACACTCTTAGCAGTATCTCCACTACCAGAGAGTGATTTTCTGCTTTGGCACCCACTGAAAAACAGTCCCACATGCCAGGCAGTAAATGCTCTACGATCAGGACAGAGAACCGCTGGTACATCCAATCTCCCCATCTAGCAGCCAACTGTGGGATTTAATATGTTGCATATCCACATAAAGGATGGTGGTGAAAAGCGTTTCTTTGATGGAGATGTGTGTAATGGCTTCAAGAGGTGGGGAAAAACCTGAAATGTCAATATTTTTAAGCATAATATTATATCAGTGGCACCATGTATCAATATTTATTTATTTAATATCATCCTATTATTTTTGTGTGCTTTTATTTTAGTACATACATCTACTCTGATAAAATTGCTTCTGAAGTCTGTAAGATGGCACAAAACCTCGCTCTTCACTTGAGTCTCAGCGGAAATTGCAAAAGAAATTCAATTAAATGATTCAAGTGAGATGAACAGAGTTGCATGTTACTTTCCTTATGACATATAATGAGTTATAGTAACGTGGGAGAAATAAATTGCAGTATATCACAGAGTCAAATCACTTGCTGTACTGTAAAATGTAAAAAAAAAAAATTCATATTTGTAATTCCCATCCCTAGTGTAAAGTGGCATTTGGCAGACACCCTTATCCAGAGCAACTTACAATCATTAGTGACTACTTGTTCATTAACGTGTGAGTCTCCTGTTTACATACAGTACTGTGCAAAAGTACTGTATGTAAACAGGATTCAAACAGGTTTCAAACAATTTGCACCAGTGCAAATTGTTTGAAACCATTTATATCAGCAGTGGGTTTGTTTCTGCCAGCAAAAACACAAGAGAACATTAGAATA
>JBBPCZ010000007.1:12718361-12760279 GCA_037974445.1 Brycinus macrolepidotus | reverse complement strand
AACACTACTGCCCAGTAGCAAACAGCTTTTAATTATAATTTTCTCAGGTGCCTAAGACTTTTGCACAGTACTGTATATTATCCAAAGACTCTTACCAGCTCGCCTGGATTGAAAGTCAAAGCCCAGAATTCGACAGAAATACAGAATTCATAAAACCATAGTTACATTTGTAACTAAGATTAGCATCATCCAAAACTGATTAGTCGTACCCATAAATTCTTAGATATGATCCACACAACTAAATTACTTTCAAAGTCTTAAAACATCTTTTATCATGTGAATTTTATGCAGTCTAAGATTATGCCTCTTACTTGGCTGGAGTCTTGCATGGCATTTTCAAAAGGCTTGAAGCACTTTAATGAATGTATTCAGAGACGCTGGTTTCTTTATGTTCTTGATGCTGATATGTCAACAGAAAAGATGAAAAGAAAAACCATTGCAGTGCCTGGGAGGGCTTCGATGCTGATAATGGATGGAATGGTAAGCAATCAGCCCATCACCACTACCTAATAGTGAGCATGCTGTTATTAAGCTTTATGCTGTAATGAGCCTGAGTGAAAGTAAAATCAGTGTGTTCAACAAGTGAACCCAATGCCTCTTTCAAGTTGTAAACAGATACAGAGTGGCACTTCCTCTGTGCTACTCTCAATCGTGGTTTTGTCTGAGCAGCAGGTGAGGAGATAATGGGTGACATGGATGTTTTTTTCATGCTGTACACAATGATGTGCGCCTCATTTCTAATCACTCTGTTCCTTTACCTGAATTCCGGGCGGCCTTTATGTGTGAGGCACATGCAGACATGCCGCTGCGCTCAGCTTGATTCCCAGAACGGGTAAAAATCAGTGTGTGCTGCAGATGGAGGTTGAGAGGCATGGCTCCCTGCCTGGCGCACTGTGTGCCCAGGTTTCCAATCATGCTGAGACACAAGGCGCGAGGCCTCATTTGGAAATGTTTGCGTTTGCTGGCAACTGTGATGGGAGAAGCTTTAACTTTGCTCTGCAGTGGTTAGTAGTGAAGATCAAAGCATGCAATGTACAGCATCCTTTGAAATTCGAGCTTTTGTCATGTGCAGGTCACATAACCCTGACACAAACCCATACATGACAACATCTCATCTTCATAGTTTTTGTGCAACCTTTTATTTTAGGCCTTTTATATCATATCATCACCTGCATGAGCCTGTATAACTTTAGGTATGAGAGGCAAAGCATGCCTTAGCCCTCTCTACCTCTGGATCAGTGACATTTGGGAGTAATGACTGGTGTCCTGTCCCACAGACTCACAGTGGGCCAGTGTCGTGGAAGAGAGCTGGAGAGTAAGTCATCGATCAGAGCCAGGCTTTAGGTTTGACATTTATGGCTGGAGCCGGTGATTAATCATCAGCTAACAAGGCCTGGGCCTCTCAGCATCCCTAATGTAGTACTCTAAGGCACACACTGATAACCAAAGAGAGAGAGAGAGAGAGAGAGAAAGAGCAACCACTATGAGACATCTTTAATTTATACCAGCCCTGATTAACAAATACATATTCATGTTTATTCCCAAAAATCCTTTTTAGACAGGAATATGTAATGTTGATGACTGGGGTAAGTTGAGGTAAGCTGGGAGACTTAATTGTTGCCAAAACACAGCACTGCAAAGTCACACATTATTCTTTTAATCACTCAAGGTCCTGAATGTAAATGACTTAGTTTGGCTTCACTCTTTCTATTGACACCATTAGAGGTTCAATGAACTTATTTCAAGTGCTCTGACAGACGCCCACAGTCAAGCTCCACAAGCAGATTAAAGCAATTTCTTTCACTGTCAGTTATCGTGAATATTTTGTCATTTATTGCAGATGATAATACATTTTATGGATGCCAGAGGGCTAAACAGCAGGTTAAGCAGAAATGCAGATATCTGGATGAGAAGAACATTGTGGTGTCACATCATTTATTAAGTGAGGCCTTGTCTTCTAGCTCAGAGGGGAGCGATGTCTCAGAAAAGCTTACTCCGGGATGCAAAGCATCTCAAGACAATACTCTCCCCACTCAATCTCCTGTGGCCCTCCCAGCAGAAGAAAGCTCTCTGAGCCAAAGCACTTCTGACACTGACTGTTTCCCAGAAAATAACAACATGATCACTAACTTGGTGATCCATAAACGTGATATCATTTATGGTCTCAGGTCAGTGAAAACAAGCAGCTTAGAACTGAAGCGGACCCTGCCGCTGATCCGGTGGGCTCCTGCCACATCTTGTGTGCAGCTGACCGAGGAGCCGGTGGCCTGGAGATATAAAGGATTTGTTACAGTGAACCGTGAAGCAAGTCATGGTGAACTGCCACAACTCTGGAAAAGGGTATCTGGCAAGAAGCTGGAGGGGTGCCATGGGAGCATGGCCAACTTGGCCCTTCCACAAATGCAGTCACCCAACAAAGCCCCGTCTGTGGCCAGAACCAGGCCGGTGATCCGGAAAGCAGCCCGGCTAACTATGGGTCACGGAGGGGTGCAGGTACGGGACACCCATGTTAAACAGAACTTTTGCTGGAAAACAGAGACTAAACATACAGATCTGCCAAACAACAGTGGGTCAGCCCCAGTAGTAAACACACATAAGAAAGTCCTGTATAAATATGTTTGGAGTGCAACACAAGCAGAGTCAACAATGGGCATACAAGATGATGGTCATTATCACAGGACAGAGGGAACCAATCCCATGTGCTACACAAATGTGAGCAGGCTGCCGGTAAGAGGTTTTTGTTTGCTTTACTTCTATTATAAAACTAAAAAACATTTATGTTTAAAATGACCAAGTGCTTTGTAATCTGGCCAGTGTATGAATCAGTCTGTTTTTTTTTTTGTTCAATGCATGCTTCAAAACAAAATTGCCATCAAAAAACAGTACTCTTTTTTGTGACACAATGGGGCCGCCAGTCCTTGTCTAGAGACTGTAAATGCTGTAAATTCTGATGGATTCTTCTGGAAAGGTATTGAGCTGTTTCAGGGTCGAGTGAAAATACTGTTTTCCAAACATATACAGGCCCCACATGGTTTTATATGGAGTCATTGCTCAGAGGAACATTTTCAGGTAGCTATTTTTAGATTGCTTTAGGTGTGGCAAGAAAGAAATACGTTACACACCTCACACTCGCACATGTCTTTGTGATTCTGAAAAAGAATGTGAAAAAGTGTGAAAAAATAGTATTCTTGAAAAGCCTGGCACATTAAATGTGCCCAATATGGTTAGAATATTTATCAGACCAAGAGACACACACCACTGTAATGAAGGCATGCTTCAAAAGCAGCAAAATATTTTTTCCCTTTAGAAAGACAGTACACGTGATTGAAGTGAGGTAATTCATGTTGGCCTAAAGTTTCAAGAGGAATATAAGCTGAAAGGGGGGGCACATTAAGTTTGAAATGAAAAGTCAAATTTCCATCACAAGGCGTACAGATGCACAATTAAGGCATAATTATGACAGTTGCGAGCTCTTCATGCAATATCGTGTCCCGCAGATTGTGTAAACAAATAGAAAGCTCGACAATGGCCTTTGAAAGCAAGTGCAGGAAGCATGGCAAACCTTTTTCAGTCCCAGGGACTTTATTGGCAACAGGTGGCTTTGTATCTTCTGTAGAAGAGTGCTAGAGGCATGATTGGTAACTGTGATAGAGTAGGAGGATCCCTCTGCAGGACAGGAGAAATGGCTGGCTGTGGAACAATGGTCACATGCTGAAGGGTAAGAGGAAGACAGACTGCGCTCTAGTGCTGCTGAAGGACAAACACAGATCTGAGGGTGCTGATCCACTTCTTCCTCCCTGATTGCTTGTTTGTGTTTGTGTTTCTCAGGACATACTGTGTCAGTCAGGATGCCAAGGAGACAGCGAGACCTCCACCATTCCTCATGATGTCACCTTATTCCACGTGCTTCAAGTTCTGCAAAGCCAACCAGTCAATTTTCCTCAGGTCAGGGGCCAGAGACGCCTTGAGGCTCTTTAGAGACTGAAACCCTAAACCCATTCACTAAGGAATATACTTTTTTCTAAGGTCCGAACAGGTTCTGGAGATGCCACTGTGACAAACTCGAACCAGGCAAAGTAAGAATATTATTTTTTATTCAAAGCCTTCAAATTTCATTTCCTCTACAGTGAAAAAGGTCATACTCTGATGAAAGACTTTATAGGACTCATTGAGCTGGGGTCATGTGAAACTAATAGGACCAACCAACAATATCCATACAAAACCAGTAGCTACACAGTTGGTAATGTCACAGGCAAACAACATAGATCAAAATCAGCAATAAAAAAGTTTTGTGGGCTGTAAGAATGTACTTTTTTACAACCATAATTCTGTACAAACTATAAAACAAATAGGAAATAGAAGTGAAGCTAAATAAATATGTAAAATATAAACATTATAAACAAATCACTATTTGAAAATGATAAAAGGAATCCAGCCATCCGCTTTGAACAGCAATCCAATAAGTTAAAACACAACTAATTTGCTTGTCTTTTCTTTTAAAGTAGCTTAAGGATGAAGTACACATGGTAGTATATGTACTTTTCATGATTTTACATACACACACACTCTGCACAAACATAGAAAAATAAACAGACAAACTATACTGTATGTGCATGTTCACTCTTTGTACATGTCTCCTTACTTTTGATATAATACTATATAAGTACTGTTATAACTTTAGTCCACATTTACCAGATCACTAATGAATCCTGATTACCACTAAAGGTATTTGTTAAAGCAGCAATTTAATGGATGCTCTCCTGTTTCTGTCTGCAGTTGACATTTTTTTGTCTTTTTAAAGTGCTAAAATTCTAGTGTCGATTATATTGACCTTTATGTGAAGTGCATCAGCAAGGATTATAAAAATATACCATAACATGGGACACAGCCAAATGGGTCCATGTCGATGGGTACTTTGTCATTGATACTCATGAAAGAGAAAGCTTCAAATGTTATTGCTTTTCTATGAATTGGTCACATCAGCAAGTATTTGCGAATATGCATGGCAAATTATTTTTGAGAAGAGAAGGTGTATATAGCACCCTACACCTGACTGCTAATCTTCTAAAAGGGCATTACACCTGGGCCGGCATACAGCTTAACATGCGTTTCTCAGCCCTGAGCCTGGAGGCCCACTGCGCTGAAGATTGTAATGTTTACCCTGCTTCCAATACACCTGATCCAACTAACCTCATTAACGATCCCTTTCTGAGCTGAAGTGGGTATGTTAAAGCAGGGAAAGCAGGGCAGGAGGTCTCAAGGATCAGGGTCAGAAAGAACTAAGCTAGAGTACACCACTGCAAAACGAATGTGCTACTTTCATCCTTGCGATTAGGTTCCTATGATTACGTTCTTTCATTTTCTTCTGTGTATCTGAGGTATCTCGGTTTGATTTTTGATGTTACAGATGAAGGGGGACCTTTCTGACTCTGCTCTTGGCTTTATGGACATTATCTGAATATAACATGCCAATTAACATGTTGGCCATTAGATCAACATGCATCTGAAATGAATAGAAAATGAGAACAAATGGTAAGAGACACTCTGAAAATAACCTAGCAATCTCTGGGCCTGAGAGAAACGGAATCGGTTTTCAGCACACTGGTCTTTCCTCAACTCACTGGTTCAAGTGCTATGAATGAGTAATTATGATTGCTCCAAATTGAACATTACTTAGACTTCTGTTTAGGAGAATTACCCAGAATGCCTCCGAGAGAGTGCTTGTGATTGTCTGCACGGCTGATCCATTCTTCACGGACTGAGAGGGAGGAGGACGCACAGCAGGGAAGGCAATGCTGATCTCGAGTGCCTTAAAGCTTCACTATGGTCATTTACTGTGTTGCCACCATCTCAGCTTATGGAATCATATGGTTCATATGGAATATCAGCAATATAATATTACAGTTATATAAAAGCTATACCATTTATACTATACTGATTATGCTCTAATTGTATGTTTCAAAGACCGTAGACTTGGGATTGCTCATAATTATCCATTGAAGTGCACTTCTAAAAACATCAAAGAAATATCTTGATGGTTTACATTGAGGTGTGGGCAATTCCAGTTAGATTTTTTTCAAATGAAAACATTAAAAATGGTGCCACAAAAGTATTATCATAAATATGATACAGTGGGAATGTAAAACAAAAAAAATACACTTATCTACAGCAACAAGTTCAGTTCACTTTGAATCTGAAAGGTGGTAAATTCCATCTGGTTTCTTACACAGACACAGTCTCTTCAGTTACACACAGTGAATCTCCAGTTGACTTGAGCTCCAGTTGTGAGGGATCAAGAACAAAACGGAAACCAGACGAGGAGGATAATGTGGGTTGTGCAAGCAGCAGCACACCGTTATTCGATGACATTTTTTACACACATACACGAGGGAGGGAGTGATCCAAAACAACATCATAGAGGACATGACTGATGTGGTTAGCATTGCACCTTGACTATGATGACTGCACGGTAAAGAGAGTCGATGTCCAATGTGTCTGCCACACTGCTGACTCAAGGTCATGTGACTTCATCGAAGGCGATGTGATTCTGTGAGAGATAAAGGAAGAGATATGAGCATACTTCATGATGCAAAGAAGATCCGCCACCTGTTTACATTTAAAATAAGGGAACACTAGTCACACAACAAGCCTTTCCACAAAGGGTCTTTTTCTTTGACCATAAATGACCATGTTTACCCTTCATGCAGATACAGGCTACAACATGTCACTTTAGTAAACTGTCAGGAAACAGTAATGTGTTAGGATGGAAACTCCTTGCGTTTCTTGGCTGGGATCTTAAAGCTACATCGGATAAGTTCGGGAAGCTTTCTGGAGCAGGTTTGATGATGAAAGGAGGGAAAGGGGAGTCCATTCCAGCTTTGTGCCTTCAAAGCAGCCAAACCTGCCCACCAGAGAGTGATGCAGGTGTTGGGGAAGAGCACACTTTAAAGCAGGGGATGCAACCATGCAGCGCAGCCACTATCGGCTTTGTGCTACCTTAATAATCTTGTTCAACTGCCATATAACCCCTGTCTGTGGGCCAAATCTGAAAGCAAAGGAGTCCCCATAAGATGCAGTAATTTGTACAGTCATGAGAGAGAAGATTCATTCAGAAATGTTTGGATATTACTCAGACAGAACCTCCTGTTGTTTCTAGCAAAAACTGTCCTGTAAAAAGGTTATTACTGATTTCCTCTATTAATCTATTAAAAGGTATGTGATCTTCATACAAAATGTAATATAAGACAAGGAGAACCTTAGAAACACAACAGTGTAAAATGAAAAAATAAGTTTTGTGAAAAGTAACCGTCTCCTAATCTTAACTGTTTGTGCCACTTTAGAAGCAACAACTGCAACCAAATGACTGGAGATCAGTCTTTCACTGCTGTGGAGAAATTGTGGCCCACATTCATTTGGGGGCTTTTAAGCACAAACCTCCTCAAAGCAGTTCCTTTACGGTCAATTATGACAAGTCACCCATGCCCTGAAGCAGCAAAGCACCCCAAGCAATCACACTACCAACACCAAGTTCTACTGTTGGTATAATGTTCTTATTGTGAAATGCTGTGTTAGGTTTATACCAGATGTAACACCTGTCTTCTGAAAAAGACCACTTTAGACTTATCAGTCTACACAACATTAGTTTAAAAGGTCTGGGTGTTATTTAGCAGAGTGTTTTTTAGCAGTTTTGCCCAGTTGGTTTCTAAAAGTAGAATAGTAGAATGCTGAACTTTTCTGAGGTGATTAAGGCCTGCAGTTCCTTAGATGTTTGTCAAGGTTTTTTGTGACTTCCTAGATGAGTCACTGCTCTGCTCTTGGAGAAATTTTGGTAGGCCCACCTCTTCTGGGAAGTTCGCTACTACACAGAGTGTTTTTTACACTTGGAACTAATGGCTCTCTTGTGGTTCACTGGAATCCCAGAGCCTGGCTTTGTATTGCTTTCCATTCTTTTCTTCTCTTTTCTTCTAGAATTTTGTTATATCATGGCATAGACTTCTACATGTTGAGACCACATGCACATTTATTTATAAATGTATATATAAATTGTCACATATATCAAATTTTGAAACAATTAAGTGTGACAAATGTGCAAAAAATAGAAGAAATCAGCAAGTCATTTCTCGCTGTAAAAGTAAAGGCAAAAGTTTCTTTGGAGTGATACCATAGAAGGACCACTTTTAGTAACCAAAAGACCTTTTATTAGATTAAATGATTCTTCAAAGGAAATAAATGACTGTATGCCACACATGCAGTAGATCAAAGGCCTCGACATACTTCTTGCAGAGATGACATTCTCAGAGGCTTTTCTCATCACGTCGCGTACATTGTAGCTGACCAGTACCGTGGATGAACACATTACTTGACAGAGCTTATCTACACTTATATTTACAGCATTAAACAAAAGCTCTATTATCAGATGAACATAAGTTCATAAAGCATTGCCATAATAAGACATACTGCCTTCTTACTGCCAAGCGTAGAATCTAAACTGAGTGAGTTTTATATTTAATTACATCTGAGAGAGCAGGGCTTTGAAAGATGTTAAGATTACAGATCACAGGTCAGATCACGGGAACGAAACATGCCCCCAGAACAACACAGTTGTAGGGTCCCTTCCTTTTACCAGACAAATGAGGTCCTGTTTTCAGTGATATTTGCTCTGAGCCAAAACATTTTGCCATCAAAGAGAGAAAACATGGCCATGCATTCCTTCTCCGAACTCTTTTCCGAGGGGAGTGTTTTCAAACGAATTACATGTTGTGACAGTGGCCTGATGTAGGGGACGTTTCTGTGGGCAGCGGAGCGGAATTTGGCATGTCACTGTCCTTCAACTTCCTCCCGCATATGCTATTCATCTACGTGTGCTTTGTCACCAAAGACAAATATCACTGATAAAGATCTCCTGCTTCCTTGTATCAGCTGCCTTGGGAGGACAAAGAAATAGGCCATTAGCATTTTTATTGGCGGAAATAACACTTTCATCCTACACAGATCACCCCATGCATTTCAACAAAACCAGCTGCAAGCCCAACACCAGGCAGATCCCAGCTTGTTTAAGCCGAACAAGCAGACAAGTAAAACATTTAATCCCACATATTAAACAAAAACAACATCCACAGCAATCAGGGATTAAATCCTTCATTTGCTTGCCTGTGTGTTTGTTCATCCTATTGTAAATTCTGGTAAAAGGGTCATACTTATGGTGGATCTGCCCTCTAACTACGAACTCAATAGTACAGCATGTGGTTTAATTAATAGCGGAATGTATGGTCTAAATCAGTACCCTTCTCAGCTTTGGAGGGCAGCTGTAACAGAAGAGCTAAATACAGACAATGTTGCCTTAGGATGTTGGAATATTTTGAAATTAATTTCATCAAGGTCTCTTTGGGCTCACAGGGGTGATTCACCGGCTTCCATCACAGGTGCAGTGAAAGACAATGTTTATTTTTAGAGCTGCCTGTTCTTACACACTAATAGAAATGTTGATGACAAAACTATTTCAAAACAGCATGCAGAAAAATCAGCTCTCATTAGCTCACTGGACCTTCAGCTTGTGTGAACCTCTCGAACAAATTGGGCCAACGTGTTAACATACAAGAATAGTAACATAATGCAAGTTCAAGGCAATTAATGCCAGCTTGATTCCTCCAAATAATGTGAGTATAGTAGAAAACAAGCATCAAAGGACAGGATCACTCAGCTGGCAGAGCCAAACACTCTGGATACAAGCTGATTATGAGCAGGTAATTGGTTTGTTTGGAGTAAATGAATGCGATTGGGTTTTAACAGCGATTTAATGGGGTGGCTGTGTACTCCAGAGGCTTGGCAGACGCCGCTCTTCACACAGGTGCTCATACGTTTATTGCCTTGTGCTCTGCAGGTGGCGGAAGCGGCTGCTTTTGCCCGCCATGCAGTCAAAGAACCTCAGGAGTCGCGCTTTCAGAGAACGAGGCGCAGCGTTTTCCTCTTCTTCTCTCAGCTCAGCCATCTGAAGGATGGCCACATGAGCACACACACATACACGCATAGACAAACATGTCAAGCACACAGACACTGAGAAAGTTCTTAACTCTTCTTGTCCTATTTATGATGTTGCACCAGTAATCATGACGATTATGGTTAGCAGCACTATATCAACATGGCTATGCTCTACCTGGGAAGCAATGTATTTCTCCAGGGGGCTCTCCACCCTAGGCATGCTCATCATGGGGGCACTGCTCATGCTTTCCTGCTGGGGGTCTTCACTCAACAGCAGTTTGCCTTTGAAGTTGTGGACCACACACACGACCTGAAACACAACAGAAAACAGAACTTTTGTCGCTTGCTAAGCAACTTGCTTTCTTAAATGCCTACTCTAGGGAAGGCAATGGCAGCGAGTAATGCATCATACACTTTAGAGCAGGGGCTGGGAAACCAAATTCACATCCTTGAATACAGGTACGACTGAAGGGTGAAACTAGCGGTCTCCATCTCAGTGGGGAACACTGCAAGTAAAGGCTGTATCACTGATGTGCTCCAGACACTACAATAGAGCAGATATAAAAAGAGGCTGATGCAACATACTGTCTACCCCCATATACAGCACAGGGGGAGAGAAAATCGTAGGCTATATCACTCTAAAAATAAGACTGCAATGAGGGTCATTTTTCAAGCAGCCTTGTCAAATCCTCTCATTCTAGTGGTCTCATACAGAGAGGAGCCAAGCTCATTGCATTGTCTCTCTGCACACAATGCTTTACATAAGCCTAACTCATCCATCCTGGCTTATGCAGCTTGCCAACCCTGGCAGAGTGGGAATGTGTTGCATTTTTATTTATATATTTTTTGGGTTTTAATCAATTTATTTTTGTTTGTTTATCCCAATTTAGTTGCATTCATTTAACTGTGTTCCCAGAGTAGAGGGTTGAAGCCCTTTTACACAGTAACTCTGATGGCTGCATGACCAGACACATCTTTCTGACTTGCTCACTATATTCTTGGAACACTGTGACAAAAAAGTAAGTTGCCCCTAAATCCCAATTAAAATGTGACCTATTGCGTTCTCTCTGACATCTGCCCATGCATGGCAAATAAGGCTGGGTCCAGGGGCAGCAGACTGGATATGTTTTACATATTTACAAAGGGTACATATTTTTTTCTCTGTTGGAGTGAAGATGTGACCTGTCTTTATATGTTATGAATACCCAATTTAAATGCAGTATGGTTTTTCTCTTCTCAGTCAAAAACCCTGGTGAAATTTCCTGTTTTGTTGATTCTCTAAGAAGTGAAAATGAGTACACATCCTTTACAGAGAACACACTTCTGCACATTTAATGCAATTAGCGTTTGTCTGCCAAAGCACATATATCAGGGAAAAAACTAATTAGTATATACGATCATTAGAGATAATAATAATTATATATATATATATGATCATTAGAAATTGTGTACGAAAATTTGCAGAAAATGAACATGGAGGATGTGCAGTTTTTACTTAGAAACTTTTGAATACGACTGTACAAGCCCTTGTGTAAAAGTACATTCAGAAATATCTCTACAAACGCATTGCCAAAAGTTTATGATATTTTGCCATGTCAATATTTTAAGCACCGTCTTAATGGAAAACTCAAACCTGAATGCCTCTGGACTGCTGTACTGTTTGTATTCAGGACATCTTTGAGAAAACCTATGACTTAAAGAGACATCTTAAGGGTGAGGAGCCTGACTGTGCACTATGAGGCAAAACTGCAGAAGTGAGTTTGGGCGGCTTATTTGACATGTTTTAATATTCTACAATTCGTTAGCTAACAGACTACTACCCTGCAGTGCTAACTAGAATTCATGAATATCTGAAGCCCTTTTTTCTCTGCATTAGTTCACCACGACACCCTTCCCTATCTCCCTCTGCATAATACTACCCCTTCATCCAACACTCCCTACCACCCTGAGCCATTAAAGCTGCCTAATGCCATGCTTATTGCAAGCAATACATTATCTGACTTGTGTGCATGAGGTGTTGATAATTAATGCCACAAAATGCATTCTTACAAGGCAACAGAAGCAAACTGGGTCACATTTGTGGCTGATTTCTATATTCATACATTATCCATGCAGCTTCCTTTACTCACACCTCACAAAATATGGCATAAATTACAGCACTGAAACAGTCCGATGATTACTATAATAGCTACTCATCAGCTGAAAACACAGTTCTTGACAAATGCTTAGTTGATGTAGTGGGTTTAAGTCATTCTAGTGATTACAACTGAAATCCATACTAGTTGAAGGTAACGGCTATACATTGATGGTGAATAGACTCTGACAATCTAGTAAATCAGAATAAAGAGCAGTGTATACAACAGTACATTTTGCATAAGTAACAGCAGGATTTGTTGTTGCTACAACTTTGGATCATCAGAAAGCATTACAGCTACGTGTACCATCTTCATTTTACCATACTGGATTGCAGCAATGATGAAGGCTGAGATATTTACACTATTATCGCAACCACTATTATCTGAAAACTTCTGACACACCCTGGCCTCTGACAAATTAATTGCTGAAGTCAATCAAATATTAACCGAAGGTTTCTCTACTTGGCAGATCATTAAAACTGATAGCAGCTTCTTTTTTGGGCAATTGAATAATCTTTTTTGCCTGTCATGGGATGAGATGCAGTCAAAGGAGAATTATGTAATTTCATATGTTCTAGTTCTTAATAAAATCACGAGCAGTAAAAATCATTTCACATGGCACAGTGAAAGGGACATGAGAAAGATTTATATAATCTACCATCCAAATGATAACAATTTGAAACTTCAGTTCCTTGAAGGCTGCACAGTAAATTGATGGGTGCCAGGGTGACAAAGCAGCTCCACCACACTGTTACAGTGTATCTCAGCCCTCTAGTTCTCTTGGCTCCCAGACTTCTTCACAGCCTGTTCTCTTTATCTCTGCATCTCAGTGGACCAAGTCTCTTTTATCCTCCAGCGTGCCTTATCAAGTGAAGTTAATCAAATGTTAACGTGCACAATGTGCACTTTAATATCACACACACACACACACACACTTACTTCTACAATTTAAAAGCTTATTCACAGCTATGGAGCAATACATGACCTTATCACACTCGTAAAATGCAAATTTCCAGAAAAAAAGTGAGCAAGCATTTAGCCCTAATAACAGCTGCTGGATCTGAGATTGTAAAAAGGTGTTTCCACACAGCATATAAAAGCACTCAGAGTCCATCTTCCCTTCATGGTAAACTGACCAAATCAAATCAAGTAAGCCCTCACCTTTCCCAGCTTCTGGCATTTACAGCCTACAGCTACAAAACACACCAGTCATTTCTCACATTCTCACAGTGTGAGACGTTTCATGAAGAGGGTTCATACTCTTCACATGCTGTTTATAGCTTACGTGAAGATATGTATGCTAGCCCCTGAGGGAGGGCAGCTTTGTTAAATCGTTAGAAGTTGTCATTATTACCAGAGAAAAGCATGGTGTCACTTAATATAAATTTCAATGAAACAAGAGTAGAAATTCTGTTGAATATGCTGATTCTAAACTTTGCAGAAAGAAAAAACACTGTTACGTTTATGCTACTAATATGTGATTGCTGACACTGAAACAAAAATGTCAGAAGTGTAGACTTGGACTTCATGCAGAATTTAAACTGCAATGTAAATGTGATGCTGTGAGTAACTAACTTCATAAGTAATCATGTAACTGTAACATTCATTCATTCATTTTCTGTAACCGCTTAATACTTACTAGGGTCGCGGGTACCCGGAGCCTATCCCAGGGTCTGCGGGCACGAGGCAGGGACTCAACCCGGGCGCCAGCTCACCGCAGGGCGCACACTCAAACCTACAGTCAATTTAGAATCCTCAATTCACCTGATACGCATGTATTTGGACTGTGGGAGGAATCGGAGACCCCGGAGGAACATGCAAACTCCACACACACAAGGTCAGGACCCGGGTTTCAAACCCTGGAGGTGTGAGACAACAGTGCTACCCACTGCGCCACCGCAGGGCCGTAACTGTAACAATTACATTTAAATAGTATAGCAAAAAGACATTAATTCAACAAAGGGTTAACCCTTTGTGGATTACAGACTAAAGATTCTACAGACAAGACCTTATCCTCTGCTTACAGAGTGCCTTGGTTCTTTATGCAGTTCAGTTTCAAAAGGTGAAAACAGGACACAGTGCCGACAGTGAGTGTCACCACGGTGCCCCGAAGCTCAGAGGCTCCGTGCAAGGAGTGACACACAGGCAGGGAGAACGCTGTTATGGCTGCTACTGTATTTATCTCCTCCACCACAATGCCATTTGCACTAAAGCTCCGTGAGCTCTGAGAGAGCTTTTACTGGCTGGTTTCTGCACAATAACACATCCAGAGCCGGCTGCTGGAATGAGGAAGTAAATCCATCTCCCTGTGCATGCTAGCTCCAAACAGCACAACCAGATTTAGGGGAGTTCGTGAGGAGAGAAAAAGACTCTCAGGCACGGAAGGCGAGTGCTTGGCTATGTGAGCAGTGGGGCATTGCCTCTCTGTCTCTGATTCACTGCCTCACAGAGGTGGGTAGATTATCCTAAATCCTGGCTCAAGTAAAGTATTGTTACTTCTATAAAATAATGACTCTGACAGAAGTAAAAATAGCCTAGCAAAAAAAGTTGAGCAGATGTACAAACGTAGTAGGTCAAAAAGAAATTAAGTAATGAGTCACTGATGCAATGCAGTGGTCTCCCAGACCCACATTAAACTTAATTCTAGGTCAAAAATGATTTCCAGTGTTTATTCACCATTTCACTGCAATTTAGTCTAAGACTAGGCCTAATTCATCTCCAGGAAACCTGTAGTATATATTAGAAGAAGACTGACATTTGGCACTGTTCATCTCTTTTTGGATCCTTTCAGTATAAAATGAAAGGCCAACTCTCAAAAGTGAAAGGTAAATCTTTAGGTGTTGTCACCAACTGAACTGAATGAAATCAAACACAAAAAGAGAATTAGTCACTCAATATGAAAGACCAAAAATATTATTTTTCTCATAAATATACTTGAGTATAATTATTATCAATTAAACATACTCAGAGAAGAATTATCAAGTACCAAAGTTACATAACCTACGATTACATTTCAATAGTACAGCAAAAAGACAATAACTCAACTTCAAAAAGTTAACCCTTTGTGGGTTACAGACTAAAGCTTCTACGGACAAGACCAGAGCTTCTGCTTACAGAGTACCTCAGCTATTTTCTGCAGTTCAGTTTCACTGATTTTAGGTAAGTATATGTAACTGTATAAGCACATGTGTTAGATAAGTATATGTAACTCATGTTATATTTCTTAAGAACGACGGCTCCATCAAGTACAAATTCTACAGCTACTAAGAGGTGCTGGTCTCTTGTGCATTCAGTTGAGACAAGAAGAACAGTCTAGCAGAACCTCCTACTCAGTACACTAAGTGTACAGGCACAGGTAATATGACTCAGTGTAGAACTTAATTATTGTTTGAATCTCAGAGAAGAGTACACAGATTGGTTACTGGGAGTAAAGGTGGGTAGAGTGTCAGCTCACAGCGTGGTGGCGTACTTGTTTTCTGTGCTGGATGTGTAATTTGCTCATCATTCCCTGCAGTCAGCTGGGATGTCAACTTAGACTTGTCAGGAGGCAATCACAATGTACAGCAGACAGGAAGCACCTATTACACAAAGAGCATGAAATGACCATGACCCAGCTAAAAGTTTCTTACCAGAAAGGTGGCGATGGCCACTCCGATGATAAAGCCGGCGATAACGTCCGACCAGTGGTTGCGGTACTCCGCCACCCTGTTGATGCCCGTGAGGAAGGCCAGGCACATCAGGCCAAGCGACATGACCGGTTTGGCTAGCCTGGTTCCTTTGGCTTTCACAGTGCATGTGATGTACATCTGAAATGAAAGGAAAAGGAATCCGTGTTCATGTTATCTCCATCCGACAAAAACATTCCTCTTCTCTTGTGGATAATCAATTACTGTGTAGAGTGTTAACCTGGATTACTGCAGCTTTACTGCTCCTGAGGGAGGAACATGATGCCATATCAGCGAAAGGGAGCAGAGCAACAAGACGGCCGTGAGCAAAGCTACAAGCGCAGTGGGACTGCTCATGCATTGCTGTCACTGCTGGCAGTATGCATTAGCAAAGCTCTAATCCAGCTGCACCTGTAAATGCCATGCGGTGTATCAGGAATTATTTGAGGGTGTGGAGTGGTATGCATCCAATGTCAGAACCAGCATTGTGGCCATGACAAGGTAAAGCCACATGCTTTCATTTTTTCAACTGAAAAAGCAAAACATTCCTTTTTTGGCTACCGAGGTTAAGACTAAGGTTTGGTTCAGGTTTAATGTTAGACAAGTTTTATTACATATCTACTATAAGTATGATATAAGTACATATGGAACATATTGTATGTATGACAATGCATGACCCCACATTCTGACAGTGTACAAATAAGACAAGTACGCGCATGTGTGTAAATTTGTATCTACCTGTAGGGACCAAATGTTTTCATAATGACAGGAAAACATGACAAATGTGCAGAAAAGGAGCATTTGCTGGTATTCACAAGCAAAAGAGCTGTTTCTGGAAAAACAAAAGGGAAGTGGGGATTAAGGTTACTGAGGTTAAGGTTAGGATAAGGTATAGGTGTAATAGCCACAGAATTACACAAGCCGAAAGACGTCCTCACAAATATAGCACTACTGAACTGTGTGTGTATGTGTGTGTGTGTGTGTGTGTGTGTGCGCAGGCATGGGTATGGCCTGAAGGATGTGACGGCAGTATGCAGCTGCGTAACAGTCTCAGCTAAATCAGGCTGGCTGAGGAAGAGGCAGACACAGTGCCCAGGGCAGGCCTGTTTATGGGCCAGCTGACCCACACTAAAAGAGAGAGCTGACACTCCAGCCCTTTGACGAAACTTAACTTGTGATGTATTCACATTCTAAGAACAAGGCTGTGGTGAAGGTTGTAGGTAATCACCAATCACTCCTTAGGACACAAGCAAAAAAGGGAGTAATTGTAGTCACCCAGCACCATCTCCCTTGTTTGTTTAAGTACTTGCTTGGGACTCAAAGGTCAGCAGGCTGTGACGCAGTTTCATCAACTCTCCAGGGCCAAAAGAGGGGAATATGGTTTTATTGTGTCCTCCAGGCTTGACGTGTGAGTGTTTGTGTGTGTGTGTGTGTGTGTGTGTGTGTGTGTGTGTGTGTACACTGAGTAGTGAGACTGAGCAGAGTGTGTTTGAAGGATAGGTCAGTTAACATTCTCTTTCTGTGCCTCTGTCTTTCAGTGAAATATAAATTGTTAACTGTGTGCTATAAAAACGACTCAAATGATGATGAACTGTGTGTTAATCTAAAAGAGCTTGCCCACTGAACTGTTACACCTAATTTTATAGCACATAATTTGTTGTTCTTTCTGAAAGAAAAGCCTAATGTTTAAATGAATATTCTTCTGGTTTTTTTTTTACTTTATTTATTTTACCTATGTCTAGCCAGCTTGTTCTGGATTACTTGAGTTTGGTCTAAAGCTGCTCCACGCATCTTTTTAAACATGTACTTTCTTTCCTTCAGCTATCACCAATGCATGCTGCCACTCAAGTAAATGAACTGACTTACATTTTCATGGCATACATCACAACAAAACAACATGACACATTGATTTTCACAAAACAGGGCCTTCATCTCTGAAATCTCTTTGTGTTGTTTTCAGCCAATTACCACTGGTCACATTCATTCAGCGCAAGCATTGGTTAGATTTATTCAGAGTGGATATGATATGACTTTCAATCTAGATATCTTAATTTATTTAGGTATTTTATTATGATTTGAGCTTTTTGTGCATGCAGTTTTGTTTTTCTTTCCTTTACATCTTTAGAGTGATTTGTACTTGTGGTAGATTAGGCTTGGTCTTGAAGAGGAGTCGATTTTTTGGGTTTGGGTCTCTGGTCTCACTCTCGTTTGGACTCAGTATTGACTCTGCCTCTGCCTCTTTAGACTCACTTTTTGTTTAATCTCGACTAGTCATAGTCTTGGATTCAACAAAGGTGGTCTTGACTGCAACCCTGTCTGCTACATCAGTATCGCCCATATTGTCAGGGACAATTCTCATGTGTTTCACTGAGGACCACAAAACCTATTTACTTAACACGTATAACAACAGCCAATGGAAATTCCCTCAGAAAATGTTAGAAATACATGAATATAGCAAAAATTAAAAACTACAGTAATTACACTAAAGCAATATAGGTCTTCTGTTCTGATGAGACCTGTTCTAACCAGTTGTTCTGATAACCTTTTATCCAGATTTCCAATACTGGCATCATACATTAAAAAGCAGAAACCTGTGAAAACTCCAATTGCACCACTGCATTAGTAATTCATTATCACAAATATTCTTCCTTTTGCAAATGTAGTCTATTCTCCAAAGAACAAATTATACACTTTTACACCTTAATTACAAATACCTACACTAGTGGAAACCACCCCTGTCCTGGTAAATTTAGTCCCCTCAAGGTACAAACATTAATATACCCATGAAGGTACAACATTGACCTAAAGGTCCAATTATGTTCCTTAAATGAGTTTAAAGGTACACTACATTCACTTTTCCAGGGTACATTTGTACCTTCCTGTTAATGACCTATTTAAATAATAAAAAAGTAAAAGCCTGGAGTTAAGAAGTATGCAACACATGCACTCAATGCAATTACAAAACATGACAGCGGAGTATCCCTTTAACTTGTTTCTTTCCCCCCTTGCAGCATCCTGTCCCTGCACTACAACCTCCAATCTGCAAACATGCTAGTGCAGTAAAAGCTGCCGGGCCCTGGTCTTCCAGCACATCAACCTTAGCATCTGAAACAGTGTTCACGTTTAGCTCAGGCCTCTGAGTCACCCGTCCCCTGGAGTTCCATCAAATATTATGTCGTCTCTATGTGCAGCAAAACTTTGCCTTTCAGGTCAAGGGCAGTGCTAGTGGCTATACTGAAGGCTGGAGCGTGTAAGCTGTCAGAAATATCAATTTTACACACTACTGCACACCAGAACTCTCTCACCCATAGAAGACCTTCCTTTCTGTCAGGTCAGTCTGGCAAAGGCTGGTATATCAACTTGATTTACATCATGTAATGGCCTAAAACACTCTTTTTCAATTCACATTTTCAGCAAAACAAATCGGACGTGTGGCATTAACAGAACATTTATTCTATCACTTCAGTCAAAAACGTTCTATTAAATCGTTTTACAGGTCTGTACATCTTTCACTGAAGACATTTCTTATTACTCTTCGACACCATTAGCTAAATTTAAAACTTTCTGAATCCAAAGATGACATGTTTCAGTGAAATTCATGCATTTCTGTAAGCCATTTCCTATGGTGTGCTATTTCTGGCTTTACTCATGACATAAAATGTGAAGCAACATCCCTGGCAAGCAGTTTTGAATGCACATACATGTGAGTCACACAAGTCTGTGGATAATTTACTCCTATGGTGACATTATCAGTATAGAACATGTATGATTATCCTCCTACACAACGCAACACATCTCTGCATGCATTTTCAGAGTTGCACTATCAGCCTCTAAACAACCACTTTCTAAAATTGTAAAAAGCCAATATTTGCACATGCAAGCACAAAACATTGCCTCTCCACTAGCTGACCTACATATCGCCCAGTGTACTTGTCTGATAGCATCAAATGGTCCATGAAAAAAAGCTCTCCTGAGGACTAAGTCAGAACTTTTGCATCCTAAGACCTCTAGACGAAGAGCAAAAAAAAAATCTTACATACTCAATCTCAACTTGTCTCTTTCCCTTATTATGCACTAATCTTCTGCTACATCAGCTCCCATTCATCTAGTGTAAAAAGCCCCGAGTGAAATGTCCTTTCTCACACCTGGAGCTGCATCAGAAACAAGACTGGACTCAAATGAAACAGATGCTCATTAACTACTGCTGGATCCCTTATCTGTTTCGTTTTTCATTCATGCACACAGGGTGTCTCTAATCATACCTTTTCATTAAGCGCAACTGGAGTGTGAATAGAGAAATGAATCAGAGCCATAAGTGAAGTGAAGTTTCCAAAACCACAGGAAGACAAGGAGAGAGATTGATATGGAAAGGTCAGAAAGGTCAGCAAAACAATTAAAGGCTGTTTAGGTTGTGCTATTTGAACATCATATAAAAAGCCTAACCTTCAAAAATAAGCAGGCTAGGCTTAAGCTGTATTTTCCTTCCACATCAGCAATAAGTGAAATCAACAAATTGCACAAGCAGAGATGGCAGTTATGGCTGGAATAAGAGGTTCCCACTTTCTGTTGGCACTTATTAAGGGAAGAAACCACACAGCAAACACCACCATCATCGCGGCATATTGCGCTCTGTCTCCCATCTCCGTGCTCTCTCGGGCTGATGAACAGAATGCAAATTCACCTTCTGCGACTGCACATCTGCATTTCAAAAGCAGCCAAGGGTGATGTCATCTCGTCTGCTTGCATGGCAGAATGGAGTGCTTCCTGAAGATTGCTCTAAAACACTGAGATATACGATCGTCTGTGTCCTTATTCTATGCCAATGCACAGCAGGAATGCAGCCAAAGGAAGAAAAAGTGAGCTACTGCTAAACTGTTGAAATGTCAAACGCAGCCAACACTTGCATTCACATTTTCCGCACCTAACCGTGTGCGTGTGTGTGTAGGGATATGAAGAGCAGTTTAGGATATGAAGAACATCCTTGTTTTTGAGACGTAATCAAAGTAATGACTTTGTTCCAGATGCGTGACCAATTTTGGACTGATACAGGAAGGGATAGAGGAGGAGCCACTTGTAGGAGTTAATGAGGTACTCACAGCCAGATACAGCGCGGCGTAGACGCTGAGGGCTGCCTCTTTGGAGGGGAAGGTTTTGCGGGCACGCAGGATGTCCTCCTCATTGCCAGTGCAAGCCTCCTGGTGGCTGATGTAGCGCAGGGCCTGCTGGCAGCCAAGTGCTGTGTAGTTGGGCTTGCACACAGTCAGGAAGTGAGGGGCCAGGTTCCCCGTTACCACCTGACCCGCGTTCACAAAGATGTCTGTGGTAAAGAGGCCGAACATGTACACACCTGTAGGGCAAACAGTAAGAAAGAATAAACTATACAACTTTATTCATCAAGGAGACAACTTTAGGAGCCTACTGTGGTCGGCAGCACTGTACACTACTCAGATACTGTAGCTTCTTCCTGCAGGCCTGCTAGTGGCCATTCCAGAATGGAAACGGACTCAGATATTTTAATAAATATAATCAAATAAAATCAAATACTCTAGCCCACAACTCTGTCAACTTCCGGTTTTATTCTTGTAACTACACTTTTGTATCTCTTACGTAATTACACAATTACACAAGACGTAATACATAATAGCTTCTGATCATGACAGACATTGTAACAAAAAGTTCTCCATAATATAGGTTTTCACATGCCCCCAGCAACAATCAAGGAAAACCTGGTTGGTAAAACAACAGTTCACACAAGCGTAATGGACACAAGTCAGTAGTGTTGTGAAGGGCAGCTTTTGTCAGCTTAGAACCACAACCAAATTAAAGTCATTTTATTTCACAAGGCCCTAAAAACAGTTTGTTTTTAAGCAATTTCTCACCTTCCTGGCTGGACTACTGTTCCTCCCTGTATATGTAGTTGACCCATTCAACCCTTTCTCCATTATACTCGATTAAAATGCTGCTGCTAGACTTTTAACTGGAACATAGAACAGGCAGCACATCACTCCGCTTTTGGCTAACTTGCATTGGTTACCAGTGAAATACAGAGCTCATCTGAAATTCGTACTATTTGTTTTTAAAGCCCTCAGCGGATTAGCTCCATTGCATTATTGATCTGCTGATTCCATGTTCTGACTCCAGATCACTTGGGTCATCCTTATGCCTTAAAACCAAGAAGATCAAAGGTTTTCTGTTTCTGTCCCCAGGCTCTTTAATAGTCCCCTGTCACACATTAAGCCATGTTCTTTCATTGACAATTTTAAATCAAATGTAAAGATTAATCTTTTTTTCTTTTCTTGCTTTTTAGTTCAGTCTGAGGTTGCCTTATGGTTTTTCAGTTTTCCTAATTTCTGATTTTAATATTTTGGCTTTGATTTGATCATTTTATCCATTCTTTGTATTTTTCATTTCTTGTCTCGGCTTTATGTTTTATTTCTTTTACTAATCTGTTTTACCTTGATTGTCAAGTCTGTTTTTATCTGATATTTTCTCTCTGTTTTGTGCTCTTATTTTTCTCTTGTGTTTTCTATCAGTACGGCTTTTACTCGTACATCTTATTCCTTTTATTCATGTATACTTGTATTGAGAATCCATTTGCCTTGAATAGAAAGCAACGGGTCAACAACAGCTGAACTCCTTATTTTTAAATGTGCTTTCTAATCATAAGAGACTAGACTTGACTATGTGCAATTACACAAGAGACAACATACTGTTATGACACGTGAGCAACTACATAAGCTGTACTACTGTAATCCACTTGTAAGAGTGAATACGTCACCAGTAGTTACACTGCTGTTGCACACATTGTTAATGTGCAATAACAGTTATTAGAGAATATAAATTGAGGTTAATTAATTGGGACACCGTTGGCTCACAGTGTGTGAAATGTTGACTCTGTCTTTAGCTGCTAGCATGCAGAGCAAAAATTGCTTTGAAAACAATTCACACCTCACCACAAAGACGGATGTGCCAAGAGAAAAAAATGGTTAGCACAAATGTAGTTTTCTTGATTAAAAAATCATGTACAACCTCACCTAACAATGGCAAAAATCCAGTTTCTATGTAAAAAAAATTATGTATATAATGATTTACATTGATGCACTGCATGGAACACATTTAAATTTAGAATTTTCAGAACATGAGATAATGTGCACTCAAGAGTATTCTCAAAGTGAATGACTTCTCTTACATTGCCGAGCTGTCATCTCCTTGTGCAATTCTGAAAGGCTGCATATTCAAAGCTCTCAAAGAGACAGGAAAAAGAGAAAAGTCTTTGGCACTGTGGTTTCAATTTACCTTTATAGAAATATCTGCCTAGGCAGGTCTCGGATTTAGTGCACAGAAAGAAAGAACTTTGAGGGAATAGCAAACAGCTGATAATGAACAGAGTGATGAAAGCTGTTTGAAGCTGTGGGATTATAGCCTTTAGCAGCAACAAATGGCCACAAACAAAACATAATTGGCCAAAGCGTCTATGCAGGCTTCCAGTCTGTCATCAGTTTGTGTCCATGCATCCAAACAAAGCATTTTCTTTTTTGAAGAGCATTTTGCTGTCAGACATAAACAATGTCACGTCTTTACTGTCATCAGTGGAGAACGCCTTGTTTCTTTCCTCTGTTTTGAAATGTCACATGCTGGTTGCCAGGTTTCCATTTTTCTACCTTAAATGAGCTCAGAAGCTAAATTGACAGTCATTATTAAAGGCATCAGATTTGGGCCATTTTATAAGCATGGATAAAATGCATTTTGATGACTTTAAGAAAACCCTAATTAACACTTAGTATCAAAAATAATCAATCAAATAATTAATTGACACTTTTTCAGACCTCAAGACACAGCACAACTTGCAGCAAAACAATTTTGGCACCAAAACACAGAGCGAGAGGATAACTCCTGTCTTATTACGGAGATTTGCCTAATTGCACTCGACTGCTTTGTGCAGATGTAAAGTACCAATCAAGAACGGCAGAAACAGCATCGCGGCTGCCTGAAATGATCTCTGAGCTCGATCAAGAGGTAGTTCTGAAAACATCCAAATTATATATTTTAGTGTGTGTGGCCTTGCAGCATCATTGTTTGTTGAAAGCGTGTGTTGTTGTTGCCTGGCAGCCAAAGCAACTCCTGACTGAGGCTTTAAAAGGTCTTCGGTTGGCAGCACATTGATCCCATTCCCTGTCATGTAGGCAGTGTTGTTGAAAGTGCCTGGGTGGCCTTGATAACTTTGATACTGACTGGGGTTCACTGCAACAGACTGCAGTGCTGGGCCCTGGCTCCAGATCAAAGCTGCAGGTGCAATGCTCAGCACGGTCCACAAATGGAAACACGTAGACAGCATGGGAGTCTGAATGGACTCCATCACGTATGTCAAGGCTTTTAGTTCACCAAAAAAAATGCTACACTCTGGCATCCAAAAAAGACTTTGTTCAGATATTCAGTTGTAAAGTAATTACATTTCTTTTGTGTCTACACATATGTACCACAGCAGTACAAATGTCTTCAACAGATTATACCGTAATTAGTCTCCTCAGTATTTAGAGATCAATCTTGGCCAGATATCAAAGAGAATAAATAATTCCATCCAGGCATGAACCCAATAGGTAATTATGTAATTTTGAAAATCAATCAAAATGTGTTTTTATATAACGCCCTAAGCTAGGCGGTCCTTTTTTTCCTTTCTTTGGAAATGCAGTTGACGCTTGAGTGTTACTCAGTAACTTTGTTTCGGTAGAGTGTTCATAGGGCCGCCTGACACACTGCAGCACAAACGCTCTTTGAAGTCATCTTCAAATGCTCATTTCTCCCAGCCCTCTGTGTTCGTATTAGGAGTATAACTCAACAAGGAGTCTCTCCCAGTCAGAGGTAGCAGGAGAATGGAGGAGGATAAACAATGGAAGCCCAGCAAGGAAAGCATGTCTGTGTTAGGCATGAGCATGTCATGACCCAAAGCCATTTTCTAAATTTAATCTCTCACAAAGAATAGAGTCATGTGAGTCATTGTGCAAATAATGAGAGGCAGTGACTTCGGGTCATGAATCAAATGGCTTCAGTTAAACTCACTCTATTAACAAAGCATTGTGCCACAAACACCAACAAAAACTGATGGAAATGACACAATGCTATTCTTTAGCAATATAACAAAGTCAACCCTGTATAGAAAAGAAAAGTAAAAGAAATAGGCCTTCTGGTGGAAACATGCATGTGACCCAACTCTGGATGAAGAGGGAGACTGAGCCTATGACTGAACTGAATTAAAACTTGATTAAAAAAAAAAAAAAGATTAAAATGTACCTTTTCCATAAATCTGCAGTGATTAGTTGGCAATCTGCATGACACTAATGCATACTTTAAATTCTGCTACTGGTCTTTGGAGCGCCACAGCCCCAGTTGCTGATCTAGCTGGATGCTTTTAGTGGGGTTAAGATGATTCTTCTGGCACGGTGAGTGAGGCTTAAGAGAAACTCTTCATTTGATCTGTGTCAGCTAATGCCTTCAGATAACTACCTCAGTGTAGTCCTCAGCACCGCACATTCCTCTGATACTTAAAAGCAAGCAGTACAGAGAAAATGCAGCCTGCACTGGAAGTCTGCCCACGGCTAAACAGTGCCATTATTATACCTCTCACAATTAAGACTTCTTTACAGGTTCCACGTTTTAAAAAGTGCATATAATTATTAATATTTAACATGCATTGCAGCGGTGTCAGTGAAATCATTTGGAGGGAAAATAGTGGTGAGTGTAGAAGGGAGCCCATTTGACTGCATAAATGCAAGCTTTAACAAAAGATGGGAGTGGATTTCCTCTAAGGATCAGGCTAATAATCCCCTTCTCTACTGTGTCCTTATCTCGTAGAGACATGAGAAAGCATGAGAGCGAGCTATACGCAGCCTCTTCTCCTTCCTTTCTCTTTTTTATCCGCTGGAGAAACGTGGCTGAAGCAGGGACTACAAAGGCATTAGAAACAAAGGGATATGTCCACTGCAACATGAGGACAAATTACTGGTGTCATAGAATACCATGTTAGATTTAAAACATACCCAAAAAGCGGAAGGTCCTGCGCACCAGAGGATTGAGGTAACAGCAGTCTCCTGTCACAATGGTCTTCTTTCTAGTGTCCAGATCTTTCGATGTGTACTGCATCAGGAACAACACTGCCTCCGTCACTGTTATCTGAAACAGCATGCAATCACAGAGGGAAAACAAGGGAGAGAATTAAAACCTGACACAGTCCTAATGGCTGTGGAAGGAAGCTGATGTTTCACAGTCTGTAAGGAGCACGCACATGCCTGATATAACAAAGTAATAATACACAAGGAAGAGTATGACCAGCCTCCAAACAAGCTCCATCTGTAAACCACCTGTTAAAATCACCGCACCATATTGAGGGAGATTAACTTGGCTTAAGCAGTCAGTTTACATTACTGAGGCACTAAAGGAAGACACAGGTATCCACTGTTCATAGGTAAACCTGCAGATGAGTGAGAGCCCAAGGCCTGCATCTTCACCACACAGTTTTAAATGCAACTCTCCTTCTTTTATCCGGAGGGAATTTGAGGGTATAAACAGGTTGGATGTTAGACAATAGGTACAGCGGTCCAGAAAACCAGAGATTGGAGCAGTCACTAGTGTGTGAAATGCTATAATTGAAAAAAAGTATCTGCCGTTGCCAATGGAGACCAGAAAAAGAAAGGGAGCATAAAATAGGAGAGGTGTTTCAATTACACTCTACCTGCATTGAAGGATTACATGGACAGCTGCTTCGTAGCTAAACCTTTTTAGAGGTTGGCCTACAGGCTCATCCAATTTGGAATTTGTAAATCACAAAAAATAAGGCTTTGCTTGTTTGTAGTGATGCATATGAAGTGTACACAAACTGTGAATTACAATGAGGGGAAGCAAGTGTTCAGACACTGTTAGTTTGTTAACAGTTTCGTTAACTGTTGAAAATCTTTTTATTTTTGTCTTTGAAGTTTGTATAAATATGATCAAAAAAGGTATGCTTGATGTTTAAAGAACTAAACTGACTGGGATTTAATGTTCAGATACTTTATATAATATTAATACAGTTGTCAAACAAAAATATTTTATGTCCAAAATGGTAACTTTAAAGGAGATGGATTTGACCATTTCAGTATTTTCATGTCATTATAAAAGTTTTTTCATTGGTTGAGAAGAGTTCATGCTATAAGTAGCAATCAAGGTGAAAGAGATTCTCAGGGACAACACTATAAAAAAGCACTGAAACAGAAAAAGCCACAGCAAGGACCTTAAGGATTCCTGTCCGTAAGTGACTAGAGAACATGCTAAAAGAAAGAGCATGGAACCACAACTAAACAACCCCAGACAGGTGTGGTGCACAAGATTTCACAACTATCAACACTCTTAGACTAATGATAGGGAAGATAAAATATAAGACAACAGTTGCTCAAAAACAGTTCAAGGACAGCCTGAAAGCAGCAGAAATAGCAGTTATAGAGGGAAAAATAAACAACAGCACCACATTCATCTCCATTCATACATTCATGCAAACAGAGATGCATGTCTTAAATTTGTACATGGGGATTTAGACAAGTCAGAACTATTTTGGAATAACGTACGTTTTCAGACTAAACAAAAATAGAAGTCTTTGGCAATAATTCAGCTAGTCATGTTGGGAGAAAAAGGGTTGTGGGTATGATCCTAAGAACACTGCTCCCACAGTGAAACGCAGAGGCTGGAGGACCATGATATGGAGCCGCTTCTCTGCAAATGCTACTGAGGCATAATATGTCACTGAAAGAAACATGAATGGAGCAAGGTACCGGGAGATATTGGAGGAGAATTTAATCTCATGAGCCAAGAAACTAATTCTGGGTAGAAAATGGACATTTCAACATTGCAATGACACCAAACATACAGCCAATATAACTTTAAGACTAGTTTCTAAAAAAGGTGACGGTGCTTGCATGGCCTAGCCACTCTTTTGACTTTCTGGAGGATTTTGAAATAGCAAGTCCATCAGAGGGACCTTTGTAACCTTGGGGAATTGAAGACGGTTTATCAGGAGGAATGGGACAAAATTAAACCTCAGTGCTGCAAAAAGCAAATTTCTTCTTGCCCTAGCTGCAAATGCAATGGCTCTGAAATTATTTTGAAGGTATAGGAATACTTTTTACTAATAATTTCATCCATCTTCATTAATGCTCATGAAAACATCCTTTTTTGTGCATATTTATTTAATTTTTGTTTATATAAAGCCAAAATAATTAAATGTGTAAGTCTGTGATTGTCAGGTCTGTGTGTTACGGCCACTAGAGGCCGCCATTAGTTTAAGTTTAGTTCTAGGCCGCTTGTGTTGTGCATGTCATCAGGAGTCTACAACCCAGGTGTTAGTAGTGAGCTCATTAGCTGGGTTGCTAAGCACCTGATGACATGTCCATGTGTTGTATGTTGTGATTAGGTTTAAAAGCGCTGCCATGACAGAGCAATGGTGCGTGGTCACCCCTTACCCAGATCCAACCCATAGCAACATTCAACTAACAGCTAACACTTTGCTGTGTTTATGTTCGGGTTCATATGTGACTTTATTGAAGTATCTAACCTCAGTCTCTGTGTGCAAACAGTTGCTGGACTTCAGAAGGACCAAAGGGAGCCCCAGTGAGGAAAGCTACTCCTAAGTGGCAGCTGAAGCAGCTTCAGTAACACCAGCCACAGTCATAGTGGAGCTAGGCTACTTTCGACTGAACTAAATACCAGTGACTGTGTACTCTCCTTCTCTTTGAACAGGCGTGAGGTGTTTGAGACCGTGACCACTGCGGTAAACAGTGGGTTCGTTGGACAGGCTGGTAAGCCTGAAACAGTACCCCGGCTCTGGTTGTTTCATGCAGGAGTGAGGGATCTCCTGGAACCTCTTTGTAGCTGTGTGGACTACAGTACCTCGGCTCTGGTTCTTTCAGGCAGGAGTGAATGATCTCCTGGAACCTGTTCGTAGCCGTGTGGACTATAGTATTTGTGTTTGGGAGCTCGGTGAGCTCTTTCCTGTGTTCTGATTCATTAAAGACTTTTCTATATAACTAACGCCGGTCCTGCAGTGCGTCTTTACAGCACCACCTGACATGACAGTAAATGAAATATGTTTAATGAAAATGTCTAAAAACTTGTTTCACCTCGCTGTACAACAGTGGCTTGCTTTGTGCATTATTGCTAAAAAAAATCTGAAACTCAAATTTTGTAATACTTACATAAATGTTGTAATGTTTAGTTGCTTTTTCAAACCGTTAGCTGTTATTGAGTGTGTTCAGTAGGTACTAATGGACTAGACCATTTTCTAATCTCTAGAGACTCAATTAAGGATCATATCTCATTACCAAATGATATAACACCAATGACACCTACCATGCCCTACAGTTATACAGTGTTTTATGAAAGTACAAACAAATTACTGGTTTATTAATGATGGTTATATATTATTTTCTGATTAGTATTCGTATGCTCTAAATTTTGAAGACAAAGTAAGTTACTTATCTGCAAATAATCTGAGGAAAATTAAAAATGCATATATGCTGCTTGTGTAAAAGCTCTGGAAGCTTTAAGCTTTTTACACATGAAATTCCTAATAAGGTCACAATTGTTTCTTAATTGGACATACTGAGCTCCTACTTATGAAACATTAAAGTGACTGCCACATTTTCTAGTTAAAAAACTAGAAAAAAAAACTGTTTAAGGTTTGTTGATTAGGCTGAGAAACCTAAAAAACAAGCTACATATGTCATACAAAGGCATACAATAACAATATAAGTATTCACGAAAGTTATACATTTGTTTCACAAAGTCACCAACAATCACTTTAAAGGAGCTACAGAATTTACCGGCTGAAAATAAAGTAAATGTGGAAAAAAAAATTGTGGTTAGATGAGACAGAAGCAAAGCTTTGGAGCTTCAAATTACAGTAAGAACACCTAATATTGTTTATGCCTCCAAAAACACTATACCTACAGTGAGGTATGGTGGTGGCAGCATAATGCTGTAGATATCATTATCATCATCATCATCAGGGACGTAGCTTCTTGCTCCAACATAAACGACTAAAATACAAGGAAACACTGCAAGAGAACTTCCTGCTGCCCAATAAAAAACTGAAGCTTGGAAGAAGTTTCACTTTTCAATAAGAATATGACTCCAAGTACAAGGCCAAAATAACAGTGAAGTAACTCAAAACCTCCTTTGTAAAAATATTTGAAAAATGAATACTGGAAGCTCTGGCAACCTGGGAAAATCTGTCAAAAAGAACGCGAAAAAAAACAATGTATAAAGGTCACATTCATAAACCAAAAGCAACACTCCAGGAGAAGAACATAACTTTTAATGTACAGTAATATAACAATATACTGTTCATTTTGGCACATTTCTGTTTGTCATTTTAATCAAAGAGTAGATTATATTTTTAAATTATGTAAAAAAAAAAAAGATAAAGAAAAATGAAAGGTTGCTGCAAGGAAACCATTTTTCTCTTGAAAATGTAGTGTTAGAGAATAAGATATGTTTAAGTATCATTTGTAATACAGAAAATGCTGATATTCCTCAAGAAGTTGAGTACTTCCACAGGCCACTGTACACTGAAGGTATAAGACAGATTGCAAGGCCATGGAAAGAGTGCCCCCGCTTCTTAACTTCTGAGCTTTGTTGGTCCCAGGGCAGTAGACCCTGTCTTCTCTCTTGCCTTGCTCAGTAGTGTTGTGGTCACACAGCAGCCCAGAAGATTGGCTCTGGGGCAATCTAGCACTGCCAGTGTGATTTATGAGAGTCTGTAGTCCATCTTCACACTGGCCCGGCATGGGCCAGGTCTCAGAGACTACACGTATAAGACAGCTACTATTTTTCAGAGTTAGAAAACCAACACAAAAACACATACAAGGATTCCTACATATATACATCCAGCAAAACAGCATGTTCAGATTTCTGCTGCTCGCACCAAACCCCACCTCCCAGCATCAGCATAACTACCCACGGTCTCACTACAAGAGAGAATCTCGGTTAAAAAAATCCATAGGAAAAAGAGCAAAGCAAACTAGCCTCTTCAGTTGAACTCTGTACACTCTGCATCTATTTCTGTTGATGTAATCCAAAGAAACTGCAGAATGTTTACACTGCTGACATTTGATCTGGTTAGTTTTGGTTGCAATTTTGCCAGCGCACTAAAGAACTCTGCACGACACACCTACGCCTGTCATCACCACCTACACGGGCTGAGTCTCCCTATACCTGACACTGATTGGTTATTAGATGGGCGTGTGTCTGATGTCGATGTGTTGTCAAGCTGGCAGGTAAAAGAAAAAGTCTCTTCATTTCTTGGTGCACTACTTTCATCTTCAGGTGGCAATGCTCTCCTGTTCTTTCATATCCTCTCCGAACATGATTTATAAGTTTCAGAATTTTTCAAGTGGACTTTTGATTTCTTCATCAGACCAAATTACAATTAAATACTTTGTCTTCTCCTCTCCTCATAAGCTAATGCAGCTCATTTTTACTTCTCTTCTGGTTCTTTTTCTTGATAGCCTGCCTCAACTTCTTATAAATCATCCAAAAGTCCAAACCACCAAAAAAAATTTCACACTGCAAACACCTGCACTTTTGGTTTGGAAAGTGAAAATAAAAAGTGTGAAGAACTGGACCAAACAAGGTAGGTGTAAAAGCAACAGCATTTCTTTCTTTATTCAGCACAAAATTGATGACGTTTGACCATCTATCCATTTCTGTTGTTTGGGTGATCAATTCTCTACACTGTAATAATGATATGAAGACAGTTACTGCAGTTACACAAGTGAAATAATTCTAGCTGTGATGTAGACTGTTATCTGTTGTCCTTCTGCATTTATCAATAAAAACAAAAACGTAGACCCTAAAAATCCCTTTCACCTTCACGATACATCATCAGATGTTTTCCTAGTCTGCAGATGGAAAAATCTCACTTGAGAGACTACTGTGACACTAAATGCAAATGAGTATGTTTATACTCATTGGCAACACATGTGGCAATGATGATATTTTCACTCTGTACAAAGTGACCTTTTAACTGTACATCCCTCCATCCATCCATCCATTCATCCATCCATCCATCCATTAGCTGAACCACTTGTCCTTAATCAGGGTCACGGTGGAGCTGGAGCCTAGCACTTATAGTACACACACATACAAAAAAAAAAACACACTAGGGTGACATAATGCACACAAGATAAATGACAATTATACTGGTACATACAAATATATAAAAATATGTTGAATAATACATAATGTGACATGGAAACTGATTTCATTAACTTGACTCAATTTATGTTTATTTCCATGCATCATAACACCCACAGAACACACAGTGGAAATATCAGAGATTGCTTATGGTGCTCCCAGCATGAAAATGAAAGATCTGAATGCTCATTTGCATATTGCAGCCATCTGTGACTTGATGATGATTGATACTGACACTGATATTGCAGCTGCCAGTATTGTGATAATGCCTAAACGATATTGTGCAGCACTGGTTTACAGGCTTAAATACTGTCCTCTTTCTTTAAACAATGTAAATGTGAACAAGCTCGCACAGATGGAAGTGACTTACACACCAGCACATACACAAAGACTTAATCTGCATGAGAACAAACTGAAGCTAAGCCCTCAGTTCTAAGCTCTGAGAGTGAGGCTCCATCATCTCCCCTGATGGCAGCCTCTGTTAGAGCGCTGCACAGCCTGAGCAGCCTGTCACCTCTGCTGCAATCACATGCCATGATGAGGCTTGAAGAGCATAGAGGGGGAAGTGGCTCTGCCAAAGCCTATGCTCTCACGCCTGGAGAGTACAGCACATTTCAGAGACTCTTCTGTGCTTGCTGCAGGGGACCAGCTCTGCTGGGACAGATAGTTTTGCTGTTGCTGTAGTTGCATTTAGTTCCTACTAACCCACATTTGATGTATGGTTGTAGGAAAAAATGTTAATTAGTATAAAACCTTTTTATCATGTGGAGGTCCTTAAACCTTTAAAAGGTTCTGATTTACAAAAACAGTTCTTTAAAGGACCATCCACAGAAAAGGTCCTTAAGGAACTGTTCTCATATCAGTATGCAGTACAGGATCCAGTGTGCCACGATTACCATCTTGTACCATGTACCACAGGGCAACAGCATGGCTAGATCCAACTAACTTCGAATCTCAAGGCCTGTCTTATTCTGCCCAATCACTGTTCCGCAAATGCTGTCGAATTTGTTCACGTTGTATTATGGGTCGTTGTATTATGGCACGGCTAAGGCTGCAGTTGAATAGTCTTTTTTGCTTAGGAAGGTTCCTACCTGAATAGAATGACCTGGAAATATCTAAGTGGCAGCCATGATAGGAGCTGGTTGAATTCTCTAAATGCTAAGGAAAGGTCCTACAGTGCTTCCTTTCTTATCTCTTTTAGCATAGGGTGTATACAAAAGGAGAGGAGGTAATGGAGTCCCACAATTCTATGAGGCAGTAACACTTAAAGCAATGCACCATTCGACCGTAACGGAAATAAATAATCAATATGAATGAGAACGATGAGTTAAAAGATTTGAGTGAGTCAGTGAACCTTGTTAAAGACAAGAAGATATGTTTAATTTGACATAACCGTTTTTATGAGTTTTTACAATAAAGATATTTCTTATTGTCATTTTTATATTTTAGTTTTCTCAATCTGAGGCAGAAGAGAGCTGAAGTATAGGACACGAAAATGTGAATTGTTTGTCTATCTGTCATGTTCAAAAAAAAAAAAAAGACCAGAGACCCACATCATCATGTAAGTTACCACTGAAAAGTAACATTTTTCACCAGATGGTCCAGGTTATTATTGTCTGCATAAAGCAACAAGGAAAGAACGCAAAGGGTGAATCTAAGACACGCTTTTAGTGGTTCATCTTCAGAACACTGTAGTTTTACCCCACTGTTTTACCGCATTGTTAACAAAAGGGGCATAAACAGACACCCAGGTTGTGTGTTTAGTGTTGATGGAAGCTAACTGGTGAACTGTGTTTTGGATTTCTGTGAGTAATGGGTGTATAATTGTGTTTGTAAATATTTGAGGGGGGCAATAAAGATTTCAAGGGAGCCAGGTGCTGCAGGTCCCATCGCACCTTGGGTGTAGTTTGTCATGAAAATAGCTTTAGCTGCATGTACTTTGACTGGAATATTATGTCATCCAGGCATCTCTGCCATGCTGGAGAATTTCAAATTGGTCTCATACTGCGTACTACTTACTATTTTTGGTAAAAACAGTACATGTGCAGTATGTAGTAGGCTATTTTGAATACAGTCAATGACACAGCGACACGGTTTACAGAGCTCTGTATGATGCACTACATTAAAGCCAACTATTTGAATTAGAATTAACTTTCTTCCTTTATATGATACCCTCCCAAGCAAAACAAAATATTTGTGTGTGGGACATTTTATTTATCATGATGTTTTTTTCCAAAATAAAATAAAGTTTTACAATACTTTGATTGTAAATGATCTGAAATATGATTCCATAATAGTCAAAATCTTGAGGTTTTATTTAGGTTTTTTTTTCCTTCCTTTTTTAAATCATAGATGGGACAAAGCACTGGCTAGAAGGCAAGCCTGATAGCATCAGTGTTGCCTTTTCCTTACATTTGGCAAAAGCAGAAAAACACTGTCAAGTTTTTTTTCCAAATGTGCAAGTGTAACTAGACAAATGTGCATGAGGAAGAGTGGTCAGTATGTGTGTGCGTGTCTCTTCAGGTGAGGAGGTGTGATGGGAAAGGATAACATACTATGATATTAATATAATGTTCCCTCTTGTACCAGAATATGTGGTCAAACGTCATTTCAGAGACTCTTCTGTGCTTGCTGCAGGGGACCAGCTCTGCTGGAACAGATAGTTTTGCTGTTGCTGTAGTTGCATTTAGTTCCTACTAACCCACATTTGATGTATGGTTGTAGGAAAAAATGTTAATTAGTATAAAACCTTTTTATCATGTGGAGGTCCTTAAACCTTTAAAAGGTTCTGATTTACAAAAACAGTTCTTTAAAGGACCATCCACAGAAAAGGTCCTTAAGGAACTGTTCTCATATCAGTATGCAGTACAGGATCCAGTGTGCCACGATTACCATCTTGTACCATGTACCACAGGGCAACAGCATGGCTAGATCCAACTAACATCGAATCTCAAGGCCTTTCACAACTGCTGTCTTTTTTTTTACGTTGTATTATGGGACGTTGTAATATGGCATGGCTAATTCCCTGCCTCTTGTACCAGATGGACGTGGTCAAACATCAGAAGGTATTTAGAGGTGGGCAAAGATCAAAATCACAAAACAAGAATTTTGTCTTTTAAATGATGATGAAATGGATTGGGCTTAAAATGACCACGGACATGAACTCACAAGGTAAAAAAAAAAAAAAGGTAAACAACACCTAGTGCAGTCGATAAGGCAGGAAACATATTGAGAGTGAATATGGCATTATTTTAGATATAGTACTCTAGCAGCAAGTAATTACATGTGCAAAAATCCAAGGATTTATAAGGTGAGGACTTACAATAGTATTGTGCAAAAATGACCAGCAACAACATAAAAAAAAAACAGTATATGGTATGGTGATAATGATAGTTTGTTTGGGGGTTGGGCATGTATATTTATTACAGAGGCAGTTCTTCTTATGATGTTTAGAACATAAAAACTGCAAGTGACAGTAATAAGTTTTGTACTGCTGATTTTTGCTGCACAGTTAATGTTTACTTTACCTTTTGTTAATAGTTTTGCGGTTTCATGGCCAACTAACGCTAGTTATTCTCGCTGTGAGCTACTACGTATGTGTCTAGAGATCAATTAAGACTGAGCCAGTGCATGTGAAAATCTGTCAATCTTCCAACCTGAGGAGTAGCTGATCTCAGGTAGAAACAGAGACTCCATTCACCAGACCTAATGAAGAGGAAGCCACACACTGCGTCTCCATTTCCTACCAGCATGAAGCTTACAATATCACTGTAAAGCTTATTTTACAATGAGACAAAGCCGAATGTCTGTCTTGACCACAGACTGAGCTCATCAGTCAAGTATAAGAAAGATAGATGCTCTTTTACTTTGTTCGCTTTGGAAGACGCTTAAATCTGAGAGGTTATTGAGGTCTTTCATAAGCATAGTGGAAGGAAGGGACACAATCCTTTAAAAATTAAGCCAACACTAGGCGTCGAGATTTTTGTTGCTTCAGGCAATTTCTCTCTCATTACTTTTTCAGGGGACCACAGGATAATATTTCAGTCACCCTCAAACCCCCGAGTGCACTGAAATACTAATCACTGGGAGTAGGATGTTCAAAAAGAGGATGATTTGCATAAGGTCATAAATAAATTAAGACCACTGAAATGGAACGGTCAGGGGATTTAAGCAAGGGATGGGAGGACTTCAGCATAATCACTGAGAAGCAAGTTACACAATCTAGTAACCATTTGTGTTTAAATGACAGCTTACTCACTACCAAAACCACCATGTGTCTTAATGACGGAACTGTAGTTTCTCTTCACAAAAAGAAATAAAGCCTTTTTTTAAATTTCCGTCAAGGGTTTGTAGAACTTTTGGTGATGTCATTAACATTTATAATGTATATAGTGCTGCCCAGCCCTCATGTTTGAAAAAGGTTTATTTTCAGCCGACACACTCTGATTCATGTGTTCATGTCTGACACATATCATGTGTAACACTTGGAAAAAAAATGGGGGCACAATAAGAATATTCTGACTAAATGGTTTGAAATTAAGTAAACCACCATGGCACTGATTTCTAATTTTCTAAACATAGTTTTTAAAAAAGGCCTAGCAAGGATACCTCTTCATACAACAACAACACAAGCCAATTACAAGAAAACATATGTGACTACACTAGGCCCACACTGAGTACAAAAATAAAATGTGTTTCTTCAATATATATATAAAAAAGAGGACTGACCTACTTTCTTAAAAACTTAAAAATCACTGACCAATTTATTTTGTTTGTTCATTTTATCTGTGCTCATAGTTTTTACCGTGTGAGGAGTTCGGCTACTGCACTGCAACCACAGGGATGCGTATAAGTTCAGCATCCATAATTCATGGAGTCTTTTTAAGTGATCCCAAACAGCATTCAATATCAATCTTAGCACTACTGGTACACACACCGCCAAACCACCCAAGTGGTGTCAAGTTATGAAGTTTCATGGCCATTCTAATGTGGAAGGGGATCAGAGTGATCATTATAATGTGCGGGAACAGCTATGATCTGTTATAATTGCTATTTACAACCCTGAGCCCATTAGAGTTTTAAAATGCCCACATCCTCATCTCTGAGAAAACTTGTTTTGCATTGTATTTTATGCTGAACAGTATAATGATCATATTAGAGCCCTTCAGGTTTAATTGCTTGTTGAAATGTATTCATTTTGTTATTACAGCTTTACTTTTTTCTGTATTGCTGCAGTTTGATATTTTCTTTGAATCAGTCCTTTTACTGTAACACAACTACACTTCCTAGGTTAGAGTTTCCCCTGCTCCTAACACACCTTGCAAAACTAATGAACTGATTCACTACTTCACTAAGAGCTGAACTGGGTGTTTAGTAGGAATGGACATTTCAAGCAAAAATGCTTTTTGATATTCGCTATTCTAGTCAATTCATTGAGGATAACTCCACCCCTGCTACACGTTCATACACACATACATAGAGATCCATTTATACTTTTTAGCAGAGTTTAGAGTGTACCTCATTTTAGTTATTTTTAAAGACGTTCCACACATAACTCTTTAACGACTGTAGGACTCTTTGGTTTTACATGTTTCTCCTGTTTGTTCACTAGCATATCATCTCCAGCGTTTTACAGGACGCTCTTCTTTTGTTGGCGGTTGGCAATCAGCTTTTAAGTGCATTATGATCTTCTGACAGTAGTAACATATTATCTTTAAGATAAAACAATAGTAATGTGAAGTATTTGTTTTTTGTAATTCAACGACTATTTGAATATTTGAAAATCATGACCCATCCCTAGTGTTTACAGCAGGAAGGCAGTGCAGTTGTACTCTATCGCCCTGTCCCCAATCAACCCACTCCCATCCACCCAACCATTAACTATGGAGTGAATCTCTGACTATGAAGCAAGTTTTCCAGGACATCTTTAAATAGTTAGCTGGGTTAGGTGATAACTGCATGGCTAAACAATGCCAAGAAAAAAATTACAAAACTCAAACAGGTCCAGAAAAAATAAAGACAACAATAACAAAAACAGCACTGACAGAAAAAAAAAACCTTTCCATTGGTACAACTCCATGGACACAGTTTTGGGACAACAACCGGCCCCAACCGGGGACAGCTGGTGGCCTAGTGGATGGGGCGTTCGCCCTGCGATCAGCAAGCCTTGGGAATCCCCAGACTGCTAGTGGGACCTCTGAGGTACCCTTGAGCAAGGTACCGTCCCCACACTCTGCTCCCCGGGCGCTGTGTTCCTGGCTGCCCGCTGCTTGACTTGGTGAATGGGTTAAATACAGAGGAAGAATTTCGTGCTGTTCACACTGTGTGCTGTGGCGTGTTCACATATGACAGAATGGTCACTTTACACTTAAACTGTGGGGACAGAACTGCGCTGCCAACACAACATGTCATCACAAAACAGTTTAGGCACAGCACGGTTCCTGTATACCTGTGGAAAGTGCATTTAGCCACTGTCTAAACATTAATATTGCAAATATTACAACTGCTTATTAGGAAAAGACCACAATGGAGTAAAAAAAAAATTTACCGGACTGAAATTTGACTAGGCTTAACATAGCAATTTTACAGGCCAGACTGAGATATCCCTACTGAATACATTTCATATTTTGTTGTCAGAATTACTGAATATGTTTAACACCTATGTCCTCCTTGCATTCCCTAGGAGAAAGCAAAGTAGGTCACGCCTTAAGACTTAATTAAACACCAGCATGTGTTAACTTCAGTCAGTGTGATCGAGCACCAGACAGATGTGACATTTATATTATTGCTTTAAGGACAAAATGTCATCTCTCCAAAATGGTAACTTTACAGGAATAAGAAAAAAATGTTCTAAATTTGAATGGTTGTTAATGTAGAAAAAAATTAATTGCCGTTAGTAAACTGATAATGAATTTTCACACAATGTAAAGGGCTTCTAGAATGTGCAATAATGAAAATGACAAAAAATGCGTAGATACATAGACACACAGATAGTCATGAGTGGTGATAGCCAGCAGTGGCCCTGAAAGGTTTTCCTGTTTTAGTCAGAGGGCTTTACCCTACTTTTTAGCAGGGTGGAAAGCATGTCTTACACAGCAGGTGTTGTTTTTTTAGATGCATACAAACTTGGCCTGTAGCAGGGCCGGCGTCGGAGCGGATCTACCGGGCTGGTATCTAACTGACTGTGGGGGGGCACTATCGATCGTGAACTATATTCAAATGGGTGCTGGAGCGTGTGTAGGGGGGGCGTGGCGACTTGCCAGGGGGGGCAATGCCTTCGAATGCCCCCCCTTGATGCCTGGCCTGTAGTATGCATACAATGGCTGAACTGCAATAATATGCACATTGGTTCAAGCTATTGCAAAACTGCTTGAACCATGTTTGGTTGGATGTGCAGACGGATAGTCTGTGCCCCAGCTAAAAGGCTAGCTACCACTGATCTAGATGTCAGAAACGGAAAACATGTGGTGACAAAGGTGCTTCAAAAGCAAATTTTTCCAACTTTACCATCAATATACAAATGCACCAAGGGCAAAAGACATCAGAGGTAATCAGGTGGAAATACTGATGGCCTGGTACGATTTAGAACAACCAGGTGTGGAGGGATTTTATATGACACTCCCATAATGGGTGTGACTGAGAAAATGAGGTGGAGATTCAAACAAGAAAGAATGAGTTTGGCACATGGCTCTCTGGTAACACAACCATGACCTAACTTGACAGTTTAAGCTTAACCAAATTACCAAAACCCATCTGAAAATACACCAAGTAGACCTACTTTGGAAATTAGCACTCTTCAATAAGTCCTTTATTGGGTTGATCAAATGAACTTGATACATCTCTAAAAAGTCAAACTCAAATTCGTTCTTCAATAGCAACTGAGTAACGGTAACCAGGTTGCTAAGAGGACCTTATTTAAGCTATAGATTACCTGGGCTGTGTGAAAATAAGGTACATTCAGTTCCATTGTAGTTTTCCCGTAACCAGATGTCCTAAAAGAACCCGAGGCATCCAGCCTCAAGATATATTTCCAAAATGCTTCAGAGCCAACTGTGCAATTAAAGAGTACATTTTCAAACAATTAGCAGATATGTATGAGCGAGTGCACTTTCTACTGTGCTAACAGTCTTGAGAGCACCATCTTCCGAGTCAAAAGACATTAGCCACTGATTTATGTCACACAGCAAGCCACCTAACCTCTACTCTAATTTGGGCTCTTGTAAGTTTATGCAAATTAAATCATTGCATGTTTCATATTTTTGCTAGTGACAAATTATTAATGCCTCTAATAAAACAACAGCCATGTAAATGCAATGTAACACTAATGGCAAAATTTTCACTTGCGTAAAAATGGATGACTGAGTCATCACTGGGTTTCAAACCAGTAATTTCCTGATTTTAAGGCAAATGCTTTGAAGGTTGCACCACTCTGGAGCCCCTGAAGTCACTCACATTTGTGTGTTCAAAAACAGTTAACATATTGGAATAAAAGGAACAACATGGTACAGCCATTTAAATGCTCACCCCAACACCAGGATATCATGACTTTGAACCCCAGCCATAAGTGGGAGTCAGAGAAGGGAAAATTCCTTGTGCAATAAAAGTAACATATGAGAACTTTTGACTAAACTAAAAGAATTACACTGAATGTACACTAATATCCTTAAATTTTTACAAATACAATTCATACAAATATACAAAAGCAAAATGTAACAATAACACAAACACTAATTCATTCAGTCTGCAATGGAAAGTGTGATGCTGCTCAATGCGTGAAGTACAAATCAAAGCATTTTCGAAACACAAAGGGGTTTTTCTCACAAGTCAGATGTATCATGTCAAAAAAATTACCTATGGGAGAGTTTGAGAAAAATATAATCATTCTCCATAGAATCATTTTTTAGATTTTATCCTTAATTCTATGTCTTTCTAAAAAATCTTAAAAGTAATGGCAAAAGGGGTCAAATTATTTTGTCTCCACATTGTAATCTACATGATGTGTATAAACATACATGCAAATAAGGACTTATCAGCATGCTCGGGTGATATCATGCAGAATCAGTAAGCTGCTCTTTGGTAACAAGGCTGGATATACCAGTGCTCTTCACATTCTCTTCACAGTAAGGCTCTCTTACAAATTACACTTCAAAATCAAAGGTTTCCTTTATTTCTAGAGTAAATTCATTTAGTGATGTTTTAAAATGCTGGGGAAAAATTGAGTAAGCAACACACATGGGCTACCTTAGCCTTCATCAGGGTGACTTTTCATTTTGAATTTGTAAGAGTGCCTAGGTGAGAAGAAAACCTTTAACACTGGGGTGTATAAATGCTTGCACGCTGCGTTTGTTATACTTTAACACTTGTTAAACCTTAACAAATACAATCAATTTACAATCAAAGATTCTGCCTTTCTTACCTTGAAAAAAACAGTAATCCTGTACTCATTTGAAAAAAAAAAATGGAGGAAGCAAGGACTATTGTTTTGAAATGTCATAAATACACTGCACTCTACTTCAACAGAAGAGTTGAGCAACAAAGATGATTAGGTTTATTAAAGTCGAGACACTTTTTGTATTTCAGTCTGACCTGTGATCAGCCTCCATATGTACCAGTGTGAGTCTGAATTCTGTTTATTACCTTCAGTGAAACTATATCAGTTCAGTGTTGTTCATCTCAGCCATGTACTGACTACAAATCAGACCAGAGAACACGTGTTCCAAGTAGTATTGTCAAAAGACCCGGTACTTCGGTACCAAGTCGGTACTAAAAAATTTAAATGTTACGGTACTAGGTTTTCTGAAGTACCGGTGGTACCGAGTACCCGGTCAACCCGGTTCTTGCTGCGCTATCCGATAGGTGCGTATTGTGCAGTTGCGTCTTCTTCGAAAAAGCACAGAGACATGGCGACCGGCGGTGCTGCTGA
>JBBPCZ010000007.1:12701897-12716413 GCA_037974445.1 Brycinus macrolepidotus | reverse complement strand
AATTGGTACCGAGTACCGTGGATTTTCACTGGTATTGGTACCGAATACTGAAATTTTGGTACCGTGACAACACTAGTTCAACACTAGTTCCAAACTCAGACACTGCCATAGCGCTGTAACAGAGAACCAAGGAGATTTTCTTTTAGTCTTGTATCAAAGTGAACGTGAACTGATTGTGTTATCGCTCATCTCTAGACCTGCCTTAATCTGCCAGCCCGGAGAATCTTGCAAGTGGTGTATGGCCGGGCATCTCTTTCAGTGAAAAATGTTACCAATACATGTTAAAGTCTAGGTCAGGACAGCCAATTTCCTCAAAAGAAATGACATCGTACATAAAAACTCTCACGTACCGGTGGACAGATGAAGAGGAAATGTACACTGCACAGTGAAACATGCTTCATTGCTGGATTACATATTGAGGAACAGAAATTGAGTGAAAGCACCTTACAGAGGGGCTCTCCTGTGGCTGATGTAGACATAATGAATCTCATGTGAAAGGTATTCCTATCACAATCATTGTACAAATGCCTGACTACAATTCTTTAATCGAATTGTGATTATTAAAGCTGACTGTGGGTGTCTGAGCATGACCATAAGTGCCATAAGTGCTCACCTAGTGCTACTTTAAATCTCAGTAAAGAACATCTATCTGTCTACCCATCTATTGGTCTACTTGTCTGTCTGTCTACTTATCTATCCATCTATCTTTCTATCTACTGAGTGAGAATAAGCAGGCAACAAGATATGTAATCAGCAAGATACATATCTTTGGCTTGTTTTTCAATTTTAACAGTTGAAAAAATAATAATAAAAAAAGAGAACTGAACACCAATTGTATATGTGAAAAGAAACACACACACTGCGCTGGATCTTCATAACAACATTATAACTTAAAAGTAAGGTCAGCAAAAACCTCAAGCACACCAAAGCACAAATTAATCAAGCATCTAAAAGAGCAGTTGTCTAAGATCAGGTGCCATCAGATCAGGAAATCCATTCAGTGGTACACAAAAGCCGTAAGTTAATTCCAGATCGGAATTCGCCCTCTGGGATGCTTCTGTCTGACAAATTGCAAGAATTATTAGGACTTAAAATTCAAATAGACCCCACATAATCCAAAATAGCCCATGTAAACAGACAATTAAAACTTGTGATGTGTAAAAGCTAGACGTATCAGACATTACATTGTCATCTATAAGTTACAGATAGACGTATACACTGGCAGTCAGTCTTATTCAGTAAAAAGAAGTGCCCACCAAAATAAAGGAAAGGACAGACACAGTTTGCGGCATTCTCAGTGATAAAACTTTTAAATCTGGCTGCAGTGATGATGACATGTAATAGGAGATATTTCTGGTGATTACAGACAGGCCTAGCAGAATGTGTTATGCATACAGTCCCATCAAAACTGAGACCTTCTGCTGCGTACTGTCGTAGATTCATGGTGTCATTTAGCATCTGAAACAAGGGCAAGTTAATTACAACATCAAACAGAGAACATATTGCATCACTATGGAGGCTGTTATAGAGAGAATAGAAAATGGAAGGGTCACATTTTTATGACGTATCCACTTCACTAAGACATGCACAAACTGTTGCATCTCATCAAGTCTCCTCATTTGAGGAAAAATAGGGATGATAAAAACCAGACCAAAGCTACTATAAAAGCCTAACAATCACACACACCATGCAGCAGCATACTATGTATATGTAGTATTTAAACCAAGTACTATATACATCTACACAATTTCACGTATCATACAAATTATCATTTATATTTATTGTAACAAGACAAAAGGTAAGATTTGGTATTTACTTCGTCATTCTAGTTTGTCATTTGCTAGTCTGCTTAGTAAAATGGAAGATGGAGGGGTGAACAGGCTGAAGACATTTTTTGCAATGATTTATTACAGTGCTATGGAACCAAATGCAAGACTTGGCATTCTAGTCATTTTCTAATCCAGATCACAATACACATTTAACACAGCGTAAAACAGGGGTGATGGAGATAATCTTAAAGATACCACTGATAATACCATCATTTACAACTGTAATAAGACCAGTTATTTTAGTATTCTAGTCATTTTCTAATCCAGATCATAACAAATATTCAACACAGTGGAAAACAGGGGTGATGGAGATAAGGTTAAAGATACCACTGATTATACCATCATTTATGACTATAATAAGACCAGTCATTTTTGATATCCAGTCATTTTTTTCTACTTCATTTTCCAACAGTTCATAGGGTCATTTTCTAATCCAGATCACAATAAACATTTAACACAGTGTAAAACAGGGGTGATGGAGATAAGGTTAAAGGTACCACTGATTATACCAACATTTATGACTGTAATAAGACCAGTCATTTTGGATATTCTAGTCATTTTTTCCCAACAACACTTCACAAGGTCTTCCCTGGACTCCAGATCACATAAAAGTTTTGACCCACGTCGTGACCCCCCACTTCCCCCCTTCCCCACCTTGTCCCCACTCCCCATTCACCACTCTCATCCTCCAGCTGCAGAAACTCACCACCAGTGTCGGGACCCCTGCGACCACGGCGTAGAGCACGGCGGGTGGGATGGCACTGGTCTCCTCGGGTCCGAGGTAGGGCTTGGTGTAGGCGCTGTCGTAGCAGAAAAATCCCTGCACGTGCACGTTGAACGTGTCCGTGTACTCGAAGTAGTAGGCCAGCATGACCGTCCCAGCCATGATCACCAGCTGAAAATAGAGCATGGTCGTTAAAGGATGGAGAGCACGCATTTAACGATCTGCTTCTTCCTGCTGACCAAAAAGCAGCCTGGACGTCTTCATCTCCTCCTGGCTCACACCCTCTTCCTCCTCCACATCGTGCTGCTCCGGCTCCTGCTCGCTCCTCCGCGAGCTCGAATGAAAGTGAGCTGGACCCCTTTTCCACACCCGTATTCCGGCACTACACGCCCCCCTAGAAATTACGATTGGTCTACAGCTGACTGACTATGGGTATAAATTACTAACCAATCCTATCACAGGGGCGTGACACTATGAGCCAATCAGAGCTTACGAGTCCCGATGCTAGCCAATCACAAGGCAGAATGCCAGACTAATTGTAGTGCAGAGGGCTTGACGTGCCGGAATACGGGTGGAGAAAAAAAGCCATCCGCTCTCCTACCTGAGCAGCTGATGATGGGGACTGACGCAAATGAGCAACATATTAAAAGCAAAGCTGCTGCCTTTCTCCAGACTCAACCTCTGGCTGTGTCCCTACAGAGGCCACGTGGATTCTCATGATAAGCCACTAAAGCACTAAAGCCTGCACTGCACACCTACTCTTAAAGGCTCACTGTATTATTTTAAATAAACTTAAATGTTTTTGCCTCAAGAGGATTAAGAGAAAATGCAATTCAGTGCTCTATCTATGAAGTAGCAAATTTGGACCTGGAGTTATTTAATCATTTATTTTGTGTTATCAATCTACACTATATGTCCAAAAAACATCCCATCTAATAAGTGATTTCAGCTACTTTGAGGGGCCCCCACTGCTGACCAAGGCATCCAGTTGTACACATACAGCATGTTTTTATGATGAGAGCATTGCCAAAAGAATGCTCTGGACGCTCTGGAGAAGTCGCACATGAGCCTATGGTCATTGTTACCAATGTTAAGTGTCAGCAAGAGGAGGATAAACCCCTGTAGAGTAGTGGAAGAGTATTCTCTGGAGTGACAGAGCTCGGTTAAATACCTGTGGAGGGAGTTAGATTGTCCTTTGGGACCCAGACTAATTATCCAACAGTACCTGACCTCGCTAAAGCTCTTGTAGCTGAATACATCCAAATCCTCACAGCAATGCTCCAACATCTTTGCCAGGAAAAACAGTAGAGTCTTTGATTTCAGAAGAAACACTTGACAAACAGGTGTCCATAAACTTTTGGCCATATAATGTCTCTAAACTAAAATACAAACACATCATGTGGTGCTGTTTGCCTTTTTGTACCTTGGAGTTTATAATACAAGAGCCATTAGGAAATCTGGAATTGGGAAATGACAACACAACTTCTTTTATGTCTGGAGCAAACCTGAGAGTGTCTCTTAGTTTTCTGAGTGAATATTTCAGCAAAATGGGTTGAAGCTTGAATTTGTTTTTGCACCACTGCAGATGTCAGTATACTTCAAAGGACTGGAGGCAGCCTTATAGAGGCAGCATAACGGCTCTGTTAAGGATCAAACCTGGCAGAAGGCTTCAGCACATCCAATTACTGTGTGAACAGTCATTTCCAGCTCTGTTTATGCTTACAGTCCTCTGATGGTTGGTTGACTCCTCATTTTATTCCAGTGACACTACAGTTTATGTTTGTCAGTATGTAAGAAAATGAGATAAAATGAAGCAGAGAGGTGGTTGACTAAAATAAGTGGCATGCTTTAGCTGTAAGCTGATTCACTTTAACCAACATTTATGCATTTGCAGACACAGACTGACACAGTTTAATCATGTTCCATATGGTGTAACATGGTACACTTGTTCAAACAAGAAACAGAAGCTCAGACTGCTGAATGGAGGACAGCTTTGCCCTGAAGCACCACTGCCCTGTATGTTGCAGAGTTCTCCCTGCTCAAACACACCAAGTTTGCCTCAGGAAGGGATTGTTCATTAGTCCATTAGTGACATCAGGTGGGAGCAGGGGAAACCCTATGTTCTGGATAATGGCACTCAAGGACTCCAAGATAAAGACGGAGAGGATTTCACTGCATTAGAATACCTGTGAAAGATTTAAAGCAGCATGAGTGAAACAAGAATTATTTTAATCTATGCTCTCTTGTGCATGCTTAGACTGTGCATCAACACAGGTATGCTAAAACTGCATTGATATAGAAAATCACTAGATCATGTCCTAGAATTATTCACAAAAGTAAAGGGAGTTCAAGGGAGGGAGTCATCTCCTGCTTGCATACCCCCAGATGTTCACATTAACCTAGTAGAGACGCGCTTACGGAGCTGGCATATGCATGATGGGCTGATGATTTGGTGTACATTACGAGTACCACATCTGCTGCGCTCAGAGAACTAATCATGGTAATTGGGCAGCTGTTATTTACATCAGCGTGACTACCAGCATTTGTCTCAGTGCAAGTACAGCAGAGAAGAAAACGGCAATTGTGAAAATATTTGTGAGTTATGTGTGAGTTCTAAAAACGCGAACTAGATGTGAACTAGAAGCAGCTTTATGCAAATGGAAATTTCTGCCCTCACTTGCCTCAACATATATAATCTCTTATTTAGAGTCCTATAGTTGGGATTTTCAAGAACAGGATTCATAATTTGAGACTGTACTATAGTTTTTCTATGATTTACATGACCAAAGTTTTCAAGAAGTAACGGCAAGCTCTTGCACCAAGGATCATGCATAATGTTCCCAAACATAAAAAGCTTACTTTACACTTTTACTCAGCAGAAACACCCCAAGGAACAGATTGACCTATATTGAGTAACCATAGACCCTTCAGCTACCCATATACAGATAAAAAGAATCACAACAAAACTGCCGAGTACAGTAACTGCATCCTTGACATCTCCCTGCCATGGAAACCTAATAAATTACAGAGGAATATCAAGAGGAGGAAAAAACTATCAGAGCTCAAAGCAATCATCTGCTAAGAGATCACGGCTGGAGATTCTTTAAAGGCAGTCCTCTTTATGTACACATTTCATCTCTTTCCACGTCTAAATAAGCGGGACTTATTAAAAAGGAAAAAACAACAGAGGGAAACTTAAAAGTGGCGAGCTTCAAGCTGCTGTGGCTTATCTTGTGTGCCACATTTCATAAGAAATTCATGCCCTGTCTTCAGGAAGATTTGAAGGGATCCTGTATTTTATTTCCCTTTCACTTTTTCTTCTGAATGAGAGTATTTAAAATGTTCTCATTTTGAAGAAATGCAGGTTGTGAAGTATTGAGGCGGAAAGAAGAAAGCTGCCCACATGTTGCGCAACAGCTTGTGTCAGCAGCACTCAGTGTTAACTTCAGCTTTCTCTGGTATAGGTCAACAGATTGGGGGTTCTAAACCAGTGTTAAACAACACTGCTTCATGTGTTAGTATTATTGCTTTAGGAACACCTGTAAAATGGCAGTAGTGTGGGGCAGACCCAATAGTGATACACATTGATAAAGCTTCAAAATGTAAAAATGGTTTTATTGAAGATAAAAGCCTTATGCAAGCAATCAAAAGAAGTGCCAGATGTGCCCACTTTTTTTTATATTCGTATGTATGCAAGGATAGCAGATATACACAAGAAGGAAACTACCAGCTCTGCAGGTTAGATAAAACACCATTTTAGGTAGAGTCTCCCAAAGACTAAACGAATAAATATCGAAACAAAGGGCCATTTTGCCATAATGCTCACGTGCTACACAAGCAGGAAAAACAGGTTTAATTGGATGTGCTTGGATCTTTGTATCTCATGCAAGCAAGCAAGTTTCCTGGTGTATGATGAGAAGATGATTAAAAAGTAGATCAAGCTCATCAAGAATCTCCCTTAGGTCATTATCGTTTTAATTAATAATACATGCAAATATGTCAAATGCTTCAAGCAGAGCCCTGCTTGTTTACCTAAGCTTTGTGTCTCGTTATTCGTGCAAAACCTGCTTTCGATGGGCATCGTCAAGATTGTTGTGCATGGGCGCACATATTTCTGAGTCAGTTCTGCTAATAAAAATGCTGCAACAAATCTGCCCGATCGATAGGCTTTAGCTGATAAAAACAAGACTCCAAAAAGTAAACTTTAAGATTGGTGTGTACTGCTGGTGTATCTTTAACTGATGATTATTTACAAGCACTGGACTCCCACACAGGCGGACGAAATCACACAGCGTATGATGAATGTAACACTCTGACTATAGTTCACTATTGCAGAAAGGTGATACACAGGCTCAGTTCGGGCATCCAGTTTAGGGAGATGATGGAGGGGAGCAATGTACTTCAGCTGTGATACTCATTTGAAGCTCACTCTGTGCACAGGCGATGTACATCAGCCTCTGGGCCTGAGATTTTCTCAGCCTCTCTGAGGGACACATCTTCACTTAATAACTCTTCCAGGCTCTAAGAAGCTCCGCACTCTTGTGAAAAATGGCAACAAAGTACTAGAGATGGTTATGAGTGAGATTCTCGTCAAAGGCCAGCACACAGTGTACTGTATTATGCACAATAAAGGGGACAGGCCTGCTCTCTACCTCCGGAAGCTTGGCTGTGCTCAATGAGCCGCTTGTACCATCATTTATTAATCCAACTCATGATTCTTTTAAAAGACTCCTAGGCTTTGTTTAAAAAAGATGCGCCACTGATGGCTTTAAATATGCACTTTATTTTTCTAAAAGACATGAGCTTAATTAAGACATCCATGGTGTATGAAACACAGCTAAGGGTAAATCAGGATTAATGAAGTAAGAAGGCCCTTAAGCAGTGCTATTATACTGTGAGTAATGTCGTGTTGCTTTTTCTTTCCCCAAGTGATCTACTTTACTCTCTATAGTCTTTCTGTATGTCAAAAAGGAGGGAAAGTTTACATCACAGTTTGGCAATTCCTCTATTTAATCACAATCACTACACCTGGCAATTAACAGATGAAGTAAACCAGGTGTGCTTGAGCAAGAAAACCACCAAACTGTGTAAGCCACAGAGTTGTGCTCCCCTGACCTAGAAAAAGGAACATAAAAAGAAACATTATTTTCTGTTATATTAAAAACAGAAATCATCATCAATCATTCTCAGAGTCATTGTTTCAAGTAGGAGAGACAAAAATGTGAGCAGATTGTGTGTATAATAGGAGTACGTCCACACACTTCCAGCCATCCCTAAGATCATACCTCCTGTAGAGTGTAGTTTCAAATGTGCAAATGTGTAAATGTTTTCAGAAAACAGCAGCAGACTACGTGTTAAACCACTTAATTTTTGGAACAAAGCTCCAAAGTAGGCATCATGCGCAAAAACATCTGCTCTCTCTGCAGTTTCACCAAGTTAAACAACTTCCAATCGCCTGGCATCCTCCGTGCTGTTTGGCCTGCTCCATGGCAAGGAGTTTTCATCTCCACTCATAAATTATTAAGCTTCATTCAGTTTGGACTCATTGCGCTGCTCTTAGGAGATTTAATTGAAGTTCATGTATACACGGTGGGAAGGCCTATGAGCATGTGCAAAAACGTTAATGCAGCCTTCCACTACATTTCAAATTCTGTCTGCAGCAAGCGCGCCTTTAATGAGCCTCCGCCAGTTAAAATCAAACCGTGAATGTAAACACATTTTAGGTCAGTGGATCTGAGTCTTATATTCTTTTGATACATAAAATAAAGATGATAGATGCGAGTCTCTAATTTCACAGAGTGCAACAGCAGTAACCATTATTAGATGAGCATTCAGGCTTTTCTGTGCAACACAGCTGTGATTTGCAAACAAATTAGCAGCTCTCAGGGACACACTCACCCAGTGTTGAAATTTTACTGTAATGTCAGCAGAGCATTACATTTTCATCCTGACTGAGGGGCTAGGCAATGAATAATCATATGTAAATTGTTGCTGTGCTGTTTATTCTCATACATCAGTGCCATTACTAGAGATGTACTATACTAGTTTTGGTGTTGGATCGTTTTGACCAAAACAAATATGTTCTGTGTTGGTTACAAGCACCCATTCAACTAATTCTATGCTGCAAATATGAGGAAAACTTTGTGTTCACTATGTATTCACTTTGTAGTCACTATCTAGCAGACACCAATATCTGAGAGTAAAACAGCAACAATAATAGCTAGCAGAAACTTGAATGATGTAACTATCTGTAATGGTATTTTAATTTAACATGACCTGAAAATGTTAACAGAGAGCATACATATTTTGGATGGCCAAGAATAAAGAACCACAATGCATCCACATACATGCCTTATAAACAACTGTGTACTGTAGTACTGTGGTTGTGTTTTGATGCTGAAAGACCTTTAAATGACCTACATTCCACAAGTGCATTAACTAGGTCTTAGCCTAAATTGTCAAGTGAGTAAGAGATGAGAGCTATGTTCCAAATACCTAAGTAATTGTATCCATATGAACATGCACATGCATATACTTGTCATTTGCAAGTGTGGAACATACCCCAAACTGAGCTTAGGTCAGAGAAGATAAACTTCTTGCTTGGGAGTTCAGGGCTACTTTCCCTGAAAGCCAGCTCCCCCTTCAAGGAGTACAGGGAGGAGATGGGGTTGTGGTGGAGTGTGAAATGTTCATCAAGGGACACTGAAGCGAGAGAGGAGAATTTAAGGGGCATGGAAAGTGGAAGAGGAGGAGTTTCGGGCTATCTTATGTCATAACTCCATTTGTCATTTTCCACTATTTAAAAACATTTTGAGTAAAACAGTGATCAGCAAACATCTAATTCTGAAGTGTCAGGAATCCACAAGAGTGTCTCCCCCGCACCGACAAGCCCCTTCTTACTAGCTTAAGACTGCAGCACTGAAGAGTACATATATGTGCAAATGAAGTGCCATCTGGTGGTCTCTAAGAAGATAAGTTATCAGGTAATCTAATCAGAAAAAAGGTATTAGTCACTCACAAATGGGGTTGAAAAAGCTTTAATGGCTTTATCTGATATAGTGGCACACATTAATTGCATGCATCATAAAAGCATTTTCTGTAAGTAGTGTATAACAGTGGTTTCCACCCTCAGAACTGGAGGTCTGCATATTAGTGTATTATATGCTCTTACACACCCACTTTATTCCAAGAAAGTCTTGTTAATTAGTTGATTAGGCATGTTAAGAGGTCTAAAGAACCAAGACTGAGAACCACCAAGTGTAGATCATATTACACCACTTATAATCATGAAAGGCCAGGCGTATTCTAGCCAGCTGTTAGCCTAAAGGACAGCTTTGTCACAAAAATCACAACAGTACAAATATACAGTAAATCTCATGATCCATCACACTCAAATTCTTCTTCCGAGGCTGAGTCCTACAGGGTCAGTATGCCTCTCTGGGAGGAAGCTGTATATTCTCTAAAGTATGAGGCCCAAAGACAGTCTATAATGGTCATCCCTCAGCAGAGCAGAACCAGGCATCTCAGCTAATTGCAAATATTTACAGGGCAGTGTAACACTGATTGCTCTGGCATGGCAAACAGTCGTCTCATTCCAGCAGGTCTGTGCCAGCCTCGGCTTCTCAGACTAATGAGCCTGGGCCAAGAGAGAGCGATGACCAAGCATTTCATTACAGGCTAACAACAAAAGCACATTCAGCACAGCCACACATCCCCGCTGTCAGACAACCGCACTACTGCAGACAAGGGACGACTCTACGTGATGGAGCTATCCTCTGACACAGTACGAAACTAAACTCAAATGAACCATGGACTTAATGTGGATATATAGTATATAAATCAAAACACACAGGTTGGTTTAAATAAGCTTTATTAAGCAACTGATTGGGTTGTTAGAAGAGCCGTCAATGGAGTAAAGGGAAACCTGCAGGGAACAAAGAAACCGATTTAAACATGCATTGTTACACACATGAGCTGGTTTTAATCAAAATGGTAAATGGAAAGGAGCTTGCTAAGCAATGTAACTGTATATCATAACTATTTTACTTGTAAGAAAAGGTGGTAGGTAATTTAAGCTGAAAGAAAGAAATGTACTCACCTGTGATTGCTTTCCCAGAGAGAGAGGCCTAATGTCTTCAGTCAGGAAACAGGAGTCTTTGTCTGGTGGGCTTGCATAGGGACATTTCCCTCACAAAAAAACATAAGGTCTCTCATGGGACTATATAATTGGACATTGTTTGTTGGCTGGGATTATTGAGAGTAATAAACACCTTCTCTTTCACTTCCACTTGAAGTACCCCCATGAGTCTCTCGTCCCACTGGTCCAACACACTCTGTAATAGTCAATTATACTCAAACTAATTGCAGCCTTCATTTTTCTTCGTATTTTGTTTTTCTTTCTTCTGAATTTTGTCTGTAAAGCACTCCATAAATGTTTTAAAAAGATGCTAAATACAATTGATTAATATATCATAATAATTGAATTTATTATATTAACTGTATAAAAACTTCCCTGTTTATTTTTTCCTATCTAGTAGACAACTAATTAAACACATTCTAGTAGCAAACCTCTTTTTCATTACACAAAAATTCATATTATAATGGATGTTTTTATTAGTACATGATACTGAGTCTGCCTCTTACTCTTCTGTTAGCTTTTGCAGTCTGGCTCCAGCTTGGCTCTGGCCCTGTATCACCTGAACTTGTATCACCTGAACTTGTCTCTAGACTTATTATGACTTCTATATATACGTTCCCTAGCCGCTATATTTCTACTGTGTGTATTCTGTATGCTTTCTTTGTTTGAGCTTTGGAGTTTTGTTTACTGTCTTTTCTGAGTAACAGAATGAATACCCTTACAGTTATGGCTAACTGTAACCCACTGCCTGTGTTTTACTCTGCTGTTTATGATGAAAACATCTGAGAATAGCTCAAATAAGAGAAATGTACTGTCCATGTATTCTGTTCTCTAGTTCCAAAATCAGTGTATTAACATTATGTAATTATGTATTATATATTATCTTTACAGCCCAATCCAGGAAGAGATTTAGACCGATAATAGATAGAATCTGCCAGTAAAGCACAATGTCATACTTTACTAATATTACTGTAAGACCATCTCTACAAGTCTGAATTTAAGCTGAGGATAAAAGTGAAGAATATCAAGTGAAAAGTCCATAAGGCAGAAATAAGGATCTCAGCACCTAAAGCAGGTGAACACCCAGAGATTCTGCCTTGTAGCCACCAATAATAGCAGGCAGACTTGAGGTGTAAACAAGTCAGCATCGATTGCCAAAAATGTCTTTAAAAAACAGCTTTTAACCTCCATCTGCTCCAGGGGTGGGGAAGTACAGTTGACCCTGCCTCAGGCTCTAGAAATCAACCACCTGAGGCATGTGTCGTAAACAGAAATAGTCCAGTTTACTAAGCAAATATATAAACCCCAAAAAGAAAGATTATGTGACAAAAGGAGAGGAAGAAGGGAATATGTGAGTAATATGAGTGTATAGGTCAGAGAGAAAAGAGAATGGTGCATGACAAGAAACTGGTTTGTGGCTCATGCAGTGTATTCTCCCTTCTGTGGAGCATTAGGAGAGGAGTGAGAGCGGAGTGATTGAAAGCACTGAGACCGGCTGTGGCGCACAGGTGCTGCTGACAGATGGAGTGAATATGTTGTATGCAGCAGGGAAGCCCTTAAATCGATGGAGATGCATGGATGCCTTGTGCAGACGTGTTCCCCACAGTGATTTAAAACTCTGTCTTTGGTGTTTGGGGTAGTCCATGGCGATTTCACCTTATAAAGTTAGGCATGGTGCTGGGCTTCAGAAAGAGAAGAATACTGTGCAAAATAAGACTCACTAGATCAATAACCCTATGACTTAATGGCGTTTCAGTTCATATAAGAACTTTTATGAACAAAATATAAAAAAATCGCCATTTATAGCAAAATTTTTTGAATGTCCAGAAACTCTTAAGCGGTCATCCATGAAGTGCTGTTTCACTGGGATATAAATATGAGGTGATACAAAGGCCAAATTCCCTTGGTCTTTTTCCAAAATGAGGAAAATTAGAGAGCACACAAATGAATTTAGACAAAAATGTGTTGATCTTCATAAATCAGGCAATGGTTATAAAAAATTGCTGAATGTCTTAAAATGCCCATATCCACTTTTAGGGCAATAATTAGGGAGTTTAGTACTTTAATTAAGAAGAGTGGACATTTATTTTGCCCTCATGAACAGTAAGGGGGATGCTTTGAAGAACCAGCATCTTGGGGCTTCTACGTTTCCAAAAAAATTAGACACCACCTCCAAGAGAAAAAATAGTGAGTTTGGTGTAAAAAGAAGGATGATTATACTGAAAAGACTACGCACACTATTAAATATAGTGGAGGACTTTTTCCTCCAAAGACCTGGGAACCTTGTTAGGATACATGGCATCATAAGCTTATCAAGTACCAGGAGATTTTAAATGAAAATCTGGCTACCTCCACTAAAAAACGCAAATAAACACCAAATGCTTCAATGAGCACAGAATCATGCTGACCTAAACCTCATTGGCAACCTGTGGGATGAACTGAAGTGGAGGAGGAGGAGGAAACCTAGAATCTTAAAGGAACTGGAGAGATTCTGTACTGAGGAATGCTCACAGATTCGTTGCTTTGAATTCTCCAATCTCATCAATCATTACAGAAAAAGACTCATTGCTCTTAGGTTCGCATACAGGCTGTACAATGTACTAAATGCATAATTGTAACACATGGTTTTGCAAGAAAAATATATATCGTTGTGGGAAAGGATTTTTCCTTAAACCAAATTTACTTTATTTAAAGGCCAGATTTATGTCACATTTTCGGTGAGAGATGCACTATTTAACAATTAAGGCATTTCTTCATGATTTTTACCCATCTCATCCAAGGGTGCCAAAACTTACGGAGTTGACTATAAGTGTTCTGTCCGTCCCTATACATTATAGAGATGAAATACATTTCTAAAACTGGGCCAAGCACAAAAAGAACAATGCTCAGATTTCTGCTGTCTGCCCACACAGACAAGATAATAGATTCCTGCTATTCCAGGAAGGGACTGTAGGTTCCTACACATTAGGCTGAATTTAGGCTTGAATGATGGAGCAAGCTGGAAAGACATGTCCTTGATTTACTCTGTAGACACTCTAAGCCCACTCATGGAGCCTGAGCTTGAGCCCAGCTGCACTGCACCACTGCGTGGGCTTCCGTCTACAACCAGCTCCACACAAACACCAGAGAGGAATTTAGCCAGTCTGTCTGGGTTTATAAGGCTGTACAATGCTTCCATAAAAACAGAATCTTTATCATCTGAGCGTCACTATATAGTACCTGATTTTACAGGACCATATTCTACATTTCCCATTACATTTTTACAGGACCATTATTCTACATTTTATTGTTTCCCTAATATCCACTCATTATTTATGTTACTTGACCACCTCTCTTCATCTGTTACAATTAAACAGTCTGTTTTTGTTACTGTGCCTTTAAGACTTAAATATTGTCACATTTTTTTTCCACTGGGTGACCAATTTTTGAAATATGTAAATGACCTCTAAACACTAATAACTTCAATGTAAAAGGGAGGGCTTAATTTCTGTAGGCTGCATAGACAGATATATGTGAAAAAAGTAAAGTAAAGTAAAGTGGCCCCCTATAGTCACGTCTGAACACACCACAGCACAGCACACAGTGTGAACAATGTGAGATTCTTTCTCTGCATTTATCTCAATGTGGTGTTTTTCATGATGTCACAAAAACAGTGAATTCAAAACACGCAGCTTTTTGGGGTTTTTTTGCATGTTAGATTTCACATATTGACCAAATAGTATAGGGTGTGAATAACGTGTTCTGAATACGGCTGTCAGTAGATTAAAATATTTAATCGCGATTAATCGCATGTTTGCCATAGTTAACTCGCGATTAATCGCACCTT
>JBBPCZ010000007.1:12689322-12701797 GCA_037974445.1 Brycinus macrolepidotus | reverse complement strand
ATATGGATAAAGTAATGGACATATAATATGGACAAAAGTAAAGGGACGCCTGACCCCGCGAAAACCAGCCGAGACTCCGAGCACAAAAAAGCAACAAACTTTCAAAATAAAAGGATTTAAAAAAAAAAAAAAAACCTGCGTTAACGCGCGATAAATTAATTGTCGGCGTTAAGTAAATAATGCGTTAACGTGATAATAACGCGTTAATGTGCCCAGCACTAGTTCTGAAACATTTTCAATGACACACAGGTTTTGTTGAGACAAAGAGAAATGATTCAGTTCTGTTGTATTTTAGGGCCTGATGATTTTGGGTGTTTATATTGTGATTATGTTTCTACAGGTCAGACACTCACTCTTTAACCTTTTTGAAACTCTACTTCTTTCCAGCCTGATGTTAAATCCTGGTGTCCATTAATGAGTGTTACTATGCTTCAGCACAAGCAAAAGTTTCCTAAACATTTTTGCCAGGTATGCAGAATTTTGCTAGGTATGTGAGTGAAGAAGACCCACATGTAATTTTTTTCTGTTTTTCTGCTGTGTATAAAATGTCATGACTGTCAAAGCAAATATCTTACAGTAAAATGAATCAAGTTCAATTTTCAGTAGTCCTGCTATAAGTACCACAGCATATCAGGAACTAAAGATGCTGCATCCTTGTATGTGAGCACACAAAAGCACACTAGCGGCTGGATGATACGTGATGCTTTGTCAATGCTTTTGGAACAAATGTGCCCAAATGTAAGTGACAATCAAAAAAACAATTCATGCCATAATACTCCTGGAACACACATCAAGCATCAGTTCAAATCCATTGCTCTAAATATTCTGATCTAAAACTCCCACCCTCTTTTAAATGAGCTGTGCTAATTTTTCTCCACAAATGGACGGAGAGGAGAGAGATCATTTCACACTTATTCCTGGGTGATGAGCCTAGTAGCTCAGAGGAGGCAAATTACGATATTATTGCAGCGCTCTTTAGTGATAATGAGCCACTGATTAAACAGCCTTCTTACCTTTCAGGTGAAAATCACATCTTTAATAACTTCTGCCACAGCCAGTTTATTCTACTGTGATATTTTCACAAATTCTTGTTTTTTCGTCCAGTAACGCAGGAAATGCTTTTCTCCCATGAAACAGTTTAAGGTCAAAATATGCTCCACTTGCTGAAAGCTCTCCTCAGAAATTAAGACTTTATGGAGGTTTTGCACTGAAATAGGTAATGAGTAACAACCTGCACATGTAACAACCTCAGTTGCACATGTAACAACCTCAGCATCTTTGCACAAACAACCCTTGCTGCTAGAATACAGTAACTCAGATACTGTTTTCACCCTGTATTCAGACTGTGACTATTGTTAATTTGCACTGTATGTTGTTTTGTCTTGTCTTGTCAAATTGTATTGTTGTACTTGTGTCTCTTGAATACTTGTGTCCTGTCTGCACTTGTGATGTTGCTCTGTTCTGTTCTGCTCTGTGTTGCACCATGGTCCTGGAGGCACGTTATCTCATTTCACTGTACACTGTGTGTGTATGGTCGAAATGACAATAAAACCTACTTGACTTGACTTGACTTGAGTTAACAGCACTGCCCTTGTGAAGGCTGTCAGATTAATTCCAGGGATTTTTTTTACATTAAAGTAGGCAGCAATCTGCCATCTGTGTCTTACCTCCACACCAAAATACATGTAGAGTTCACGGCGATGTGCTTCAGGTGGCATTTTGACTTGGGTACCTGAGAAAAAAAATAAATAAATAAAATTTTGTGCACTGATAAGTTTACAAGGATGAGCCACTAGATGGAGCCTGTTACCAAATTTTGACTGTTTGGATTTTCTACCATGTTGTCACCCTTCTAAGCTTCTCTGCGTTGTCGTCACACTTGCAAACTGTTTTTTAACACTACATACTAACTTGTACACATAAAAAAACAGTATAGAGATTATAGAGCGAAGGGGTATGGGTAAGTGTTTTGACAACACAAATCCCATCAGGCTAGCCTCTGAAAAAAATGTTTAAAAGGCTTTTAACTTACATTAGAATGATCGTGTGCATTCATGGGGGTGGGGGGGGGGGGTAATAAAGTAACCGAAGGGCTTGGTTCCAATCAGCATTAAATGCCATTAATCCTTCATTCAATTTTGTTTTCCAGGGAAAGTTTTATACACACAGGACATTTTAGAACTACTTGACAATTCGCTGTCTTTCATCATTATTAGAGAAAGACAACTGCTTTTGTATTGTATTAAAGTAATCTTTCTTATAACAATTTGTATGTAACACCATAAAGGATTTTAGAATGAAATTCTTTAAACGTTTTTGTTACTATACTGAAATACAAGGGTGGATGATATGTAAAACACATGTGATATATCATTTCATGTTGTACATTATGTCATTATGTTTACTTCTTCTGCATTTGATCATTTGAAATGGCCAAAAAGAACAAATGGTTAAAAAATACTAAAGACTTTTTATTCAACATTTCACACACTGTGCTGCGCTAAATTTAAAATACCAGAAGTTATGCTCTTTTTTACTGAAATGTGAAGTTGGTCAGTGTTCTTCTAGTATGAACAGTAGTATATAATTTATTGTAATATCAGTAACTATAGTCACATTGCTGTGCTCTATTTAAGTATTGTTTTTGGATTATTACTCAAGATCTTTTCAATAATATTATTATTAATATGATTGCATAATATTATTGCTGTTGTTATTATTTCACTGTAAAAAGGCTAGAACTGATATACTCTCTACCAGTCTATGTGCTGTGGAGCTCAGGAGCTAGACACGATCATAACAGATATGAACTTTGTGGACATAAACTAACTACCAAGCTGTTAAGTGACTGCATTTTCACATTTCACAATTCAGTTATTTATATCATTTAGTACATCTCAGCACGTCTCTTTGTTGTCTACTGTTTGGGTTCAGCAAAGTGGTTGAAGCTCATTTAAAGGGAGTTGGCACATGAACACATCAGAAGGATTCCACAGCTTTTTTATACAAAAGCAAAACTAAAGATCATAGATTACTTTCTGATCTGAAGACACCATAATACAAGGTCCCTCAGCAGGATGAGATTACAGCAGGATATCTAAAACAGACTAACCTTTGAGAGATGACAGTATGTTTCATAACTACTGACATGAAACTTGAAATCAAAATAAAACTGCACTTCTCACACTGCTTTGATTTTGCATTCTTTGATGTTAAAATGAGGTGTAGCTGAAAAAACAACAAAAACAACTTCAAAAGGTTAAACTGTTTCACAAACACAAAAAGGTCAAACTGTTTTAGCATCTGAATGTAATGTACACCGTATTAAAGGGCCTAGTATTAAATTTGTGAAATGAGATTTCCTTGTGGGGTAAGCTGAGTCTTTTAATGGGTCATGTCTTCCTTTTCTAACACCAATAACATCAACAACCATATACTAATTCTCCCAGGCCTGTTACCCAACATCAATAGCCCTGAGGTAACAAGGACAACTGCACCTTCCATATGCAATTCACTTGCAGCAGCAGCTGATATCAGAAACATGATTTTGTTGTCTTAACTTTGCAGCTTCAAAACCCCCTTTAAAAAGATAATCAATCTACAATAGGTTGATTCTATGGTGATTACCATGGTGACAAGTCTAAAAACTACCTAATAAAACCTAATAAAACACACTTCTCCATGTTACTCTGAGTATTGCTCGGTCAGTGACAGATTGCAGGCTACAGAGGAGCAACTTATTTGCATGTTTGCAATTTTAATGCTGATCTAGCTTTACCTGCAGCATCCAGTGAAAATGTTGTAGGTGTCCTATGAGCCTCTCTCCAAAAAACTGAATATATATCATCCAACAGCAGTAGAAATTCATTCTTACAGCAAATGCCTTTTTGTTGCTTTAACTGTGTTTAAAATTCAATTTCTAGGGGCTATTTATTTAACAAAACACACTAACATGTTTAAGTAATAAACAAAGTTTCTCTAATGCTGTTACTACATAAACTCTACATAATAACACTCTTCTTGCCTGTTTTTCTCCCATTAATCATCAACCTCTGTGTGTGTGTGTCTCTCTCTCTCACACACACACACACACACAATCACATACTTTTCCCCAAAGCTTAATCACTACAAAACAACTCTCTTCTTTGCCTGTTTTTCTCCCATTAATCATCAAACTCTGAGTGAATCTCTCTGTCTCTCTCTGTCTCTCTCTCTCTCTCACACACACACACACACACTGCATTATAAGTACAGTTATAATTGGTGGCTCTCCATAAATACCTTTAAGAGTTATTACTTCCCTGCTCTCCAGGTTTTCTTTAAAAGCTGTAATGAAGAGGCTAAGCGCCTGACTGTCCTGTAAACAGCCGGATAGGGCAAAAGTGCCTGCAGCCAGTGCTGCAATGCTGTAATTCTCCTCTCGGTGCTTCTGCATGGACCGAGACCAAGTGGTAGAAGAAAAGAACACCCCGAGGTTATGTGAGTTGTGTTCCCAGGTGTATGAGAGAGTCCTACCTTGGCTAGCTTGAGTTTTTAGCTCTGCAACAGCATCAGAGGGCACCTGGAGCAGGGAGCTTACACAAGTGAACTACGTGTTTTTCTCCCTGTGTCTCCTCATTCTGACTGCCTCGCTGTCGCCGGGTATACTTTACGACTAATATCAAATTTTAAGCACCAGCTTCTTCTCTGGTGACGAACATTTGTCCAGACTTTGAAGCAACCAGCTTTACTAATTTACTCCACTGCACAGTGCACACAGCTCGACCGCCACTGCGCATGCGCCACCTGCGATAGGCTAGTAGTACACACGCACAAGCGGTCCCCTTATTGCCATGGCAACCAACATGGCCTTTATTTATTTCCCTCAGACCCCAGTGTGTCTGAATTGACTACAAGTGTACACGTTACTAGTAGTTTGGACAGGTTTACTGTAGGGCAGCTGGTGACCTAGTGGTTAGGGAGTGGCCCCTGCAATCAGAAGGTTGTGGGTTTGAATTCCAGGACTGCTAGTGGCACCACTATGTGACCCTTGAGCAAGTTACCATCCCCATACACTGCTCCTCAGGTGCCCCTCATTGGTGGCAGCCCACTGCTTCACTTGGTGAATGGGTTAAATGCAGAGAAAGAATTTCACATTGTTCACACTGTGTGCTGTTGTGTGTTCACGTGTGACTATAAGGGGCCACTTTACTTTAGTTTACTAGGCTCGTAGTAGTTTTGGATTCAAGAGTAAAGAACATGATATACACTATAGGGACAAAACTTTTGGGACACACCTGTTTTTTAACACAACAGTATTATTAACTTTGGTCTGCCAGGAAGATGTTTCTTTAGATTACAAAGATCTCAGGTTTTGTGTTTGTAAAGGAACCATTCAGAAACCAGAAATTCTCTGGTTTCACAATTTTACATTTTCCAAGCCTGCTGTCATAATGAACTACAATCAGAATGTTTAGCCGAAGTTTCAGTGTAAAATCTATTTAATATATAATATCTATATGAAAGTAGTGTTTATTCTATAGGGTTTATTATATCTAGTCAAGGCAATAAGAAATACTGTCAGTGAACCAGGGCTGTAATATGAATGAATGCATAAGAGCATAGACAAGATGTTGATGGAAGTTGTCCCTCAAGTTTGACCTTAAATCCGTTTTCTAGTAATTCCTATTTAATAGCCTGTAAAGGTTAGGAATGGGATTTAGGCAGTTTTCATTTCCAAATGACTGGACAGGACTTTGAGCAGGACATTGGCTCCTCAGCCTGAAAGGTCTCACAAACAAATCTCATGAAAAAGATCTGTCATATTACAATAGGAATTTCTACAGGGTTTCTATCAGAGCCCTGTAGTAATTTCAGACAGCTGCTATTGTTTACTCCAGGAGATTACATAAGTATTACAGATTACTTTATGAAGTATACAGCTATTAGGCAGCGCAATATATATTTTGTGAGGTTAGGAAGCATTTAATAAGGTCTATCTATACATCATGAATTATGCTATATTATATACATGACTGTGCCCCCAGTGCACAAAGCAAGCTCCATAAAGACATGGTTGGATGAGTTCGGTATGGAAGAACTTGACTGGCCCACACAGAGCCCTGACCTCAACCCCATCCAACACCTTTGGGATGAACTGGAATGGAGACCGCGTAGAAGAGTGGAAGCTGTTATAGCTGTAAATGGGGGACCAACTCCATGTTGTCTATGTCTATGTATATGAATGCAGTGTCATTAAAGTCAGGCGTCCCAATACTTTTATCCATATTGTGTACTAACAGGTCATTCCTAGCGCAGGAGGTGGGCATTTGTGGGAAAATACAGGTGGGAAAAAAATTACCCACCCTTCTGTCTCCACTGTGTGTCTTTCTTCATGATGTATCTGCTTACAGGACATCCAAACCACATCTGTCGACTTTTCCACGTTCTTGTGGTTGCAAGGAGCAACTTAATCTGTAAGCAGAGGAGCTTTCAGAAGAAGAGCCGACTCTTTCCAGGAACACGCAGGACGAGTTTTAGATATAGGTTATTACCTCAAGTCAATAAAGTAGGTTGATTGTCTTTTCAGCCATGTACACAGTACCCATTGAAGTGAAACAACGTTCCTCCAGGACCATGGTGCAACAGAAGAGCAAAAACACCCCAAGACGACATAAGTGCAGACAAGACAAAATACAAAGTGCAAAGAGAGGAACAGCAACACAAGCAACAAAACAACAAGACAAGACAACATTTAGTGCAGTCGACGTTTGAATAAAAACAGTATTATGACAGATACTGTATTCCAGCAGTAGTTACGTGTGCAACAATGCAGAATAGAGGTAGACAGCAATAAATAATAATTGTGCAATATAATAGCAGCAGCAGGACAGAGAATGTGCAGTATATAATAAATATACTACATTTACATTTACAGTATTTACAGTGGCAGTTGGAGTGTAAGGTGCTTTTTAAGGCAGAACAGTTCAGTGTGTATATGAATTATTTTAGGAGAAGGAAGAAGTTCAGTTTAAGGGTGAGTTTGTGTGTGTGTGAGAGTACAGTTTATGATCCAGTACTGACTGAGGAATCTAAAGGCCTGAGGAAAGAAACTGTTTCCAGTTCTGGCAGGGTAGGCCTGTATGCTACAGAACCTTTTGCCGGACAGTAGGAAGGAGAAGAGGGTGTGTGAGGGATGAGTGGCATCATCCACAATGCTGGTGGATTCGCAGATGCAGCATACAGTGTAAATGTCCGAAGACAGAGGGGAGAGAGAGACCCCGATGATCTTATTAGCTGCCCTCACTTGTCTGTAGGGTCTTGCCAAATGTGCTTTACAAAAAGAATTTTATTTAAGTGAAATTTCACCACCAGCGAAATTCACTTCTGTGTTCCTTGAGTTGTATTACAATTATACTGTAGCACAGAGGTTCTCAAAGTCAGTTCCCGAGACACCTGCTCTGCAAATGTTTGTGTTTTTTTCCTACGCTGCTTAGTTAATGAGCTGAATCAGGTATGCACAGTGTGGGAGTCCCCAAAACTCCCAGTAATTCAAAAAAAAAAAAAATCTAACAAGAGATATGCTGATGAATATTTCTGACAGACACTAAGACACTTCCCCACAAAGTGAACTTTCTCCCAAAGTTGAACCTCCCCCCAAAGTGGAAATTATTGTTTAATGCTTCCCTTTTTCAGCACTACTTCACACAACTTAGTCAGGACAATGTCAAAGTACTATAACTTTGGTCTAGTTTATTTCTAGGCATACGTATAAGAAATACTGTCAGTGAACCAGGGCTGCATTATGAATGAATGCATAACGGAGCATAGGACAAGATGTCGATGGAAGTTGTCCCTCAAGCTTGATCTTAAATCAGTTTTCTAGTAATTCCTATTTAACAGTCTGTAAAGGTTAGGAATGGGATTTAGGCATCTTTCATTTCCAAATGACTGAACAGGACTTTGAGCAGGACATTGTAGGAGCAAATAACAGTGTAACACTGACATTGCTGTGTGTAAAGATTTAGTGTAAGGTAGCAGATCAGTAGTGCAACACGTCTTATGAAAGTGGCTTTTAAAAGCAGCACAAGAAGATTTTTTTTAATTCAGTATGTATATATGATTATGATTCTCTTTATGATATATGTATGTGTGTGCATTGATATTTAAATTGTCAAGTTACCCAGAACAGTTCTCCTTCAAACACTATATTTTTTCACATTATATTGTGCAATAATGAAGCCTAAGCTGTAAAACTCTCTGTTTGAGTGCGAGTGTTATTAACAGTGTGAGATCAGACGCGCTGCGGGAGATGTGCGCTTGCGCGTCCGCACGCTGGAGCCGCTCTCTTCCACCAAATCACTTTTCTCTTCGCCGCATTTTAGCGGTCAGATCTTGCGGGAGAGCCCGATGTCCGCACGGCTCGTGAGAGAGGGGCTTAGACTTTCAAATGGTCGCTGTGGTTGAGGGTCCTCAATCCTTATGGAGCAGCCTGGAGCAGCTGCCTCAGTCCCCCTGAACCGAGTGGAGAAGGAGGTCGCGGTGCGTTAACGAGGCTACAACAAGTTACCCGGCTCTTTTCCTGGACAGAGGCGAAGGAGAAGCCAGAGCCATGTCTGCGAGAGAGAGACTGAAGGAAAGGAGGACCAAGGACAGCGTCACTCTGCTGCCGTGCTTCTATTTTGTCGAGGTGGGTTCCTGCAGGCTCCGTCTGTTTTGACAGGCTGAATGGCCTGGCAGGTTTTCATCTCTGTCTGCACAGTGGAGCGTTGGTGCCATTAGGACTCGCTGTTTTTGCATGCCTTTCTCTGTAACACCACTCTTGTGAGCCCATTTATGCTGATATGTATCATTTATATCATGCTTTTAATTCTGAACACAAGCTTTTGTTGGTTATTGTAGGCTGAATGGCTCGACAGGCTGCTATTAAGCAATCTGCAGTGATCCAAATGACATGCTTTCTTTTGGGCTGCTTTGGATCCTGCCAGGCTCCCTAATGAGTTTGGAAGTACTGAAAGCAAAATGAGTCACATACATCAGTATTCACCTTGCATTACAGCCGGGGAGACAGTTTGGGAGCAAAAGTTACTGATGAACAAGCATGCCGTATCATTATTTTTTCCATGAGCATGTTCTGTGAGGACAGGCTGACTCCAGTAAGTCAACTTTGGCATCCCATACAGTGGAGCCTGAAGGGTTCAAGATAAGATGGATAAAAAAGTAATGAGGTCTCTCGTTTTTAATTAAAATGGGTCAGAGTCTTTATCCTGCACCCCAGCCGCCTCTTTGTTTGCCTTGCTCTGTCTGTCTGTCCTGAGGCTTTGCACTTTTTTAAAGCATCCTTTTATTTATTGTATGGTGTGTATCTTATCCAGAAGGAAAGAGAACTTTGGCATAAAAGCAAGACCACTGAGAAACTGTGTGATGTCATGCTCTGAGACATTGCAGTATCTGCTCTGTAATGTGCAGGCTTACTGTCTCTGTAGTAAGTGTCAACACTTTTTCTTCTGTTAACCAGTGCTTTGCTGGAGATGCAATTTTCATCCATACTGTCTTCATTCGTCTGACCTAGTAAGGAACTGGAGCATATATGGTGCAATTGGACATACAGAATAAAGGCCAAGGGAATATTAAGCACATTAAAGGCAGTGACCTGTGCTAACACCTGAATTAAATACACACGTGTTTCATTCATTTTTTGATCATACAGCTCTGTTGTGCACTGCAAGAAAATGGCAGGATGCATGCATTATGCAGACTCATCAAAAATTGTGGAGTAAGGCCTCACCAAAACGGTTTAGTGCTGACTGAAGGGTACAGTGAGTGTGTTGTGTCATTGCTGTTGGTTTGCTGGGTCAGATCTGACTCTACCACCCCCCCATCCCCCCCCAAAAAAACGTTGTGCTTGCAGTGAAACCCCCTACTCATGTGAGCGCTTCCAGCTGTGACTGTCACCTCCTCAACATGCTATGCGATAATGAGTTGAATTTTTACTGTGTAATGAGTTGGTTAGTAGGTCTTCTTTATCAGCAGGAAGCCTTGAGTGCTTGCTGAGATCCTACCAGAGCCTTGAGCTTCTAAATATAACCAGGCATAAACAAACCAGCCTCCATTTGGATGCATTCATTATTTATGCTGTAGTATCACCTTCTCTTCCCAATGCATTTTTGTTGATCATTTGATGTGTGATACACTTGAATAAGCTAAGCAGGCCATCTCCAGGCATGAGGGAAATTCTAATCTGCCTCTCTAGATTGGACTTTGTGTTGGTGAAATTGCATCGATGCTTAACCCTAACAGTGCTTGCCTCTCTTTGAATGTGGCAGATAATTTGACATTAAGAACAGCACTGTCTTTGAAGTACACCCTGCCTTTGCTTGATTGATTTCCAGGAGCTCACAAGCAGATATCGCTTTTGCCTTAGGAACATATGGCTTATCCTGCCATGATCATTATTAGAGAATGGCACAATGTTACTTTTTGATACTAAGAAGTTTTGTCGAGTGTACACCAATACTGATCAAACATTTTTTCTTTAAAACTATTAATCTTTTAAAATGAATTCTTCTTAATTGAAACATTCCACTTATATTCTATTATATGGCATGACAGTGGGAGTGTGTGCAAATTCAGGCTAGATTTGTTACAGAATTGTATTGAATTCATTCTTTTATTCCCTCCGTTATCAGATTCAGCTTTTTCTGCTGAGATCAGCCTAATACCAATACATGGTGTCAAATCAGTGCCATCTCTAACTATCGTGACTGTTTTTCAGCCTTAATCAACTAATGGAGTATGGCCTGGAGTGCACATTATGCAGCTGAGAGAGGCCTTGGAGTTCACTACTGCTTGATATGCACAAAGCTACAGCCAGCAGCTGCCTATGTTTGCTGATTCTGCTAAGTTTTACTGTAATCAAGGTGGCTCCACTGACCTATATTTCCTCCTTAGTATGCATATGTGTGCAGAGAGGGGGGGCACTGTAACCATCTGCTTAGTGAACAATATATCATCCTTATAAGCCTATATATAAACATCTTCCATTTTCTACCCACTAGTAACCCACCTGTGACCCCTTTACATTTCAGATGTCTATTTCAGTGCTCAGTAGAGCTTTCCAATAAACTGTTCCTCACATACCTCTTTATTGACAGTCCCCTTTTGAGGTTTTGAGTTCTAGGGAAAGGGAAATAATCTTTTAAAATATATGAGTATTGAAATGTACAACCACAGTTAATAGTATCCCTTTTAGATTGTGCTTTCTCATTCTAATATTCCTGGTGGCGTGTTGTGTCTGGTTGTGTGTTTGAATTCAGCAGTGAATCTGTAAACCCTCCACAGCTCAGCAGGAGTCACTTCATTGCTCTGACATCAAGAGACATCCTTCTGTTCCGCTAGCAGCGGGGGATCCAGCACATTCTCCTGCCTGTTTAAGCCTGAATATGAAACGGTGCTGGGTGAAGATGCCAGTGGCCAAATTCAGACCACATGCCGTGGTGCCACTCAAAACAGGACACTTCAGTGTGTTAAGCTACTCCCAGCACCAGGCGGCATCCTTGAATCCCCTCTTACCACATGTTGTCGTGCAGATGGGTTCATAATGCATGAGGTGGTTCTAAAAGCCCCCTCTATACTCAGTCGTCTTATTTTAGCCACGCCATCTTCTCAGTTAATCTTGTCACTGTTGGTCTCCATTGTGGATTTTCTAGCTCTCATGAGTTCCCATACATTAGGACCCTAATTGATTTTCAGTTCTCGTTTATTTTGTGTTTTTAGGTGCCTCCACTCTCCTCTAATATGATTTTTACAATGGATCAAGAGTGCCTCCCTTTATTTAGGTATAATAAGAGTGTTTGTACAATGCAATGTCCTGCGAGAAATGAGTTCCTAAGAGAACATGCTCTCTGAACACTTAAAGATAATTGCTTAGGTGTGTACAGCAGTAAGATATCAGTGCAGTGATCCGTTCTTTTATAGATAAACCCATGTGTTACAGGCAAATCCTTTTAGAGTGCCTTCTAATGAGTTTGCATTTTATTGTTTCCTTGAGAGCGGCGAAGTGAATTTCTCCGTTGGTTTGCCTACATGAGTACTTGCATCTTCATGATCAAATAATTTACCCTCCTAATGTCACATTCTGTCTTAAAATTAAATGTAGTGTTTTGGGTAAGATGTTTGGTTGTTGTAGTTTCCTCCAATTGTGTTCTTTATCTTTTTTCCAGCTTCCAATCCTGGTGTCATCTGTGGTGAGCCTTTACTTCTTAGAGTGGACAGACATTTTCAAACCAGTGCGCTGGGGCTTTGCCTGCCATGACCGCAGTCTGAGTTTGCCATACATCGAGCCCACGCACGAGGTCATTCCCTTCCTCATGCTCCTCAGCCTGGCCTTTGCTGCACCTTCCATCACGGTCAGTGTGATGACACACACACACACACACACACACACACACTCTCTTTCTCTCTTTCTCTCTCACACACACACTCACACACATACACA
>JBBPCZ010000007.1:12674388-12689261 GCA_037974445.1 Brycinus macrolepidotus | reverse complement strand
TCCCTCGCGTGTGGTGTGGGGACACACACACACACACACACACACACACACACACACACACACACACACACACACACATAAACACATACACATTTAGGTGCCATTCCTTATCAGGGGCTCATCTACTGCTGAGTCTACATTTATGCACCACTTTCAGATAGTCACATCTGCTGTTTTACTGGTGCTGTAAAATACACTCATGCTTGCGTCACCCTGTTGGTTCAACTGAGTGGAACTGTTGCCCAGAGCAGTGCTCATTATAGGATGTTTAAAATCAGGACAAACAACCTTGTCCTGCTTAGGACAGCAAAGGACACAATAGATTCATGTTATTCTTTTTGCTCTACAATCCATTAAAAGCGAAATTGTTTAATGGTGGGTTGTCTCAATAAGATGTTATCTTATATCTATAGCAGGTCATAGCATCTTTCTTTATTAAGTCATATTAAAACTCAAATGTGTAACAGTTGACCCCGTCTTGTCTTGCTCCCCTCTGTCACTCCTTGACTTTGTTTATGTTTACAGATGGTTTTTGTTTGTTTTCACTTTGTGTTTAGTTTTGTCGGTCAACTGTGGCTCTTTCTGTGTTAATACCTGTGACTTTCCCGTGTCCGTCCCGTGTTTTTACCTGTGGTGTTTATCACAATTCCCATGGTTATGCTTCTTTGTTTTATTTTCTTTTTCCAGTTCAGTGTATGGTTAATCTTTATTTTGAGCTGTTTTGTTTTTTTTCTTTCATAAAGTTCATTTCTGCATGTAGGTCCACTTTCAGACTTCCATACTTCACAAAATGGAGATGGTTCTGTTATTCTTTATGTAATCCCTTCATACTATAAATTATTACAAAGTTGGTTGACCCATCAAGGCCACATTGACTATACTCTGGCAAAACAGAAGCTGGAGAAGGTTAGTTTGAGGCATTTTAGAAGTCTGTTGTTTGAATGTTGTTGTCTCCTGGAAAGCAATTTGACTTTGAAGAAATATTCTGATTTTGCCAAGAGGAGGTCTGATCGCAATTTAGTGACCAATTACATCCAGACAATACACGACAGTTTCATCCTCAGTACACTAAGGGAGCTGCACACTGAACCTGTCAGCAGTGCTTCTCGCTTTAACAGGTTTGTGGTTGGGTTGCTGCATCATTCATCATCTATTAATTGTTATTGCAGTATTGGTTTCTACTTGTATTCAGTATGCAAATTAGCTTCAATAACAGAAAGGTTTCGTGGTGTATCAGATATTGTAATTGTGTGTTTTAGCATATAGTATTTAGTATATTTAGTGTATTTAGCATATTAAAATACCGTGATGTGTAACAATGTGATTTTACTACATTTTCATCATCAAGCTGTAATTGTGAGAATACTGGATGTGTGGAGTCTAGTCCCCTTTTTAATTTGTTTAAATTCCAGTACAATAGATTATGCAAATTTTATACAGATTGGTGAAGGCACCATACACCTGCTGGCATTAAAAAGCATTTCACTGAAGCATTTCACTTTTTGACAAACTATAATTCTGTCCGGTAATTTCTAGTCCAGTGTGAATTCAAAAATTCACACACGTATATAGACATTTTTTTAATCATTTTTAAGAAATATATAGGAATATCGGAGTCACTCACTGTTTTTCTGAGGACCAATTAATCTCTGTGTGAAGCTGTCCCTCCTGTCTGGTAAACAACTGGGGAATTGCAAGTAAACTGCCAGGTATCAAGGCTTGTCGTTTCTGGTGGGCTGGGCTACACTAGGCCATTATTCTGGATTTATGATAGTTGAGGGCTTGCAGGTCACTCAGGCAGAAATGTGGTGATTGTTTCACACTCAGCTTCTTTTTGAGTTCTCGAGGCATATTAGTCTGTTCTTAGGGAAATGACAGGATGGCTAAATGGGTTTGAAGTTTGAACTATAAAAAGACTCCTCTGCTAATATGTTGGGTGCAGTGTTCTTCTCTGTAATCCAGCAATGATTGGGAAGAAGAGCAAATGTCAGCAGCTGACTGCACAAAGGCGGCAGCAGTAAGCTGCAATTTTTTAAATTTAATTCTGAAATGCAGTTTGGTGAAACCATGCCCATTTGTTGTTATGTGCTTACAGTGCAATCTGTTGCAATCTGTTGAAGGATTTAAGTAGAATGACAAGGCATGTTCTAAACATGAAAATCAAAGCATGATCAGCTTTTGATTCTGAATATTCAAATTTGTCAGGCAACAAATAGTGGTATTATACATATTAACCTTGTAGGAAGATAAGTGCACCATGGTAACCATTTCTTCTCATTCTTAATTGAATTTAGACTTAGTAGCACAGAGAATGGTTTATTACAATACTTTATTTTCTGAAATCTTCACTAGAGAACATCTAATTCCATATGACAGTGGATATAGGTACCTAAACACATTCAGTCGTTCTAATCATAAATCAGTCATATCTAAAGAAAAGCTTTCCCCTCTTGTTTTGCTCAGCTCATCTTTCTAAAATCTGTTTACCTAACAGGCCAGATTTAGTGTCAGGGAGGAAGTGACTGCAGGCTCTGGAGACTCCTGTGGCTTTGCCAATTGTCACGGTGTAGAGGAGAGACTGTGTGGCCGTAGTTGCCGGGCTTAAATCAGTCAGATGGAGCTGTGTGCTGTGGTCTGCTTGCTCTCTGGGCTCACGTTCAATTCTCAGTGTGGTACATCATCAAGCCAATGTTCAGGCCATATCCTTAGCACTTCACCCGCCAGGCCAGCGTGCAGAGCAACACTCACATCAAACACACAGTCCTGCCGGGATTTAAACTCCTCACCCGATGATCAAGGCAGTCTAGTCTATATGGACACAGAAGCTCCAGCTGCCGTGTCTATATGGTCTACTGAGGCAATATTCAGCATACTGCCAGAGTTGTGTGGTCCTGAGTAGAAATTTTATTTTACTGGTGGCAGTTGTCTGCCAGGTCTGGCCAACATAAAAGGCTGATATTATGGTTCCATTGATTTATCGGAATTGGTGGAAATCCTGCCAATAAATCATATTTTAAATGTTATACGAAGAGACCTCTTAGAGTGCTCATTATAATATTAACCCTTTTTTTCACAACACAGTATAACATACTCTGAAAAGCGCATTGTGACATAAATAATCACTACAATAACATTTCATCATGTTCCCCATCTATAGAAGTCATGTTCAAAACTGTGACTTAACATATGACTGAGCACTCATAAGTTAAAACAACTTTTTCTTTAGTGCTAAACTGGCGATTTATGCAATGCATTGAGATTTTCAGTTCTTGAAGTATTCTAACTCAGTTATTCACTACGACTGGATAGTGGAAGGGATAACTCACCATCTCACACACAGGATAGTGTTTTATTCCTGTTTGACCTATTCACTGTGAGTAATTTAGCTGTTTTAAGGTCAGGTTTTAACATTATGTTGGAAGGTTAATCACAAGTGGCTTTTCTGTTTGCATTTAGGAAATCTGATAACTGAGACCTAACATAATTGACATAATCAAATCAATCAGTAAGGCATTGTTTAAAGTTCTTATCTGGATTCTGTTTTATTTTTGACCTTATAAAATGATATTTTATTGTTGATGTTATGGAATAGTGCTTATATCAAAATGATCTGATTTTTACCTCCTTTAAAGTGGTTTTAGTATTGATGACAAAATGTTCATGTTAGTCAAGTCATAGTCTAGCAGTCTAGCAGGGACATTTAAATGATATATCAAGTTTTTGCTCTCCAAGTGTGCGGAGGTTAGCTGCACCAGAACACCACTAGACTCACTGTGTTTTTGCCTCTTGCATGTGTGTGGGATGCCAGAGCAAACAGGCTGGAAGAAGAGGGACAGATTTAGGGCAGTTGGAGGGATGATGTATCTGTGACACTTAGTGGCAGGCCTGCAATAGCAGGTCATTAATACATAAGTGTGCAGTGATTGGAACTCATATTCATACCCTATGCACATTTGCGAGAAGAAAGTTCTGATTAAATGATGAGTCATGCGAAATGTGAATTTAGAATCTGCCTTTAGTGGGGAACCTGGTGAAAGCAGTGCTCATAGTGCAGAGGAGCCTCATACCACTGGGACCAGTGTCCTTTATGTGACTTTGCGTGACTAGCTGTTAAAAGACAGTTCCACAGTTTCTGCATAATTCATTGATTGAAATGTAAACAAGGTCATTGAGAGTGTTTAGATGTGAAGTGCTTGATTGTCGAGAAACTCAGCAACTCTTTCCAGTGATGGCGATTGGAACCATGATGGAATTTTAGTTATCTGTGGTGTCCAAAATACAAATATAGCAATTTTTTGCTGTCCAAAATGGCCAGTCAATCTATGTTTTTCCTCTACTTTTATTTATACTGCTGGTCATGATAGTGATAAATCTGAACAATTGTTTTTCCTTGCATACACTGCCCTGAATGTGCCTCAGCGTCATAAATGAATGTAAAAAATAAGTATCGGGGACCAAAGCCCAGTGTTTCCCTTAAATCTTTCTTTCAGGTTGGGTGGTAGGCCCTTCAAACCCATGGACTAAAGAATGCAAAAGGAAGTTGATTGTTGACGTTTACAAAAACCCAGCAGTCTTGTAGGTTGTCACGTAATAAAACGGTAAATGGAAAAACAAGCTTTATTAACACCCCGGTTCAGGGGTACAACACTGTATTTTGATGAAAACACTCCAACTGGTATTTCAGTTTGCAGAAAAACCTTATTGGAAAACAACATCTCAGGCATCTGGCAACTTATTTGTAATCTTTTCATAGTTTTCTGTGAGGTAGTTTTCTGAGGCATTACAATTTTAGACACTTTGTTCCTGTCACTTCTCTTGTTAAAATTCTATCCAGTTTGAATAACTTTGTTTGTCCCTTTACAATTTAATCAGACGGAAATGTTAAAAAGTGGCCTAATTCTCCTGCTAGCTATCATACTCTGTCTAAAAACTGTCCTCATTTTCTATTGGTTCTATTGATGGACTCTTAATACAGTTAAATATGGTTCAGAAACAGTATAATAATGTTATTGGATTGTTTGTTGAATAGTAGGAGTTATTAATGCTGAAGGAATCTTGATTCAACTGTCAAAACAAAACGTTCTCCTTCAGATTTGAGCTTGCCTTTATTCCCTGCTGTTGAACAAGTGCTAAACGAAAAGAGTCTCCTCAGCAGGAATGTAACAGAACAGAAAGAGAGGGAAGCTACGAGGAGACATCCACAAAGGGGTGTTTGATCGCTTTCTCTACTCTCTGCTGGCTTTCTGGACCTCTGACTCTGAGTCTTCTCTGTCTGCAGATAATGATCGGAGAAGGCATTTTATTCTGCTGTCTGTCCAGAACTCAGAATGGCACTGGAGCTGAGGCTGACATCAATGCAGCCGGCTGCAACTTCAACTCCTTCGTCCGCCGTGCTGTCAGGTTTGTGGGTAGGTTACTTAGACCCTGTTGTGGCTCAGTTTCCAAGAGCTTAGTCCTCATTCCTTTTGCTGTAATTTCTTTTAACTGGATATAGTGAGTACATCTTCACACCTGTCATTCAGGTGCTCGCTGACAATTATTGAAAACTCTTTGTTTTTTAATAGGGGTTCATGTATTTGGCCTCTGTGCTACTGCTCTGATAACTAACATCATTCAACTGGCAACGGGATATCCAGCACCTTACTTCCTAACTGTCTGTAAGCCGAACTACACCCATCTGAATACCTCCTGTGATGAGAGTTATTTCATCCTGGAAGATATCTGCTCTGGGGCTGACACTGCCATCATCAATGCCAGCAGGTAGGATTTGGCATGAGGTTAGATCCAATACTGAGAGATAATTAATTGTGTATTTGTATAACTGTTAGAGAGATGACGAATCATGAGTTCCCCCAAGAAGGTGCCAAGTGGGGCAAAATTGGGTAACTGTTCCACTAATCCTAGATTTGTTTTTGTTTAACTTATTAATTTAAGATCAAGATAAGATCGTGTGATACTTTAATTGAAATGTTTATTAACGAGACCTATGTTTTTATTAGAATGAATCAAAATCAGAACAGCAATGTCTTCTCAAACTAACCATAATAATGTAATAATGCAAAACCTGGTAATAGATACAGGTGTGTTTTTGCTTTTGTTGAGTGTGAGACCTGTTGTGTTGGCGACATGCTATGACAACCGACTGACTGCTATGGTATTTCATTACAGGCTTTTTGTGGGAATTGCACAAGTACTGTATCTTGTACAAAACATCTAGTCAAATCCCTAACAAATTACATTACGGAGCATGCTGTGGTTATAGCACTCCAGCTCAAATAATGACTATGCCATATGTTTCTTTGCAGATATCACCTGTGCCTGTTTTTATGTGGCACATTTGAAGCATTCTTTGATGCTAGGCATCAGAGTATTTAAACAAAGTGCGCTGGCTCAGATAGTCAGGCAAAAATTTTGAAAGCATGCAGAAACTGGCATGAAAATGGCCTAGATATTACCTTAAATGACAAATTGTCAGAGTTTTCCCCAGATTGTATGTTTGAAGATAATATTTCCAATGTTGCTCTTATATCTAAGAGCTAAGAAGTTCAAGAGTTTGTACAGACAAGAGTGGGGCTATTCTAGATGTCTAAGAATAACAGCTGTAGATTAAGAGAGGGGCTTTTGATGTTTCCTTTAATGAGGCCAGTTTCTGTAAAAGTGACAGCACTGTGCGTCGTCTTCCAGCTGCTGTTTGGATTCGGTAAATAATGAAACAGTGGGAAATGTATCTACAGTTGAGTTTAGATACTCAGTACAGATACTCCACACTCAAAAAGCACACAAGGCGCCTGAATCAGCCACTTCAGCTAAAAAGAACCTTTTGATTGAGTGGATCACTTTGCAGAGTGAGCTGGTTGGCAAACTTTTGCCTCCCTTGATACTGATAGTCTGAAAAGTACATTATTTCCTCCTCCTTAAGCTGCAGGTTTAGACAGCAGAAATGCTGTCTAAACCTGCATCTTTTCACAGGGCACTTACAGGCAGATTGAATATATCTGCACAGATGTATCTGCATCTGTATCTGTGTGAGTGGGACTGCTCTGGTGTCCCACTCATGAAGCACATAATGAACAGCCTGAGCAGCTTTATTTATCCTCCAACCAGATCGAGGAAACAGACCATTAAATTCAGGCCGACATGGGAAACACACAAAATGGCAGTAGCTGTAGGCATATGCAGTGCCTCGCTTTCACTGTCGCATCTCAGTGAGATTTCTAATCACAGAACAGTTGCTGAAACAGTCCAGATATACTATGCTGCAATATATTTTTGCTATGTGGTGTACAGCAGAGACTATACATGCAGATTTTTCATTATATTACGAAATATAAATCCCATTTTTGTTGACTTGTAATTCACTATGCCTGTTGAGCATCTTATGTAGTGGATGTAATGGTTGGTCTAGGCCTTTTTTCCCAATGCAAATTGTTGTATAAACAATTGTAATGAACAATTTAATCTTTTTTTTTTTCATTATGCATGTACAAGCTTAAAGTGCCCAATTTTGTTTTCTTTTAGGGTTGCAAAAGGTGAATATTTTGAAAGACGATTATTCACGTGAATGAATTGACACAATAAAAATAAAATAACTTAATTAACATATTGTTACTTTTTCACTCATTTCACTCATTTTCAGATTTCAGGCAAATATGTTTTTTTAAATAAAATTAAAAATGTCTTGCAATAGGAGTGCACCAGTTATGGACAAATGCCAATATTTGATTTTTTTCATGTGCATATTAGCCAGTGCCTATACAGATGCCAATACAAAAACATTTGGATCTATCTGGATTAGCATTACAGTGAAACATAACATTTCTGTAGGGTTAAAAATGCAGTAAAATGTCTGAGGCATTTTCACTTCTCTAGATGACCTGTGAATAGGGCTAGCTGATAGTATTTTTCATGTGGAAGATATGTTTCCTGAAGGAATCATACTTTAAAGATACTTTACCTGTATTAAATTGCTAGTTGCACTAGGACAGAGGGAGCTATGAATGTTTAGCCATTTTTTTGATGTAGGCCTTAAATATTTCTAATGAACAGATCCAGTATATTCCAGTGACTAGCATTAGTAGCATAACACAGTGAGCTTTAGGTGTGTAGGTGTGTGTGATTTTTGTAAGTGTAATGTTAAGTCATTGTAAGGGTAATGTTAAGCAGGTCACTTACAGTGTGAATTATTTGCACTATGGGAGTAGTTACTTGTAGCTTGGTTTGTAAGATAACCAGCAGGAAGGGTACTGGTTAGTGCCTGTTCTGTCGCTTTAGAATTGATATTCGGATGCATCTGGGCTGTTGGTGTTCTGGTGGTTAGGGAGTTACCCCAGCGATCAGAAGGTCGTGGGTTTGAATCCCAGGACTGCTAGTGGCACCACTGAGGTGCCCTTGAGCAAGGTACCATCCCCACACACTGCTCCTTGGGTGCTGTGTTTCAGGGTGCCCGCTGCTTCACTTGGTGAATGGGTTAAATACAGAGATAGAATTTCACATTGTTCACACTGTGTGCTGTGGTGTTCACGCGTGACTATAAGGGGCCACTTTACTTTATCTTTCTAGATAATCAAGGGCCATGTTGTCAGACTTGCATATGTTGTATGTGCATATGCATATGAGTAGTTTATACTTTGTTTTACGTTAATGGTTTTAAGTCTTAAATGTTTTAAGGCTTAGTTGTTCCTTTCTAGCTACCTGCTCAACTCTATAGATGAATGTATTTCCTTTTTGGGCCACAAACTCACACTAGTTTCTTTGAAAATGTAAAAAAGAGTTTTTTCAATCATATGGAGTATCTCAGGCCAGTGGTTGGGGATGATATTCAGTTTGTTGTACTGTAAACATATGACTGTGAAAGCAAACGACCATGGAAAATTGGTTTTGAAAGGGCCTATGTTTGTCCATCAAAATTAGCACTGTTTTGTCATTTGAGATGTTACATTGAACATGGGAGTTGTTCACTGATCTTGGGATTAAAGTTTTTGTACAGTTCACGAAGCTTTTTGACCATCTGTATATTTGTTTTGAAAAACAAAAAAAACAGGTTTTCTCTCATAAATTAAGTTTACTTTTATATAATCCTGTCCAGTCTGATTTGTGTTCCACTCATTTTCAGGAAATCTTTCCCTTCTCAGCATGCCACGTTAGCATCCTTCGCAGCCGTCTACATCTCAGTAAGTAACGTCAGCGTAGTGTCTGTTCTGCGCTGCACTATCCACTAATTCCTGAATTCCACCTCCTTCTTACACGAAAGCTTATTGTGTCAAATTCAATCTGCAGCACTCCATGTACAATGCTTTGATGTATAAATAAAAAGAATACATTAACACCCAGTCCCATTGTTTTATAATACACCTTAGAGGCGTGTTCATTAAACATTTCAGCTTTACAGCTCTTGAGGAAGAAATCATTAACAAAGAATGTCAAATTTGCTTTTTTACAAAAAATAGAAATATGACAACTCCCTTGCTTGATGCCATGTAAAGTACAATAGCATGTCCAGCCAGTGGCATCCTGAGTAGTGTGTATGTGTGTGTGTATGTGTGTGTACTCATGCTGAGGATGCTAGTGATCAATTTAATATGTATTTTAATGAAATGACTCGGTGAATAGCAGGCTGAGTGCATGTACATGATCAGGTAACTGCAGAACATCATATTTTGACAAAAATTAGTTCAACATTTTTTGAATCTCTGCTGAGTCATTCAGTAATTAAATTTATTTCTAAATACATGATGTTGACCTTTACCGCTGCTTAGCATATCACCAATACTCACCAATTCACAACTTGTCGTGGAAAACTGAAATGTCTTTCCACAGTATTTTTAATATTGAGTCCTATTTATTTGGGAGTTTACATAGCTTCAAATTGCACAAAATACAGTTTTTTGTCAACATTTCATAGATGTACCATTGATGTACTGTTTTTCTAGAGCGTTCATCTTTATCTGGTTCTCTTTTCTGTTTCTGAGTTTGGGGTAGCATGTACAGAAGAATACTGAGCTAAAGTCTCATTATCTAATTTTTTGAAATTTGATAACTGCTTTAAATCGATCTTAGAAATCAGAGTATGCTGTTTACATGGATTAGTCAGATAACTGCCGACAATCTAAATACAACAACGTAACAGTCTGAAAATGATGTCCTACTGGTGTGAATGTGAACACATTCACTGACTCACGCATCTTGGAGTAGTCCCAGTCACTGCATAAGGCTGGCATCTACTTACAACAATCAGTATTAAACATTAGACATTAGATTGAACAGATGTGATAATTCCATTTCATTAGTTATTTAAGTATATTAATATTATCGTTCATGTGTTTTGACTTACTATGCCACATTCTGTTTACTGTTAACCATTAGTAAACTGTGCTTTGTTAAATTTTAGTCTGTTTGGTTCCTGATTGTGATGATCTCTTTCACAGCTTGAACATAGCTGTGAGACTGGGTCCAAGACTGTATTTGAATGTATTATTTGTTTCTGCATAGATGTATTTCAACAGCACTCTGACGGACTCGTCTAAGTTGCTGAAGCCTCTGCTAGTCTTCTCCTTCATCATCAGTGCAATCATGTGTGGCCTGACACGTATCATTCAACACAAGAACCATGCCATCGATGTCTACTTGGGATTCCTCCTTGGAGGGGGCATTGCTGTTTACCTGGTGAGCTATCTGGAATGAACTGAGAGCTGTTATGTGTGGTTTGCATCTCATAATCACTGTCAGAAATCTTGTATGTCCATAATGTCAGCTTTACAGGAAAACAATGTGTTTAATATTGGTTATGAGATAAAGTAATGAGATTTGGACTATTTATATTGTTCAGTCATCATGAAATGTTCACGCTACTCATTTGTGACTCATTTTTTTGCCTCCCTGATTAGGGTCTATATGCTGTAGGCAATTTCCAACCCAGTGAGGAGAAGCCTAGAAGTGAACCTCAGATTAGGGATCCTGTGCAGTCTCTGACTGATCTGGGTCAGCGGGTTGGTCACCACCTGCCTGCTAAAAGCTGCAGCAGTAGCGATGGCCTCTCCTCCTCCCGCTCAGAGGGCATCCTGCACCGTAATGCACAGGCACGGCAAACCAACTCCCTTACTAATCTGAAGAGATCCAGTGCAGACGTAGGGGTCATCTCCTCCTGCAACCCAGCAGCTAAGGAGAGCATGTTGACCTTCAGCCACACTCTGCCCAGGATTAACTCGCCTTCTATGGATGATGGCCGGCGCACAGCCACCATCCATTCCTCCATGGACTCTAGCCGATCCAAACAACTGCTGTCGCAGTGGAAAAGTAAGAATGAGAACCGAAAACTCTCCCTGCAGACCATGGAGAATGGGCCAGGCCAGCTCCCCCCAAGCAGCATGGAGACTCGCTCCAACTCCGAACCATCTGCCGTCGGCATTAACGGGGAACTCCAGGGTCCTGCAGCTCCATGCCTCAAACTGGCTACCGGAAGTACTACATTATCAAGCAATCCCAGCGGTATTGCAGGAGGCGCTAGAGTTTCCCTCCAGTCCAGGCCAGGGTCTTCTCAGCTGGTTCACATCCCAGAGGAGACCCACGACTGTATAGGCACCTCACCTGGTGGTAATGTGCGGGACAAGTGGCTGAAGAGCATGGAGAAGAGTGGGGTAGCACCTGCAAGGACTAACGTCAATGGACAGCCACGAATCATGCAAGTCATTGCCATGTCCAAGCAGCAGGGCCTGCTACCCACAGGTTCCCCTAGTTCAGAGAGCAGCAGCCACACGAGCTCCACTGCTCCCCTGCACCGATACAAAAGTCTGACAGAGGAAACTGGGTCAGGGGCTGCCAGTCATGGTTCTACAGGGGCTATAGTGAGAGTAGAGGCGCACCCAGAGAATGGGCGTCCTCTGGTGCATGCACACTCCACTGATGGCAGCGCTTCCTGGACCTGGAAGTCTCAGAGCAGCTTCAGGCAGTCCTTTGAGCTTAACGATCTAAATCGAGACTCTGAAAGTTCTGAGTCTTTTAGGGACGGCTACAGCTCCACTGACAGAAAAAGGAGCAACTCCAGTGCACCAATCCCTGTCACTGTGCCAACGGTCCCCACCGTCTCCACTGTCTCCTCTCTACCCAGCACATCAGGGGATCAGCACCCTCATCAGACCATCTCCACCATCCGGGTCACCCCCTTGGAGAGCACCGAGAGTGGCCCCGAGAGCCGGGACTCAACTCTGAGCAGGAAAAGCAAAAGCAATATGATTCTGATCCCTGAAAGAGGGAACAGCCTTAATAATACCAGAAACATTTTCTATAAGGGCACCTCCACCACCCCAGCTTTTAAAGAGTAGCCAGCCTTTAAGGCCTTTTCACTGTTTATTATAAACATTTTTAAAAGTGGGGTTTGATCAGACATCAAGCCCCATGTGCATCACACTGTGGTATTCACTGTATTTATCCAGACACTGTTTTGTTGTTCTATTTTGCACTCTGGGTAGCCTACATTATTTTTGATGACTCCTACTGTTTCTTACCATGCATGAGATGTTTCACTGGTTTATGAAGTAGCCACAGTGACACAAAAGCACAAACCTAGAACTCTTTGGAGGCTATTAACCCTTGAGATAACAAGGAAATATATTGTAGCATATCAGATAATTATTCTGTGTGACACACTGTGAACTAGTGCCAAGTCTTAATTGAAACAATGTATCTCATGTTTCACATTTATAAAAGTAATTTTTCAGTGAATATCGTAGGTCTTATTTTTTGTAATGTAAATATTCCCTAAAATTGGTGCTGCCCTAGAAACCTAAAAAAATGCTGTAAATTAGTAGGAAAAAAACTTTCCAAGCTGGATCTTGAAAACACTGTATTTCTAGCCGTGCACTCTTCAGAAACCTGTGCTGTGAGAAGCTTTTAATGACCATAAGTGCTTAGAACATCTCTGTAGCTTATGATATAGTCTCAAAGTACCATGAACTATATCCTCCTACTTGCAATACAAAACGTTTGTGTTAAAACAACTGTGTTATTTCATCTGGACTTCATAATTAACTTATTTGATTTGCGTCTCTTGCTCTCAGCAGCACAGTTAACTTCACTCTGCTGTACTGAATGATTTAGTGAATAGTCCCTGTCTCTCGCTCAGGTGAAGGAGGCAGCATGCATTAACTATGTTATGTTCCGTGGTAAATGAAAGTGTAAATGGGTCACCATCTTCCTTTAGTATGTATGATGGAACAGGGCGCTCATCGACACACTCACAAAGCCCAGTCACAGCCCGGCCCCCAGCTGCTCTGTTCAGTTCTTGTATATTTTGCACTCAAGAGGACAAAGTGAGGCAGAGTTTTGGGGGAGTAAGTATAAATGTTCTGTATCCACTCCTTTTCTTCCCCTTCATTTGCTAAATGTCTGATATGTGGCTCTGACATTTCCTTATGCCACTTTCATCCTGGTTCTTGTGGGCTCAGTTAACCATTCAATATGTGTCTGGTGTTGATCCTTCAACCGCACTGGTGGTCTTTGTTCATCTAAAGTGTATTTATGCTTACTTAGTATTAAAACATGGTCAATTTTAGAATGAGAAATAACAAACAAGGTACCTATTTTTAGATGACCAAATGTGGTGTCATATTAAATATCAATAAAATAGAATCTAATGTTTATTTTAATAGACGTGAAAATGAATAATTTTCTTTGACACTGATTTTGCTGTATGACTTTTTATAAAGTGTATATAAATGTGCCAAAGGGTATTTTAAAGGGAATAGTCTTGTGTTTTACTATAGTATTTCTATATTGGCCTGTATTCTTCTATACCACATATACTGTGTCAGCACAGCTAGAGCATCTGCATGATGATGATTTGATAACCAGCACATTTACTTTCTTCTCTTTTTGAAACGATATGTTAACATAGCTACAGGATGTGTCATTATTTAGATTGGACATGAAATAATGTTTGACAATCTTTGTTGACGTGTTATTTTAATGTAGATCCTTGTCCATTAGAGTAGCAACCTCAACACGGCAAATATGCATTTGAATTGCGTGTGTGCATCTGTTTTAAGAAACACATCGAGCATGCTGTGTTCTGAGGCAGTTGTAAGGAACTGCCCTGAAGTACTGTGTTTGTCTCTCGTCAGGAAAGTGCTGTCAGGTTCGCCGTGTATGGGAATGAACCAAGCTGTGCCCAAGGTTAATGCTTTCAGGCCCTTCTTTCAGTAGCCCTTCCTCTGCATCGACTGTGCCAGGTCTATGGAATGGGAGAAAAATGGTGTGGTGTTTCAGTGTTTAAATAAAAGTTTGTTTTGTTCTCCAGAATGAAGTCTTCCACCTTTTCTGACTGATTTGGTGTCTAATTTGTGTCTGTTCAAGTGTTCCTCTGTTGCTGCAATGATGTTTTGCTGTCAGAATGTCTGGCAGTCTGTCTGTCAATGGAACACAACTAATGCTCTCAGACATATATGGCAGACTATGGAACTCATATCCGATGCAGTAATATGCTCTGGCCCCATCCCAATTCGGCGTGGCCCTGAGGCTTGCAGCAGGCTTTGGGCGCTGAATTGCTGGATGTCCAAATGGTGCTCGGAAAACAATGCGGGATTTATCGACAATTGGTCCACGTTCGAGGGCAAGCCTGGTCTCTTAGTCCGGGACGGTATCCACCCTTCGCGGGAGGGTGCTGCTCTCATCTCCTGCAGCATAGCCCATAGTCTGTTAGCTAGCCGGCAGCGCAGCTCAGGAAGTCGCTGCTGACAAACCAGTGCTGAGGCCAGGAGGCAGACAGAGTGGCTGAACCGACCGTGTGCTAGCTGCCTTGAGTCATCACCTAGGTTTCACCCTAAGTTCTATAATATCAAGACTGTCTCTGTCCCCCGAACTAAACAGAAAAGTAGGAAATT
>JBBPCZ010000007.1:12623250-12667207 GCA_037974445.1 Brycinus macrolepidotus | reverse complement strand
GTTTGTTAGTGTGTCTGTTGTTTGGCACTAGTCAGCTTACACATGGTCATGCAGCCCAGCTCTGACAGGCTCAGGAGGAGCTTGGAGAGGGAGAGAGAGAGAGAGAAAGAGAAAGTGGGAGAGAGAGAGATAGAGAGAATCATCTAGGAGAAGAGGAGAAAGTGGTTGTGTGTATGAGAGAGAGAGAGAGAGAGAGAGAGAGAGTGGGGGCAGTCCGCCAAAGTGATAACCCTAGCTCAACCCTCAGCCTACAGTACCTGCGCCTCTACACACACATTCATACACACGCGTGTGCGCACACACACACTCTCTCACACACACACATACACATCCATGATGGACTGTAGTCAGAACAGAGCAAAGTGACTTCCCTCCAGCTTTTGCTCAGCCAACCTAAGATCTGCCAGCAGCCACACACTTTTGGTAAGTGTCTCTTTCTTTTTGGTCTACCCTAGAGTGTAATAATCTTTTCTTGTAGTGTACATGAATAATTTTGTTTGATTATCTATCTTCATACAGCTTACAACTTCTTCCTCAGAATGTGCCTTTGTTGCTCAATACATAATAGCTCTTTCTATCATATTCAACCGTAGAAAAATCCTTGCTATGTCTGCGGAAAGGAAAAGTTCAGTAACTACAAGGCATTGTTTTGCTCAGTCTAAAAAGGGCAAGGGGTCTTTGATTCAGTAATCTTATAATACCGCTGAGCCTGATGATTTTTTTCCACACTGCCCAACCGTCCCAGTGGGAGTCCTCTAATGCCTTTATCAAGAGATTTAAAATGGGTCTGACTTGTGCCTGGAAAACACTATGCTGTCGTCTCTGATAGCCTCAAGAGGCTTACAGAGTCTCAGTGACGGCAGCAGTGTGGTCAGGGAGATCCCCCTACTCAGCTTATCTACGTCTACTGACCACACACTAGTAGGTACCAGGAATTGCTTGGTTGAAAGAGGGGGGGATAGAGGGAGAGAGAGAAAGAGAGAGAGAAAGAGAGAGAGAGAGAGAGAGAGAGAGAAAGAGAGAGAGAGAGAGACTATAAGCATACAGTACATCAACACATCATTGTAATCATAACAGCATGCTGAGAGTTACCACTTCAAATTATGGGCAAATTCATCCCAGCAGTTGCCCCGCTGGGATTTGTCGGTTAAACTATTAGCAGAAAGATTAAGGACTGCAGATTAGTGGGTGTCTGTCTTTCTCTCCCTTTCTCTCTCTCTCTCTCTGTGTCTCACACAAGGGTCACTGTGTACGAGGCCAGGAAAAGGAAAGATAGAAGAACGAGCAGTTAGCTAACTCTTTGCCATGGCAGCAGATTGATTGGTTTTATCAAACTGGATTGTGCATCTGTTAGACAAGGCAAACCATCTGAAATGTGAATGGTGGTCTACTTTAAGGATTAATTCTCACAATGCTTTGTAAATGTTTAATTACATGATCCATTTTTAGTCTCTGTACATGGATAGACAAAAGAGAAAGAGAGAAAGAGAGAGAGAAAGAGAGAGAAAAATTGGGAGAGAGAGAGAGAGAGAGAGAGAGAGAGAAAGAGAGAGAGAGAGAGGGGTGTCCAGTTTCTATTTTCAGCATTTAATGTTTCATAATAAGTTGTTTTCCAATAAATCTTAGGATGTGGACTTCTGTGAATATTAAGGGGTTAACCTACTTACATCAGATATTGACACTAAACGGATTGCATTTACAGCCGCCAACAGACCTGCTTTCCAACACAGAGCATGTTGGAAATGTACAAGTTTAGAAATAAGTTTAGGTTTTGAGGAGGCATGGCAGCTTGTAGTGCTGCGGTTGTTGGGAAGTGTCTGTGGCCTGCCAGCGTCAGTAATTAATGCTTTGAGTTTTGAAGGCAGTGTCACCTGCTCATAGGTCGTGGGAGCCTACAGGACAATGACTGTCCCATCGCTCAGCACAGCTGGGCAGAGACTCTATTTTCAACTGTCAGCAGATTCCCTCTCAGGCCATCCTGAGCCTCCTCAGCAGGTGTGGGCAGGGATGACCAGTGCAACTTTCCTTAGACTTCCACAAAGCAGTGATCTTAATTTCATGCACAACATTTCATATTTCATTATCAGTCTTTCCATATATTTCTCTAAAATGAAGACATAGTGTTCTGCTCTTCCCTAGAAGTCCCCGTTTACATTAGCTCAGCTAGGATCACACCACAGAGAAAATAGAAAGTATGTTATTGGTTTATTTATAAGCTATTTTTACTTCTCAGGCAAATAATCAAAGCTGTATGACATGATTCCTAGTCTCAGTTCTGTCTTTCTTATTATCCTTTAATCCCTTGTATTTGCTTAACCACAATTTACATGTTTAAACAAAATAATCTAGTGCCAATATATTAACATACAGAAAGATGAAAATAAATGTCTGAGTACTTTACAGGGTTATTACATATCTGTAATTTCCAGTCACGGAGAAAGTGAAGCTATCTAGCACCAGTACTCTGACAATAATATGGTACTATGGAACTATGTTGGTACCATGTTGATTCTTTATAGTAAATTCACATGGCTATATGTTGATACATCCCAAAGAATGACACATACTACCAGATACAACTCCTCAAATTCTTATGTATTTGCTGAATTTCTAATTCAACAAGACTGCGTACATTATATGGTGCTTGGCTACCAGGATTGCCAATATCTTCACTTGTTCAAAGTGGTATTTTTAGAGGCTTGGCAAAAAGCATCAAGTAGATTAAGTGAACGATTGACACGGATATATCCTAGTCATCTGAGGCTAAGGCCAAATTACTTTGCTCTTTTACTTTGTAGGTGTGCCTGAGTTCATTTACCTTATATAAGAGGTAGAATTTTGAAACCAGATCAATCTATCTATCAATCAATCATCAGGCAACATTCATTTAGTAATCTTCATGCTTCCTCTGTTTTTAATGCCTAATCCTGTTATTTTCTTCACCTGTATTAGCTGTAAAATATACATTCATGCTGTGCTGCTAAAAAGCTTATTTCCTTAAATCTTTCCTTAAACACATGTAAAACACAAATTTCGAGGCTAAATACCGGAATACATGTTAATTATGCAGAGAAATATTAATTATGTATATCTAATCATGTAAATTTTGAAGCTATTATACTTCAGACTGAACAGATTTATGTTCATATCTGAAATGTAAGATTTCTCTGAGCTTGCCTGAGCATAAATTTGAAGTCTAAACATTTTCAAACTGTTCAAACCATGTGTCATAAAATTACTTTTTAACACTTCAAGATACAACAATTGCAAATTTGAACAGGTGAACAAGTTCTGTGGCATTTTTACGTGTCATACTAAATTTAGCGGTGAAGCTTGTATGTTAGGTTTACAGATTTGGCCTTAAAATGCAGGTCGGTGTGGGATTATTACCAAAGAATAAGTCCACAAATGCATTTGTTTACCACATTTTAAACAATATACTCTTCTTTGATGCTGTTACATATGGCCAAAGTTGTAATGAACCTAACCACACTAAGAGAAGCATTGTTGCAGCTGTATTCCGTTCCTTTTAATGTACACACATTTCTCCTGGCTCTGGGTGCAGTCATTTAATTGTTGTTTGAAATGTTCTTGCACTGGAGCTGCGGCTTACGTAACTGCATGAGTGAAAGTACTACATACATCTCTCTTGTGCATTTTATGAGTGAATAATGAACCAATGCAAAGTGCATTACTAAATCATCTAAATACGGTTCTTACACAATTTAACATTATCAATACAATCGACAAAATATATCACTAAAAATCATAGTGGCAGTTCTCTCATTCATGCGTTTGTCAAACAGTGTTTCATATAGTGTCAGAAAATGCCTAAGCAAGTCTGCTTCGCATGACCTTGGCTCAGTGTAAACCAACTGTGTGATGATTTAGGAATATTGTAACTGGTGTACAAAAGCTTCCATTGCTAATTATCTGCACTAGCTTCACAGCTCTAGGGCAAAAGTAAGAAGCATCAAACATGAACATCAAGCATGTCTTTTGAATAAATACTAGCCTGAAAAAGAAGCTATGAATAGCTCCCATGGGACGGTTGTACATCAACTTGCCGCAGGATGAGAGAACATAAAACACCAGGCATACTCTGTATTATATTATAATTTACACAACATCTGAACACTGTAGGGTACATGCTGAACATCATAACGTACAGCGCTCTACACTGTGTCATACTCAATAAAGCAAACATCCACCTCCACACTCCACACTTATAAAATATATGAGAGAGATGTATAGGGTCCTTTCACACACACACTCACACACACACACACACACACACACGAACACACACACACACAGTAGAGTAATCTTTATACTGAAGTCACAGTCAAATGCTAATCATTCCACCTACTCACACACACACACACACTTGAAAACACATACAAACACTAACACAAACTTACTTTTGCGGAAGCATGTTATATGTTCACATTCACACAGAAATACAGCTCTTCTCCTGGGAGATCATTTTATTCTTTCTCTTTCTCTTCTCTCTCTCTGGCAATTCTCCTGGGTTTATCTGCATTGCTAGAAGGTAAATACAGAAGGCATTCATGTGGAAGTTATTTTGATGTGTTCCACCTACCTAAAAATTTTCACTGACCAAGTACACCCCTTCATGGCAACGGTATTCCTTCACAGCAGTGGCCTCTTTAAACAAGATTATGCCCCCTGCCACACTGCAAAAATTATTCAGGAATGGTTTGAGGAACATGACAAGGAGTTCAACAGGATGACTTGGCCTCCAAATTCCCCAGGTCTGAATCTGATCGAGCATCTGTGGGATGTGCTGGACAAACTAGTCTGATCCATGGAGGCCCCACCTCACAACTTGCAGTATTTAAAGGATCTGCTGCTAAGGTTTTAGTGGCAGGTGTTCACTATTTGGTCACTTTTTTGCCACAACTGAAATAAGACTAAAGGTATCATATGATCTATATCAACACTAAATATGTAGTACCTAATTAAGGCTATCTTTAGTCTCTTCTCTATGATGATGTACGTGTTTGAAATGTCACTCTGTTCAATGTGATCACTATTACCACAGTCAGGCCCATGCCAGGGTAAGCCATTGAGGGATATTTCTCAACTCTGCAGAGCCAGTCAGAGCAAATTTAGATCCAGTTCAGCTGTAGTTTAATAATTCCCTGCTATAACTGAACACAAGTCTGAAAGATGCCATGCTGGTGTCAAAAGGACACTGCTCTCAAACTGCTCACAGAGAGGAGGCAGCTCATTTTCACCATTTGCTGGAGAGAGACCCAGCCAGGGACTTTAGCTTATTGTAAATCAATCCTCCTACTAGACAAGCCCGGCCTCACTTGCAACACCCATCGTGCTGGCTGATTTCTGTCAACACCGTATCAGTTCCATATTAATTCTGTGAGAACAAAACTTATATCTCCAAGCTGGTAACATTTCAGGAGAAAGAATAAAACTTTCTTAAAGGGCCCCTATCATGGAAAACCAATCTGTCCCAAAATGTAATGAGTTGAATATAGTACCTAAACACTGCGTCATTCATTCCCCATTCCATATGGTCCATACATGTAAACTAACAGCCTGTTTTGAATTCACTGTTCTCAAAATATCACAAACAAACAGGTTTACCTATACTTACCCATCCAGGCTACAGCAGTTTAGCTTTGCCCATTCACATTGAAGTTACAAAGAGTGTCTATTTAATTCTAACAGATAAAGACTGGCTGGAAAAGGGGCATGTAGAAATTAATAGGTTCTATATAGGCTCTTTAAAGCTGTTGTAAATCGGAACTGAAACACGGTATTAGGGAAGGTTTTTGAGATAGACAAGCATTTTGCCGGGTGATCAGAATGGGGTAGGAGCTAAAACATGACACTATGTGTCAATATTTTTCCCAGTCCACTGTTGCATGGTGACATAGCCAAGACTCAGAAGACATTTAAAGATTACAGAAAACAGGAATTTTGACTGTGTGCGTGTTACTGCATGTAAAAGCATACAGTCAGTTGTGAAAGCATCACCAATACTGACTCTCAATAAAAAATAAAAAAGCTTGAAAGCATCTTCCCTTTGGAAACTTTTTAAATTAATACAAAAGAGAAATGTAAAACATCAAATATTTCACTTAATTAGTCTCCACTGTATTGATCAGTTACCATTGAGCAATAAATTACCATTGAGGGGAATGTTTTTTTGCCTCAAAGCCTTTTGTACTTGTTGATCACACTGCACAGCTCTATTGGTGACTAGTACCCATACATGTCACTGAGCTCGACTGTGGCCCAGGCATGTTTCATAACTGCATGTTGTTATTTGAATGTCCTCTGACCTTGCTGTTTGTTCCTGACACCAGAGTTATATGTCCTGGTGGTCATGAGTTGACTTCTGTGTGACGAAACTGAGGGTTGGCTTCAGCAGACTATTATTAACAGGACAACGTCTGATCCAAACAACCACCAGCTGGCCTTGAATGAAATACTTGGTGGATAAGATCATGGCTGCACATAAGAAATATTTATAGCACAAACATGTGCAAAGCATGTCCTGGAAACATTTCAAAAGATTAACAAGACTTGAGAAAGGGGATACAAGTGAGTTATATTCCCTAGACAACCATTTATTCTAGTCACTTTTATTCCACTGACAATATTTTTTCAAAATTATTCTCTAAGGAAAACAACTGATTGGAATAAATCACTGTGATCATATTATAACTCGCTATAACAGTTTATTTCAGTGAGTTTTAATCCTTTAACAACAGCTTATTCTGGTATATTACTTGGACATTAATTATTTTTATTCCAGTCATATTCTCTGGATATGTATTAATTATTTATGTATTATTTATAGCAGAACTGCCTTTTTGGCATCGGTTGGAATTTGCTGTGATTGTTTACCACATGTCAGTTTCATTACAGATTACTTACAGAATACAGCTGTTCTATATCTGACGACACCGGCAACAACTTTTTCTGTTACAATTTTTGACAAATGGCCCTGTCCTGCTTTTTACCATGATAGTTCTCATCTCTTTATCCTTTTTTTGTGTCCATTGAAATGACAGCGACTATGTCATTCTCTAAGTCAAGGTCTTTGTTTACCAGGCCTGGATCTCACCTGCCTGAATAAATCTGATATGTGATGTGTGAGAAAGAAAAATCCACCTCTCCCTCTGTGCTTCTAATTCTTATTTCTCATTGGCCTATATCACACTGCAATAAGCTCCTGGTCCTTTGTGTCCACCCACACATACAGACCCCCACCACTACCCCATTTGTCCCCAAGAAACAGCATAAAATCCAAACCTTTGCCACCCACTCCATTTTGCTCACTAACCCCACATATCCTCCAGCATTGCCCAACAACAGAGTGTGCCATCTCCCCTCCCCACCTACCATCCACCCACCCACGGTCTGCTTTTGGCTCTCTCTCTCTCACACACACTCTCTATCCTTCCTATTCCTTCTTCTGCTGTGTCTCCGTGGCTCAGAAGAGATTCTTTTTCGTCTCATTTTTGTAGAGTAAGAATGGAGGAGGCTGACCTACTGCGGGAGAGACTGCAGGCCATCACAGTGAGTATGATACTGGAGCTAATAGTGGTAACATGATCATGTGCTGAAATTTTACACTGTCAAGCACTGCACGACTTTTGCTTTTACAGGGTTGGTTGCCTGAACATGCAGCCTAGTCTCCAATTGACTCCTAAATCTGTACGCCTATTATTCAGTTGTGATGTGACATTAATTTGACACTGATATGATATTTATGTTTATACATTTGTCAGACCTTCTTACCCAGCGTGACTTACGGTTGATATATATTACATGTCGGCTTATGTAGCGTTCCATAATTCCAATCCAAACAAATCCAAACTTGATTGTGAATAAAAAATGAAAATAACTTGTGAACAAAAAACTGTTAGATGTCAATCCACTGTATAACTATACCAGATTTCATCATTTTAGCATCAGCAGTCTTGTCCAAGTACTGTTGTTGGTATAGTATGGTGTGCTTGCCCAGGGCGAGAATCTGCTGGTCTGCTGCATGGAAGGCAGTGGTTTTACCCACTATGGTACACCAACCACCCATTATGTAGTTATGGCCCATATACAGACATTTAATGGGTTCAGCTGCAATTTTTATGGGGTGGCATCATTACAAATGAAAAGCTTACACTTGTCTGAGAAACTTGCCTAAAGTATTATCATTAATTTGACCATTATAAAGTTTCAGTCAGTTAAAAATCCGTGAAACACTTTACCTGTAACCTACTATTTTAACATTGACATGACCATTCCATTAATATGATTATGTCAATTAACAATAAAGTATAATGACAGTATAGTACTTCTGCCATGATATGTTTATGGCATGGTTATGTCAGTGTTATGTAGCAGGGTTTAGGTAAAGTGTTGTCAAAATCTTTGTGACTTTCAAGCATGGCTGATCTATAAACAATTTAAAAGAACAACTGTCACAGTGGCGAATATCCCTTTTCATCCATTGTACATAACTGAAACATTTCCTGTATTCTGAACCATCAATGTTTTTAGTGTCTGAATCAGTATGCTGCCTCCAGGGTTTCTTCTTTCTGTTGAAGATGTTCATATTAGAAGGGGCAAAACTATCTTTTTACAGTGGCACAGTCCTTATGGTTCCAAAAAATATATATATTCCCCTTTGACATCTAAATGGCTAAAAGTAGGTTTACAGCTATAATCTCAATAGTCCAGTTTATGCCTTGAAAAGATATTCAGATCTGATACCTTGTCATTTTACCTGAAAACTTAGTAGTCATATTCAGAATGTGGATGTCTAACATGCCTTTATCAATTCAATGTGTTTAAACAGGAGAAAAGAAGAGTACAAGAAGACATTGCAAAGCAAAGGAGAGAAATTGAAGAAGTAAAATTAAAACTCCAGTATCTAAAGGTACATATGTCTTACAAGTTAACTTTTTTGTGCAACATATTTGATGTTCTTGCAGTTTTGAGATAAGAAAGGACTGATAAACACTCTTTGGTGTCTGAATAGAAAAAAGCTCTGCGGGAACAATGGCTCATGGATGGGCTGAGTGGCCAGAATGATGAAGAAGAAGAAGCTATGAGAGTACAAGCTCAGGAGGAACGACAACAGACTGAGCTCCTGCAGAGCGAAATCGACAGGTACTCTAAGCAAGTGGATCAATATGTCTGTTTTTGTTTCACTGCTTACGCTATTTCAGCATGTGTGGACTTCGCAGCATGTAACCTACAAGCCTATCGCTGTCGCTGTAAGCCGTGAGGAGAAGGTGATTGGCAGGATTACTTCCATTTAACCCTTGTGATGAGCTTTGAGTGTCAAACACTGGTTAGCAAGCTAGGCTGCACAGTATTATGTAATCTGTCTACTCACTCTACTTACACTTACCACTGTCTGGACAAACAAGTCACTTACGCAGAATGGCTCACAACTGACGGATGACTACTACTAATAAAGAACGGATTAATGAGGCAAACTGTGCTCAACTTCAGTCACCCCTCCATGAGCAGTGAGTGTAACACTGTAAAAAGTTTGAAGGGGTATGTAAGGTCACCACATTAGCAACTTTACTGCACTTTTCTGGTAAAGAATTACAAGTCAAGACAATCTGAAGGTATGTAGGCACTTCAGAGTTCAAAGCACCACTTCAGCATCAAACTGTTTGATTTCTTGGGTCAGACCAAAATGAAAGCCCTGTGAACACAGCTCAGTGAATTGTCAGGGTTCTGATTGCTGCAGTTTAAGTAGAGTGGGTAAACAGCAAAAAGCAATCTGAAGGAAATTACCCCGGTCACCGGGAGAACGCTGCTGATGAACTTCTTAAGATGCTGCTGATATTGACGCTTGAAGTCATGCCCTCAATCACAACATGACAAAACAAGCATTCTTGTTTCCACAGCTTTGTTAAGCTGTCTGTGATCGACTCAGAGGAAGGATCATCTGTATGGAATAACAATCATTGTCATTGTCAGAATTTGTCATTTCTGACTGTAGACCCCAGCTTATCTGTGGTTATTTCATCTGGTACAGAGGAGATGGCAATAAGGATTTAGAATGAAAAGGACAGATTCCTAAATCCTGACATTAATTTACACAAAAAACCTGTACAAGAGCCAGACTGTGCCCAGGTGCAATGCTCTAAGAAGATTACATCCTGTTGTTTGAACCCAAGTTTCATGCCAGGAATCCATGAGAGCACGTCTGTTATGCCACACATGTAGTTAGCACTCTTTTTGAAGTGTATCTCTTGATGTTGTGTGAAGCCTTAATTGGCTATATGTGAAGCACACTTTCCTTCATGCTGCCAGACAGATAACAATATATGATAGATGTTAGAGTAGTGTTAGATAGCAGGGGGTTTGTAACTAATCACAAACACTCCTAGAAAAGTTAATTCCACAAATGCTACTGCTACTACTGCCACCACTACCATGGAACCAATGCTACTGCTTCTACCAACATTACAACTACCAGCACTACCAGTATTACTACTACTACTACTATTATCACCCCTACTACTACTACTACTACAACTATTATCATTCCTACTACTACTCCTACTACTACTACTACTATTATCACCCCTACTACTACTACTACCACAACTATTATCATTCCTACTACTACTCCTACTATTATCACCCCTACTACTACTACTACTACTACTACTACTACTACTACTATTATCAGCCCTACTACTACTACAACTACTATTATCATCCCTACTACTAATACTACTACTACAACTCCTATTATCACCCCTACTACTACTACTACCACTACTACTATCACCCCTAATACCACTACTACTACTACTATTATTATCATCTCTACTACTACTACTAGTATCATCACTACTACCACTATTACTACTACTACTACTGTTACAAAAAAAAAAATAGAACTTGTGCAATATGCAACAGCTAATATATTAAAAGGCACCAGAAAACAAGATCATATTGAACCAGTTTTAGCATTGCTCCACTGGCTACCTGCTTCCTTTAGAGTTTACTATAACATTTCATCCAGTGCTGGGCAGCCCTAAGGTCTTTATTCACGCATCCGAAAATGTAAGTTTATGAAAACTGATTAACATTTAGAGTTAGCTCTTCATAATAACTCCTAAGATTTTAATGCACAGTGCATGTTCATACAAACCCTCTGTGAGATGAGGTTTGAGTGGATGTTTGAAAAATTGTTTGATGTGGCCTCCAGAGTGCTGCCGCTTCATGCAGTATTTTTCTGTATTTATTCTGCAGAATGGAGAGTGAGATCAGTGAGCTTGAGACACAGGAGATGAATATCTCAGAGAATGAAGAGCTAATTTTGAAGGAGCTGAAGAAGGTGGAGAAGACTACAGAGGACATAATAAAGGTATTGCTTGGTTAATCATTTGGCCATGTCTGGATACTTTAGTTATTGCAGATTTTGGCACTATCCTACAGCAGCAGCTGATGGGTCAGCAGAGTTATGAGTCATACAGATATGCAAGCCAGTGTTTCAGTTCCGTCTGGACATCGTGATGCAACTATTTGAAGTCTTTTGCTCATCAAAACTGAGGTGTTAAACTTAATGAGGGGTGGCCCGGGCAAAGAACTGTGTTGTATGTCTTTGCATCAGTTTACGCTTTCATATCAACCCACTGTATTTCTACACAGGAAGTAAATGGCGATGTCCAGCCAGGTAATTTTTTTCTTTTTCTGGGTGCATATTAGATATTCATGTTTTATTTCACAATACATTAACTTCCATATCTTTTTTTTTACAACAAAAGTGGATTCATACAAACTCTATTACAGAGCCAATCCAATATATCTACTCTGCAATACCTGATATCCCCACATCTTTTACCCCTACCCTTCAAAGAAGAATTAACACTCCAGTACATGATCCTGATGCTGAAGCAGAGAAAAAGGGTATGAGTGAACATCTTTATGTAAATGAAATTGGTTTTACCTTAGCAATATACTTAGAATATAAATTCATAAAGCGTCTGAGAAAATAAAAAAAAAAAAACATACATTTTTGTATAATGGTAACACTGTGTATAGGTTCTTTAAACTTTACAAATATCATTCTTTGTAGAACATCCTCTGAAAGGTTTCCTTGGTGGTCCCACATCACCAAACAAAATAAAAAGTGGTTCCACATTACTCCAAAGAGTGTTTTTAGAAGTGTATGATATATTGAAACACTGAATAGTGCATAGAAACTATGCAAAATCAATAACTATAAAGAAAAGGAAACTGGTTTATGCTGGCTCCTTCTCTTCTCAGCAATGTATGCTATGGAGATCAGTGTGGAAAAGGATCTGCGTACAGGGGAGTGTCAGGTTCTTTCCTCTGCTGCAGTCACCCCACAGGAGTTCCAGCAGAAAGGCATTAAAGTCTATGATGACGGCAGAAAGTCTGTCTTTGCTGTACAATCTGCAGGAAAGTTGTTTGATGATGGGTTAGATAAGCTAAGTCCTCTGGAGGTGGAGGAGCTTCTAAGAAAAGCAACAGAGAAGAAGGTCCCAAGTGGTGTGGAGTACCATGAGCCTGTGTTCTCCAGCCCATACAGCAGGCCCTGCACCCCTAGAAAAGGGGAACGAGGTGTGGTAAGCCCAGCTCCCAATGGTTTTCACATGGCTAACAAGACCCCCAGCCCGTTACAATTTGGCAGCTTCAGGAAACAAGAAGCTCACAGTCAAGCAGATGCCAAGTTCTCATTTTCTCACATTCCAGATCCTACAGTCAAGCAGTGTTTTCATCCGAACCAGTCTGCTTATCAAAGTTCTGTAAATGGCCAGGAAGCTAATGTTACCACAGGATGGGGTGGTGAGCACACAAACAAACAAGAGCTCATCCAGGATCCTGAGGAACAGCAATGGATCACTCCAGAGACTGGTTCAGAGTTGGAATTTGAAAGAACCTCCCCTCTTTACCCAAAGGAAGACTTGAACATAGTGAATGCCATCCCATATGAGCTGAACTGCCGTGAGCCTATCACGATGATTTTTATGGGGTATCAGAATGCAGAGTCAGATGAAGAAGATGAGAAAATGCAGGCCGAGCTGGTGGTTATTAGCAGTGATGAAGAAGACAATGAAATGGAACCACCACTGTCTTACCATCCACGTGGCTACCACAGCAAGATCTTCCAGCCCAGGACTGATAACATCCATCGCTCAGAAGTCAGTTCAAGCATCTTCAGATACCACAGCACAGAAGAAAACATAATGAGATCTGCAGCAAGTTCCTCAGGTATCATCAATATACAAAAAGGCAGCATGGCATGCATCTCTCTTTTCTTCTAACCTTCTTTCGTTTCATCTGTGCTTTCAAGAGCAATGCTGTATTGCTGACAGCTTGCTAAACTAACAATGCTCACATCACAAATTTGCCTGATTGCCATAGAGGCAGAGATGCTGCTATTTGAATGCAGAATAAAACCAGATAGAACTCCCCAAGATATAACACACTACTGTCGGCTTGCGCACGTGTGCGTGTGTCTTTTTCACTTCCTGCTTGACATTGGATTCTCTAATCAGATTATGACCTGTATTAAGTAAACCTAAAGCCTCTATCAGGAACTACCAAAACAGTATGAGTAAATTAGACAGATCGCCTATAACTTGAGGTGAAAGTCAAACAGTAGGAGAACAAAACCAGTGCCCAGTCTTGAGCACTGCCTGCAACTGCTGGGATAATTGAGAAATCTGATTTGTGAATAAAAACCTTGTGTACAGTTGTAAGCAAAAGTTTACCCCTAGTCAAATCACATATTCTCTTGGTTTCCTAAATTAAAACACATCCTTTACATGGCCCAAGCTTAAACATGGCATTTTCTGCCAGTTTTACACAATTGCACACTTTGTTTTTTTTCTGAATGTAACATATTGGAAAAACTAAAACATATTATTTAAAATGTGCTATATATGCAGGTCACATTCTGTGTTTTAGTTTAACTAATATGGTAAATTCAACAAATACACAGTAATTGTGCATGAAAATGTGGCATGTAAATGTAGAGAAGTGTGTTCTCTGTACATACTTTCACTCAAAAAATCAACAAAACATGTGTTTTGACCTGAACACCCTTACTTTTGCTGAAGACTCTATTATTTGCCATTAGGTGTATTAACATTATCTAACAGCGATATAATAAAAAAAAAAAAAAATGGTGATTTCGGACAGGATCTTTAGCCCCACTCAGTGGACAAAATGATCATTTCGGCTTTCCATAAATTTTTATTGCGCATGTCAGAGTACCTGAAATGCCCTAGCCATGCCATCACATTCAGCAAGATGATCTTTATCTTAGGAAAGGATGTTTTTGTTATTTTTGTGTACATATGTTTTCTTTTCTTTCATGTTAACATAAATCATATTGTTGACCAGTTCTTATTTTACTAATAAATACTTATTTTGAACAATTAACCCCATTTTCTCTATTATTTACCTCTGCACAACTGAACTGAAAAGTTACTGAACTAACAATTTCCATCTCAGAAATGATTTCAAATGGTTTAAATAGGCATATGAATATTGCTTAACACATAAACATGATCACAGCAATTTCAGAGATTATCTCCATTTGGTTTTGGCCAAATTGATCCATCATGTCTATTTATATTTCAGGGGTCCAAGCACTGTAGCTGTTATCCTGAGTCATAGCCTTCTGTGACTTTTCCCCTCCCATAGACGTGCTGTGCGTCTGTGTGTGAAGAGAAGTCTGTTTCCTGTGCTACATAATAATGGACAATATCGCGCTGGCCTTTGCTGTCCATCAGCCAGAATCGAACAGCTTGTCCTTGGTCGCTTTCAAGGCATGGTGGCTGTTCGAGAGGCATTTCATAACATCTGCTTGAGAGGCAGTTATATAATCTTAGCCTTGCATTGCATAAGCAAAATGACTGCAGAAGTGTACAAGGCCCCACGAATCCATTGTTTTTCCCCGACCCCTTCATTTCACTTTATGAGAGTGTATGCGGTATGTTGAATAAAGCACCCATCAAACAGCACCACAAACAAGAAGGGAGGCTGAAGATGAATGCCTTGGATATACTGAAATGCTCTCCCTTGTCTCCACAGTCAGGAGAATGAAAGGGCCTGAGCCGGGAAAACATGCTCAGCTTCTGCACAGCGAGATCCCCATCTCACATATTTGATGAAGACGAAATGAGAAAGAACAGATCTAGGAATCTAGTCTCCTCTGCGCTACAACTGAGACTTAATAAGATGAAATATTAATGAGGAAACACATCCTAACGATGTGAGTCAGACATAAGAGAAAAAGGAAGGATGGCTACACTAACAAGAAGGTCTTGTGATGCCAAAAACACAGGAGAATTTTTTTTTTTTTTTTTTGCAATATTTTAATGTTTTTGTAATTTGAAGTGGATTATGCAGTTATTTTTTGAAAAAGATGACTCATGTTTGTTGCTTAGAAGAACAACAATTATTGACAAAAAAGTACTGAGAGTATTCCCTGGAGTGTGAGCTTCCTTTGTGAGTAAACTGTACTTCATGCAAATGTTTAATGACATTGAGCAGCTTTTTTTCCTGTTTAGGCTGCTGTATCTGCACTACTTACATATACACCACTGTGATTTGCATATTTTACCCCTGCTGGTTGTGAACTACAGGATCAATGTTGTATATTTTATTAAACAAAGTATTGGACAGCTCTTAGACGACGGTGCCTTAAAAGCTTTAATATGTATTCAGTGTATATAACAGTAAGGTGCTAAAGAAGACAGTTTAAATGCCTGATTTGCAAACATCATGTCCTGTTCTAAACCAAAATGGCAACTACTTTTCTCTAACATTCAGAGGCAATAAAAGCAATCAATGAAGTCTTATTTGTATCTTTTATTATTGGATACTTGTCTGGAGTTCTTGTTATTAGCTTTGCTGTTGTTAAGTTGTCTCATGTCAATTTCTATGAATATAAAGGTGAGAGGTCCTGTTGCTACATGTTACTGCTAAAGTGTACTGTTCATTAATCAGATTCACATGGTTTCCTGACATGTAACTGTAACTTTTTTGTGGTGTAACAAAGCTTGAGTAGAACAAACTATCGCTGTGAGGAAGTTTGATTTGAAAAGGTTTAATAAAACTGAAAGCATAAACTTTGAATTTCTAGTAGACCGCATTTGTATTTGTAATTGTTATTTTAGCCAAACTAAGAAGTCTAACTGCAAATTTGCATATAATAAGAATGTATTATTATGTAATGCATGTTTACACATACAGGATATTTGTCCTCTGTTATACAGTAAGACATTTACCATTTAACCACACCTACACAGACACACACACACACACACACACACACACAAACATCCTTTCCTGTAGACATTCACACATATTGTTGCTGTCAAAACAAAAACAACAAATCTCTCTTGGTTTAAAGTGTTTTTTCTGCATCAACAGCAGCTGCTGTGAAACAATAGGAAAGTTAAAAAATTACTTGGAATAAAACCTTTTCCCCCAAACTCACATCAGAAATAAAGACTGTTTTGTCTTCTTCTGTAACATTACCATTTGGAGACACATGATTTTCTTTTTTTTTTATCATGATTTTGTGCAAATGTGCAAAGTACTTGTGTAAGTGGTGCAACTGTCTGAGCGTTGCCTCTATCATCTGTGGTGCCAAAGTCATTTGTAATCAGGAGTTCGTAGCTGATTTTACAGAACTAGCAGTCAGCACTCTGCTCCTAGCAGTCCAATGAGGTTGCAATTCTGGCGGCTTGAAAAGATGTGGTGGATACCTCAGGATACCTCATACCTCCTCCCAGTGTTGGCCGTATCGTGTGAATGGGGGAGGAAAGCAGCCAAGTGGGCGAGAGAAAAGCCAAATAAAGTAGGACAAGAAGACTACAAAATTAATGTGTCAAATAACACAGCAATATGCGTAGCAATGACTGCAATGGCAAATAGAAAAGAAACTTTTCTGGGGTATTTTTGCCTCATCACTCAGTCTAAAGCACTTTAAGAAAGACGTTATAGCAGCCATTTACTGATTTACCCTCAACTAGTTCAGAATTTTCCTATTCATAAAAAGTGAAACCAAAACAAGTAAGTCTGAATAATTTGTTGTATTTGTTTCAAAATGAAAGAGCTGTGTTTAATCAAGGACGCTGCATTCAGAGATGTGTGTGTACATTTTCAGCGGTAAACTTTCCTGCACATTTCAGAGAATTCAGGGCCACCAGTACTGACTGATTGCTCTGAAATCTAACAGAAGTTTCAATAGACCAAAAAGAATTCAATCATTTCATCTATTTGTTTGATTGATGATGTCAATCGGAAGTACATATTTGCAGTCAGCGATGACAGCTCTTAAAGACATCCTGTGACAGTATTTGTGTGTGTGGATGTGTGTGTGTGTGTGAGTGTGTAGCAGAGCAGTAGAGGCAGACTGCTCAGCTATTGGCTGCTTCTCGCACATTCAGTGAGAGTTGCAGTCTCTGTGGCTACGGGGAAGAGCACCAGCCTAGCACTCTGCACTCTGCTGCTGCCACAGCACAAGGTAGGACAGCCTCAGCCTCACTCACAGGCAACTTCTCAGGCATCCACTTTACTTCACTACCACAGGTAACTGATGGAGTGACCAGTGTATTTTGTGCATGTTGTTAAGCTTGCAGTGCTGCTGATATTGACTGCTGGTGTTTCTTCCACTGTTGGGAAATTAACTGTTATTGTGGGGTGTCAAAGCTCAAAGTAATAATAAGAGGATATTGCTTTGAAACTCACAGTTCAGCAGGTGACTTTTGATGATGGTTACTATGGGTCGATAAAGCATTGATTAAATCTGCATGCAGTTTCACTCTCTTTGCTCTGGCGTTGTCTTGAGAAGTGAATTGTAACAGTTTCATGTGTTTGAATATGCATTTTCTGATTTAATTTCACACATATTACTCAGAGGCAAGAACTTAAATAACTGAAACACATTTGAACAACTGAAAAGTAAAAAGTAAACTAAATCTAGAAGTGATTATTTCAAACTCTTGCGTCATGATGTAAAAAGGTGCAATAGGTTCAATTAAGGTGACCTTTTCCCACCTTTTAGCTGTGAGATTTTTTTTTTTAATGTAATTGTAATTCTGAATGTATATTAGGGTCACTGATTCTTTCACTTCCAGCAGTATAATTGCCTTCATTAATAACGCACAGTTGAAACTGAATATAGTGGGGGGAAAAATCAGTAAACAGTATTTTTTTTGTTAACACTGTGAATCTCTTGTTTCTTCTTCAAAAATATGCACGGACATAGCAAATAGCAGATTTGATATGCTGACGGAAGTCTAGCCGCGTATCTCAGCCCCTCAGAATATGTGTGCAGAGGCTTTCCAGTCCGGGGGGAGAGCAGTCAGAGTGGATGGGCACTCACTGCTACTGATTACTGATGAAGAGCTCTGCTCCCTCATTAAATTGGCAGACAGGGGTGCACTAGACCACCAGCCCTCAAACCTCCACAGGAATGAGAAACGTTTTCCACTCAAAGCGCTGAACATTACCCATCTCTGCTGAACAGTTGAAAGTATCACATCTTATTTTACAGCTAGGTAGAAAGGGGTCCTTCTGTGGGAATGATTCCCAATGACAATCCAAAGTGTTTGTCGTGTTTAATGTCATAAATGTCATGACTGCCAGGGCAATTTGAGGATATGTGCTGTGTGTATTGCCTCGGCACAGCTGTTGTTCTTTCCTTGTGCTTTTGAGAAACTTGCATGTGCTCCTGTGGTGAGAGACTTTTGTCCCAGGGGAGGCTAATCAAGCCGTCTCGTAAGGCTCTCAGCTTTTCAGAGACGTGGCTGGCTGGAGGTCTGAATGGCCAGCCCACGCACTGCCAACCTCTTTTCACTTCATCCCTCTCTATGATTCACAGGTAATTGTGCCTTTTTGACACACACATCCTTGAAATTAAAAAAGCAAGTTACTTTCGATACCATGTGCACCCTCTGTTGCCAAGACTTAGTGTGAAGGTCCATTGTGGTCAGCCACTTAAAACGATGAAGTGAATTCATATAAAGATTCATGGATGGAAGCCTGTTATAAGACTCAAAGATTGAAACAAACATGTATTGAGTTAAATGATTTAAATGTGGACATTATTTACACATTAATTAAATATATGACACCAACATAATTATTTCCATGACAGAGTGAATGAAAATTAATTATTGTGTTGGACGAAACATGATTCATTTATGTGGAAGCAATGGCTATGTTTTGAATCAAGCATTTTTTTGAGTGAATGGAGAAATACAAAAACATTTGCATCCTGACATCATTTCCAGACAAGCCTACTAACACAGAGAAACATGTGACCTTATCAACTGTCATGTACAGAAAAAAAGTGCACAAGTGAACATGAAGGCCACAGAAAAAAACAGTGTACAAGTCAATATGTGTTGCACAATCAGTTATTCACTGTATAAGAGCTCTTCATGGATGTTCGCAGTGGAGCCATTGCTTGAGGCTGCACTTGCATAGGCATCCATTGACAGTGGCCTGATCACAATGGCATATCTGCCAATAAGGTTCACATCAGTCCACCTCTAATCCATACTTTCATGTACATTTCCCCCAAAAGTGCAGACACAGTAGCTCAGAGTGCATGTAGGTTTTGTTGCGGGGAAAGTTACAGAACAGAAATGATCTCCTTCTGGTTGTTCTGGCTGAAGCTTGTGGTAGGTGTTTCTGCTCAGTAATACCTCTGTTTCCCTCTGTCTGTCTTCAATGCTAATCTGATATCACTGAATTATTTATTGCATAGCGATTTTTATGACACAAATGCTGAGACTAGTAGGCTGCAAGCATGAACGTTTGCTCACCAGCTGAGCTGTTATACCTACCGGGCTGTTGCCATGGCACTCAACACTTTTCCAGTCTGTTGTTTTCATCGTGCTTTATGCCTTTTGTCCGGCTTGATTAGGGTGAAATTTCCGGAAGTTGAAGTGGAGGGTGGTTTGATATTTTCTCTTTGGTTATTTCACTCTGCCATGAGGAGGTTTTACATTTGTGAGCCAAAGATCAGTGTTTACGGCTTAATTATTACTTACATTATGGCAAAGTGTGTCATGCAACAACTTATTCAGGAAATGCTTTGAGACTATTATTCTGTTATTACATTTACATAATGGACAAAGCAGTGTAATGATGGGTCTGCAGTGATGAAGCAAGTTGTGGGGCTTAGTGTGTGATCATCAGTAGATCTGTGTATTCAGTGGCTCTGTGTCCAGTGGCTGTTGAATTACCTGTGTGTGAAAGAGTTTTAGGATTAGAGTGAACATCACTTTGACACTTGGCAGCAGGCATGGATGAGCTCAGAGTTAGTTTGGTAGATCAGCAATCAAACTGCATTGTCTTTATCAAACCATGTCAGCAAGACCAGAACACACAGTAAATAATGACCCACTATGTGGATTGTTATTTTAGCCCTCTCAGTGGGAATCTGGGCGACGCAGCAAATGTGCTGGAATCTGCAGCGACTCATGTTGCTTTTGCTGTGAGCACTGTGTGTTGGCATGCTGTCAGAGGGAGACAGACATAGTCTCTTGGGGTTCTTGCTCTGCTCCGGATACCTCCTCTCTGGAAGTTAACAGGGGCCATGGCTAATCAGCTGGAGGGACACTGGAGCATCACATGTGGGCGAGGAACCCAATTCTGTAGTCTTACATAATGGATCCATTTACTTCCATCAGGCTCCTGCTCTCCCTCCCTGAGCACGGCCCACTTTGTGAAATGATTCACTGTAATAGTAAACAAAACAACTTTTTTGCTTTCTTCAGTACTGTCTGAAGCTCTTCAAATAATGCTATCCAGGGAATACACGTTTGAATGTGTTTAAAAGGGAAATTAACGAGCTTTTGGAACGAATGTGTCTGTTTGAGCAGGTGAACTGCACTCTGTTCAAAACAAAAATGTGCCTTTGTGGTATCAAGATCCTTTTAGTGGCAGCAGTTAAGGTAAGGTGTGTTGGTGTGCTGAACAAAAAAGCATGTTTGTAACTAATAGATTTGGTCCTGTGCCATCCAATTTCACATAAAATAAATGCCACCTTTGATGTTAATGACTCATACCAAACCTGACCACTCTGTTTGTTCCATGACCAAAACTAGACAGGAGGAAATAGACACTGTAAGCACTGTGAGGTAAAGGTATTGCTGTTTGCTTATTACTTAGCTTTACCAGTCTGTCATTTTATTTCAGAATCAGGGCCATTTCTTGCTTTAAGCGATATAAGGAGCTGTTAAGGTCACACAAGTCACAAGGAGGCCCCATTCGTATGTAGTAGCCATCTTTTGTAATTTGTTATTTATTTAATTTATTTATATATAAAATTTGGTAGTTCACTTCTTTTCTTCTGATTAAAATGAATGAAGATTTTTTTTTATTCTTGTACATAAAATAATATAACTGGGTTGGGTAGGTTTCAACAAATAGGATGCTGCTTGGAGCCCTCCATCTTCAGAAATGGCCCTGGCTGAAATATCTTCTACAACAAGTGTGGGGTGTTAGACTCACTGCACGGTGTCATAAGAGATTTAAAGGTGTGGTATAATATGCTCCTGGTCAGAGGCATGCTGATCTGACATTTGTTGCGGGGGATTTTTGTTCTGTGTTGTTTCTTGTAGGGCGCTGTAAGGTATCCAGAGGTGGATGGAATTGAAGTGAACAAAGGTTGCTTTCCTTCTCAAAATCAGACAGAAACAGAGCCGAAGTCCCTTTCCAAGACAGTAACCATGGAGACGAGTGAGCAATCCAGCACAGCAAACATAATTGACTGTGAAATGGAAGTCCAGGAAACAGAGTTACCTGACAACAAGGACACAAGCGCTGAAGACGAACAAGCTTGCTATGATGATGATCTATTAGAATCCCTGAGTGCAAAAGTAGTGGTTGACATTTTAGCGGAACTGCCTCCCACAGAGACAAATGCTGATGAATCTGAAGACATGCCCTGCCCAAAAGAAGCATTAGTCTTGGAGGACAATCATGATGAGCTTAATCGCAATGAATCCATCACTTCCTCTGATACACCATCTAGTGCTGAAAGTGTGTATGAGAATGAAACTATGAGTAAAAGACAGGATTCAGTGCGAGAAGAGTTGCCCAAAAACACAGTGTCTATAATGCAGAAACCTGAAGATGAAGTCATACTAGACCCAATGAAGACAGAATCCCATGAGGCCATCTTAGATGTCTTAGGCTTATGCGGTGACGCAGATGAATCCATGTTGGAATCGTACATACGGGAGGAAGTTATGTCAGACATCTCAACAGACTCTGTTCATGACCCTGAAGACTTGGAGGAGTGTGTCCGTGTCGAAATTGCAGCTGCTTCATCTGACTCTGAAACTGACGAAAAGTGGAGGACTATATTTTCCTCCTCTATCAATAAGGAAGATGATGACTCCTATCTGGACAGTCTTGAGCTAAGTGCACAGGAACTCTTCATTCAGAAGGCTGAAGTGAAGGACACTGAAAATCACTCAGATGTAAAAGAAGAAGAGGTGGATAGGGACTTCATCCCTGTGGAAGACGTGTTGGAGCAACCGGAGAGCAACTCAACTTGTGTGCAGCAAACAAAGGAAATCTCTTACAATCCCTCAGCACTGTTCCATGGCTTGTCCAAGATATCGGAGGATGAGGAAGAGCTTGGTAAGAATTCAGTAAATCACAAAGACACTTCATCTAGTTGTGTCAACTCCGACCCAAACAGGAAGATTCCAAAGGATTACTGTGTGATTCAAGAGATGAAGAGTGAAAATGTCAGTACCGAGCATGTGGATTTCAGAGTTGCTCGCAATCAGTGGCTGCAGATGGAGGAGCAAACAAAGAATCTAGGACACCAACCAGTCACCAAGACTGGCACCTGCCAGGGCAGTCACAGCTTTATGTACACGCCAGTGCGCAACATTGACAGGCCCAAGAGGGATCATGACCTTGAGAGTTTGGCACTTGGAAGGGACTTCTCACACAACCAGTTCAGCCCCTGCTCAGAGGATTCCGGACTGGATGACTCTAGTTACAGGTCAGCTTACGATGACCCAGAGACACCAGTTGAGAAGGAGATCCGTTCTGCCCTAGAACGAGAGGAGAATCTAAAGCGCGAAAGGGTAATGTCCAAATCATACTCGAGTGACTGTGTACAGGGTAAAGGAAGACCAGTCATCTTAAACCCAGGAAAATTATGTCAGGAAGTGGATGAGAAAAGAAAGATGTTGGAGCATCAGGAAGACAACTGCAAATTATCAACCAGCAGCAAGATGCCATCTTTCATCATTACCTCATCACCAACCAGAGCATCGCAGAAGCAGGAAATGGCAGCCAACAATGTTATTATCCTTGAACCTGACTCTTGTCATCAAAGTCCACGCCATGCTGGAAAGCTGGTGACATCGAAATCTGCTGACTGGAGATCAGAGGATCCCCCAAATGTTATCATACTGGAAACATCAAACCTAATCATTCGAAGTGCGTCCGAATTCAACCTGAACTCTTCTGTGGAGACCCAAGAGAAAACTTTCCTCAACAACCCATTTTTCAAGCTGCGATCCAGGAGCAGCCTCTCTTTGGTTGATGAAGAGATTAAGATGGTAAAACAACGAGAAGAAGACCTGAAAAGACAAAGAGCCAGCCTTTACTCTAAAGACAAGTTCCTGCCTTCCCCCAGTCTTCTGGACAGCCCATATGACAAACAAGGTGTGTCTTTTTGTACTTAAAACAAAACATGCAAAAACTTGCATTTTACCTAGAGGACTTAAGAAAATGTCTTCTTTGATTGTACTTTGCCAGGTAACAGACATGCAGGTCATTTAATTTTGTATGTATATTTAACATTTAGAAAAACAACCTACACAAAGACATTGTTTGATGATTTTCAGATGATATACCAATCAAGTGTAAATCCTCTCCCTCGTCTCCTATGAAGACTTGCAAGATGGACCGTTCAGCCCTGTCATGTGATCACAGAGTAAGTTCCATTGAATCTGATAACTGTAACTGTGTAACTGGAAGGGCAACTTTGAGCAATTCTTATACTAATGGGTACTGTATTGCTAAACCAGTGGTTCCCAGCGCTGGTCCTGAAGTATCCCCATCCTGTACTTTTTAGTGTTTTCCTACTTGGAACCTAATACCTAGTCCAACTGATCAGCTAGTTTACAAGCCGTTATTGAGTAAAAGAGGTGCATCAGAGCAGAGGAAACACTAAAATGTGCAGGACTGTACTCCAGCGCCATAGTTAAGAACATGTGTACTAAGTAAACTGGGCTGACTTTAGGTCAACAAAGTAAATGTTATGCTGTATGGACCGTATATACTTTCGTTCTGAATGCTGTTCTTCTCATATGCAACAATTTTTCAGCATTGAAGATGTAATGTTAATAAAAATGTAATGCCTGCTTTACGGTATAACTGGAAATGAAACCATCTAAATGCACCTTAATCATTTCCTTCCATAGTTTCCCGAGTCCTATTCTGGAGGGCGTCGCAAAAGTGCCATGGCTCTGCGGTGGGAAGCAGGGGAGTTTGCAAATAATGACTAGAGAGCAACAGACCTAATATCAACCTACAGTTTTCTGTGTTTCATGTAAAAGACTTTAGCAGTGTTGCAGACTCGTGCTGATTTCACGTGACGCCCGACATGTAAGCACATGCCATTGCTGCTTGTGTGGTCTTTCCAGCTCTTCATTCATGTTCTGCAAAAAAAGAGTGTTTGCCAAGACGCCTGAATGTTAGCTGAATGTTAATTGTTCAATCTATGCTTGTTTCTCAACATAAATGCAGAGTAAGAAATGAAGCATATTTTATTGTAATGTCTTAGTACAAAAGAAATATATTTAATGTATTTTCATATTGTATTTTCTTGTAAGGCAAGTTTGTATATCCCTGCTCTACACTAAAATATATGAAACAGGATAGCATAAAGTGAGATGTACTGAACTCAGGCAATTGTCCCCCTGCCCCAAACCCCCTACTCCCCCAAACCCCAACATCAGTGCACTAAACACCAACCTGAAATACTGCATAAAGGTTGTTGGTTTTCTTTTCTTTTAAACACAGTTAGTGTTTGACATTAGAGGCACTTCAAATATGGATATTGTCCTTTTCAGACATGATCTTTACCCTTTAATATTCCCATTTAATCGTATCACAAAAGGAGAATAAGTAGCTTCATTATTAAAGTGATATTAATTGCATCACTGTGTTAATGGAAAAGCATTATATTGCTTTGTAATTCGTCCAAAAAGATGTCTGTATGCTTCTGTGAATCCATTTTGGTTATTAAGACCATGAGTATTGCTTGCTTATTCCATGTAAGCCATTTCAAGTACACTTTTGCATTGCTTTCTACTGAAAAGGGAAAAAAAGAATACATTTCAAAAAATGGAAAAAAAAAAAACTTTTGTTGTAACTTAAATGCAAGTGTCCAAATTACTACTACAACAATAAAAATGACTTCCTTCTAAGATGGTTATTCTGTATACTGTCAATATTCAAACAAACTGCACAGCTTTATGCTAGACAAGCAAAAAGAGGTGAGGAATAAGAATATTCCTGTGGTTATAGGCCATTCCACCAGAGCTGCATAAAATCACAATCAAATAACATCTCTGTCCAAATGATGCATTTCAATTCCATCAGAGCTGCGCTGTTAGAACAAGTCACTGGAGCTCAAAAGAACACAATGAAAAGCAAAAGCTGAGACTTAAGCAAGAAAATATTCATCATGAAAAATAGTCAGAGAGTAGTAAAGATTTGCACTTTTAATTTACAAACAATAATCATAGACATTCCTTTGATTCTTTTTATATACAAAAAAATCTGATTTGACAATTCATTTAATTTTACATATGAGCTGGACTGAATAAAGGTCTTTCTTTTGACAAAATTATAATTATCTAGATATATTACACATTAAAAGTGTAAATACTAAAAAAAAAAACCCTGAGGTGTCTAAAAATCACAATAAAACAGAGATTGCTCACCTTTAATCAATCATCGCTGGACATGATAAAAGAGTATAAAGTACAATGACAGCACCATTATCAGTTTTCTGCTTATTTTACAATTGTGGATACAAATGCATACAGTAACTTGTCAGTTGAAAAGGCATTTTCGGTGATAAACTTCTCAGTCAAACAAAAACACTGAAATTCTGAGAATACTAATTCAAGTATCAAACTGAACATGACAATCTGTACTTTGCATCCAGTTGCTTTAAACAGGCATCCTTTGAGGATCTTTTGAGAAAGTTCCCTCCTTGAAGCATATTTCATTTATTTGTTGATTTTTCTTATCACGCTGCCCATTAAGGGAATAATGGTTAGTGCAAACCTGAAATGCGGTCCTGTTGGCTTCTATTTGGACAGACATTTTTAATGGAAAAGCTGATGCTCGCCAGGCACATGGTTAAAAAGTCACACCCCACCAACTGTGCCAAGGAGAATAGTCAAAAATACAAGATTTCCACCCAAATAGACAATCAAGACAACCTTTTTAAAACAAGGTCCCTACGACAGAAAAGAGAATTTTATACCAGGTTAATACTTCTACAAAAAAAGACAATAACAATAACAATACTAATAATTAGAAGTATTTGCATATCTAACCTTGATGCAGGCCTCGTCCTCAGCTGGAACAAACAGAATCTCCTCTTTGTCTTCAGTTTGTATATTTTCAGTGTGGATTTCAACATTTTTGAAAATCTGACCTACAACACAAGATGTGATGCAAGTCAATAACAGAACAGTTAAGAGAACATTCTAAGACTGTACTTCATTCAACAGCATCATCTTTCGCTTTTAGAATTCACAAAAATGTTGTTCTGAACAGCTCCAGGGCAGCATTAAATGATTAGTATTCAGAACCACACACCAATTGCTAAAGTGCATAAAAGCCTTTTATAACAGAATTTCACTGTGCCATTTTTCCCCACTAGCAAAATAACCTTAGTTACTACCATGGGACAAACTTATTGCTGTGTACGGACAAGTAAGGTCCTCTGAGAATGGCAAGAACACCAATAACACTAAAGGAACACTAATTTTATAAATACTATTTAGTAGAGAAAGCTCTTTGCAAATGTGTGTTAAAAAATTCTGACCTTTGGGGAAAAGTCCCCTCCTGTGCACCTCCAGAACCAAGTCTGCCAGCACAAACCAGATCACAAAGCCAGCCAGGACTCCTGTAGAGCAAGGGGCAGGGAGCAGCAGGGCCTGCTGATGGATCCCCAAGCAGATGGCCACAACTAAAGCAAAAAAGGTACATTTGATGTTTATTTTAAATTTTCTTTTTTTTTTTTTTTGCACACATTCATCAGCTTTGGTCTTTGATTGTGTTGCTTATGTTCTTTATGTTCTTTCTTAGACAGTTAGTCTATACATAGACAATTTTATACCTAAGTGTTCAAAATACCAGAAATACGTAAGTAGTTTGCTCATAGCTTCCTCATCATAATCATATCAGTCTCATATTAAAGTATTCCTCATTTGATAATAGGTACACTCTGTTTACACCTGGTCATTTATGCAACTGGAGTACTACAAGTATATCTGGATAGGGATTATCTTAATCAAAATACAGGTGTAAAAGGGCCCAAAACACATTCAAAACAAATTTAAATTAGATCAATCACATTTCAAGAGGTGGTCTGAGATGCATTTTGGCCAGATGTTATACCAATGTACATGCATCCCCTACCGTGAAGGGACCTCACTCTGCTTATTTCTACTTAAGAGGACACTTTCAGGGGGTTTCTCCATATTATCCTGTTACAACCCAGACACTAGTCACATGAAATGGCCAAGTGTAAACAGGGTCAGTGTCACTAATGCAAAGCTAAGTTCTTATACATCAGCACAGGTGCAGGTAGTTTTCTCCACAGTATAAGTGTAGTACATTATATTCTGACAATTATTCCGTCAGTAAACAGCGGCAGCATTCATGGACCCTCTGATTGCATAATTATGTAGGCTGTGTTTCAGGACTTACATTTCAGACACACACTATGTAAAGGTAAACATCAGTGCCTTTGTGAGACTGTGTGGGTTCATGCCAGTTTCCATTTATTTCAATTTTGAAACTGTAAATTCTAAAACTCAAATTGGCATTAAGGATTCCCCTTGAAAGATTTTAAACAGTTTATTTAAGGGAAATAAGTAGAATGAATATATGAAAAATTGAGGATAAGACATTATATTCAAGCAGCCACAGATCCAATACATATAACACAGAGGTATGTCCTATTACACAAGATCAGACGCCAACTCTGACACATGGAATCAATGACTGAGTTATTGCAGAACAAAACTGCCCAGACTTCCTTTTGTGAAGTATTAATAGCTGCACAGTAATGTCCCCGGTGTTCTGGCACTCAGCAGTGCTGTTTAGATGGTGATTTTAACGCAGTGGTGGACTAAAAGCAAAACAATTTAAGTGTGTGGAATTTCCATAATGCAGATTCTGTTAAGTAGAAAAGCTAATAGACCAGAAACATTGGCCTGCTAATGTAAATGGCAAGTATTTCTTTATTTTATATCCTTTGCAACAACCTTTACTATTTATCATTTAACCATTTATGCTCTTAGGCTTTACTAATCAAACTACTGATCTCGACCTACAAGTCTAAAATGAACAAAAACAGTATTATGCCTTTTCGACAGAGATTCACACAGTGCCTATAAAAGATGATGCAAAATATTACTTTCTCTTACCGGCAATGACCTGAGCTACAGTTCCTGTGCCCAAATGTAGCCAGTTAAAAATGTATCGCCTGAAAATAGACATTTTCCAAACATGAAGAAAAAAAATGGAGAACACACTTTTCTTTAAACAATAGTATCAGTCAAGATCTGGACATACCTAGAAGGGTAAAGTTTACTATTTAACACGTTTTGGAATAGCAGTGAAGAAATCAAAATGATGAAGTAACACACTGAATTACATATGGAATTAAAATGTATGGAAGCTAGACATCTACATCACTATTTATATTTCTTTTTTGGAACAAATTTCAAGCATTTAAGCACAAGCCTTAGGTCAAAATGTCTTCAGTATACATATTCAAGTTTTGGCCTGGAATACAAGAAGTTCACTGTAAACAATACTTTAACTGACTTTGCCAGACAAAGATTTGTTACTTCAATGAGGAATAATGTTTTTTACCTGGACGAGTCCGGAGCAGGTCTAAATAGAGCCATGATCGGCTGGATAAGAGCCAGAGCCATAACAGTACAGCCCAAGTAAGGGTGTGAGCCCGCACGCTTAGAAAAAATATACTAAAGTCATTATTTCAGAGAATATGAATATTCCCAACCTTTTTATTCAAACACACAGCACAGCAGCTAGAGAGAACACTTTACTGAATGGCCCTTTGTGAACAATAATGAAAAGTATAATGCAGAATGGTTTGAAAAGGAAGACAATGTGTTGTCTGTTGTTACAAAGTAAAAGAGTGACCTCTGCTGGTGATGCTGTGTAGCCAACAGAGTTACATTACAGAGTTAGTCATTACTGTAGTGGGTCCAGTGAAAAACATATTTCTTGGAATACATGAACGCTAATGCATTGTGCTTAATCCTCAGCAATTTGGGAAATGTGGCAAAAATTCCAGTAGATGGTAATTATAATGGATGGCCTTCCTCTTTCTGTCTCTCATTATTCTGCAGGGAGAGACTGCGTGTGAGAGTATGGCACATTTAGACATGCTGAGGAACAGTCACATGGTCATGCATTTGGTGGCGGGGGCTGAGAGAGAACATGACACACTGTTGAGCATTAGTCACAGACAGACTGCGTGTGTGTGTGTGTGTGTGTGTGTGTGTGTGTGTGTGTGTGTACGTGTGTCTCACCTTGCTCCAGCCTCCCCGGTATATGAAAGGCAAAATGAAGCCAATGGATGTCAGAAGGACTGTCAGAAACATTAGAGCTCGGTGAAACTGTGGACCAAAAAAAAGTTGTCTTGGTGACAACTCACGACAAATACTATTAATGATCCATTACTGAGTCTTCAGCTCCCATATTCCTACCTGAAACCAGACCCTCTGCCCACACAGTGTTGTTTCAGGCCAGTCAGGTTTGAAATATCTGGCTATAATTACTCCAGTGCTGACTGTTGTCATCCAAGCAATGAGCATGAACGCAGCTACAGTGAGAGAAATGAGCTCAGATCAAGATGAACGGTGTTGATGGTATGAATAAGGAGCAGGGTCATATTGTTCAATCTCACCATGGAATTTGATGAGCAAGGGAGAGCGGGAGCCAGTCAAATCCTCCAGAGGCCCAGTAATAAACACTGGATTTGTTGAAATGAGTGGCTGCCGGTCATGTCTATGAGTCCTCCCTATGGTTAATAAATATAAGCAATCCTAATTTTCCAGAATTTTTGGAATAAAAGAGTTTGATTTAGTATGTAAACACCATTCTAATAGTCAGTATTAGCCCATTATTAATCCACTGTTTTTTCATTTACATCACTTATCTGTCTCCAATGCAAGATAAGAAAACAACCTGTCTAAGGAATAAAGAAAGGATATAAAATGGTAATGTAAGAATAAATAAAGATTTCTTTTGGAACATAAAACCACACAAATGTCACAAGAGGAGAAAAAGAGGAGGAAAAAAACCCAACAAAAACATAGGTTATAGCTCTTTAAAATAAAACTAAATGTCAACTGCTTGCTGATAATTAAAGAGAACTGCTGTGAGAACAATAAAATAAATTGTGACTAACCATTCTCTGCTCGACCATGAGCCATGAAAAGGTAGTATGCTTCACTCAGATCTGATCTGTTTTGATTAGGGGCCGGGATGCGTGTATTTCTGCGAAATCTGCACTGGATGACCCCATCAGCCACCCTCCATGCTGTGTCTCTCAAAACATTCTACAGCAGCAAGAGGTCAAAAATCAGAGAGAAAGCAAGCAGACAGCACACTGAAGGCATTATTTACACAAGAGTGCATTTAAAGAACAGTATATGCATATAAAGCATTTGACAATTTCAAGGTTTTGCATTTTTTAAAGTGTGACTCCTCTTTATCAGCAGATGCAGGCGTATACCTCTGATGCAACCACTGGATGTGTCCTTCCCTGAACATAAGCAGCGCTGATGTCAACACGGTCACCTTCATTAATACATAGATAGACATCATCTTCTCCCTACAATCACACACAAACAAACTTTTTTCATATCAGAACATATTCACAGAACATATTCCCTGTTCAAAGTAAATGATACTAGAAAACTAAATGGTACTAGGGAAAAATGCACACATGAAGAGTTACACTACCATCCATTGGTCTGTGGATAAGGCAAAAGAGACGTAACCCGGCGCTGGTCCACTGAGCTCAAACACCACACTCTCATCCTCAGTTCTGAATGACAGAAAGTAACAGAAGGCATCATTCTGTGGGTCACAGTTAGCAGGCTCCCTCAGGCAGGACTTCTTAATGCCACAATCATCTGAGGCAAACTGTAAAGAAGACAAAGAAGAAGTAGAGCAAAATTTACTTACATGCATTACTTGTACCATATTCCTTTTGATAAAAAAAAAAATCAAATTCTGATACAATTCTGAAAAAGTGTGTTTCTTTTTTTAAAACTAAACTCTGAGTTTCAATCGTTAAATTATGTGGCTCATAAACATCAGAATATTAGCATCACTGTTCAGCACATGCCGATTTTCAATCATTAATTTACATGGCAAATACTAATACTAATATCAGTGTTCAGCACATGCTGGAGATTGAGCAGGTCTACTGGGATGGAGCTATGAAAGAGAAAAAAGTTATCAAAAAAATCATGATATGCCGAACTGGGACTGTTTCAAGTAGGGTTTATATGTAATCAGGTATTCTGGAAAGTTAATACGTCAGCTCAAGACAGCTTAAATGGTAGGATTTGCAGCTCCAAAACAGAGACTTTGCCAAATTTTGAGGCTTTGTTTGTGTGTAACTCCAGTCCTAATAACTTTAATTTCAGCCTTTTGACTGACTTGTTCTTACTTGCTCAGAACACATACAGTACAGCTGTACTGATAAAAGCACGCCTTCAGTATTAAAAAAAAAAAACATTGTTTAGGTGAAATGAAACTTTCTGTAATTTAGTTATTGTCACTGTAGGCACTATTTAAAAAATCATGATACAACTCTTGGTGCAGCTGGGCTTACAGGGTGGGACAGAGTTCCCGGAGGTGTGGTTGTCTTATCTATTGCTTGTCTAGTTGTGGACCATGGTGGAAGAGGAGGTGCGCCATCCATAGACACAACAGGACCTGCGATCCTGACCCAGTACAGCTTGTAGTTCTGAACCACAGACACCCTGAAACCCACACAGTACACAGCACATCAGCTGACTGTAGGAAATGGTTTACACCTTAATCTCTATGGTGTGGAGAAGGCCCAGAGTTCAGTTCCTAACTCTTTCTACTTACATAACTTAAATATTATTCGTATCACAATTACAGACTAATTTGTAGTAGTTGAATAATGAGTCTTAAAATTAACATCTCCATAACAAACCAAGGATATAAGGCAGAAAAAGAACAGAAACAGTGTGCACTTACTGAAACTGGATTCTTGGTGGAGAGTCCTGGGGTGCAGTCCAGATAACTTGAACTTTCGTCTTATGCTTGGCACTAGTGTGACTCACTGCAGAGCCCTTTCAAAACAATTCAAAATGAGGTTTGAGCACACTATGAAACTGGGTTACACAATGTTTATCACGTTGTCTTTGCTTTTGAAAAATTAATGTTTATGTAATATTCTGAAGTTCCCAACCTCTTTGCTGCCACACTGGAGAAGCTGTGAAATGGTGGGATTGAGGAGAGTAAACGATCCGATAGCTCCAGCGTCAGGATTTCCTGCATTTCGAGCTTCTATGAGGAAGCCTTTGAAGTATATACTTTTGTTTTCTGAAGGCACCACTGCTAAAGTTACTGCGAATATAAAATATAGGCAAATGCTGTAAAGGCATTATCAACATTCTTTAAAGTTTGATTAGAGGCATATCAAAACATTTGAAAAACACAAAGTCACTGTGACACAAAAACAGAGTATTTTAAGTGGCATGTACATAAATTGATGTTACAGTATTGCCAATGAGCAATTCCAAGAAGCAAATTACAGATTACAACACACATTAGTGCATCCTTTGAGCAATTTTCTTTATAAATACAAAATTTCTCAGCAAATATATAACAACCAGAGACATGCACTGCTCAGCTGGACACCAGAATATGTTGCAGTTATAACCCAGCGTTAATATCTAAATACCTGTAATTTGATCTCCAGGGCTGAATTTTGACTTATCCACAGATATGCTGTATGGTGGAGATTCAGGACTGGACTCGTGCCTGTGCATGGGCACCATGTCGTCACAAGCTTGGGTTACCTTCCCATTGTCGAAGCAAACAACAGTCTTTAACCTCACATTAAAGAGGATTACCAGAGCCCAGACCTTCACAGGGATCTGAAAACAATAATTAAAAAAGTTAGAGAAAGGCTTACACTTTTAAACTTCTTGTCTAGCGAGCTTTGACTCAAGCAAGCCCAAGTTACATCTTTACTGTTGGTTTACTGCTGAATAATCAGTCCTTGCTACACAAGCTGCACTTAGAGATAAGAAAACAAGTGCCTCTGACACTCCAGAGCTCCTTCACAAAGTCCTGTAATGAAGTCAGTAGCATTTTGTCTTATAAGTAAAAATGATTGCTGAAAAGAAATGAAATACTAGGTTGACAGACGGCTTGTAAATGTCATGCTCTGCTACTGTACATATTTTACTCAAGGTAGAGAAATGTCAGTATTGTTTTTGACTCGCTTTTAACTCGATCTCTTCAACTAAAGCCTCTTAGCCTCGTACTTCAATGAAATATTAAATATTAACTCGTGTGGCTGAGCTGAGACACCATTCCAGTTAGGCTTCAAGTATTCAGTCTGTATTCAGTGAAATAAAAGTTTTATTCTCCCAAGGTCAGAGGCAGTCGTGGGTTTAATGCTGTTTAATCAAGTTTTGCTCCAGTTTCTGACATTAAAACATTAAAAGTTACGCTTTTTTGCCTTCTTTTTAATGAAGGATACCTTCTGTTTTAATCTAGCACTGAGTAAATTCCTGAATAAGAGACAGACATGCTGTTCAGTTTATTCTCTCTACTTCCTCATACGGAACGTGAAGAAAATAATTATAAACGTGTACACAAATACAAACTCGTTTACCTAAACACGTAAAAACAGATACAATGTTACGTATTAATTTAAGTGCTACAAAGTAAACCTACCTCCATGTGTTCTTCCGTAGACTCTAAACAGGGACGGTTGTAGATGAAGCCTCCTGATTGGCTCACGGAGCAGGGAGACGTCACGTGACAGAAAGTCTGCCTTCACTCGACTTTTCCATCTTTTCTTTGACCGGGGTGTCACACAGATTTCTGTGACTCTAGGAGGCGCTGTTTCTCAGTTTTGCCGTTGAATGAACGTAGAGCCCCTTGCCTGTACGGGCTCGATACGCAGTTTACGTAAAACTCTTCCAGCGATTAAAACGCACGGCCCGAGGTCCGCCTGATTCTGTCAAGATATTCTCACGTTTGCACAAATATATGTCAGAAATAAAAAAGTGTTATTTTATAGTCTATATACAAAAAAGAGGTTGGTTATATGGATACTAAAGTCTACAGGACACATTTGAATCAGTGCTTGGTATTTGAGAACGTGCGATCCACCAAAAGCCAAGTGGTGCAAAAGCCTCAGAACCCAAGCCTTTGTCAAAAAACAACGTGAAGGTCTGGTGGCAAGGTCAGGTGTAGAAGGAAGCAGAGCAGATGGAACAACATTGTTGTGTCCTGTGTGATTAAAGTGTCCCAGAAATTTCAACAAACCTCATATTCTCATGTTTTTTTTATATTTGTAGTAAGACTAGAAATGTGTTTATCTAAGTAATAACAACATATTTAGTTCTGTGCCATGAGGTATATCCTCATGTACATCGGTGACATTAAACAACAGCTGTGATAATGCATGAAAAGAATGCAAAGAAAGAAAGAGTGCCAGGCCACTCAATCAGGTCAGGAATCAGAGCTCTACTTACACCTCAAGGACAAGATAAACACCTTTAAGAATCAAAATGTACACATTTTATGTATCTTTGTCAAGCTGGACCAGCCACATAGATGTCATTTACCCTGTGGATGTGTTGTAGTTATACCTAATGGTATGCTCTCAACTTAGGATCAAGCATTTGATCTCTAAATACTCAAGTGCACCTGGTTCATCTACGTAGGAAGATGGAATTTTACATGATCTTTTTTTGCAGGAGATATACAGGCAAGGGTGGGGTTGTTGATCATTATGTCATAAAAATAAGATTAATAAGGATTGGAGTTTTAGCAAATCACCACATCAGTGGCTTCAGTATATTAAGTTACAGATCAAAAGGTTTAAATATAGGAAATAAATGTAATACAAAATATAGAAATATTTAAAAAGAATTCCTATTTCTGCACAGACAAGCATCCCTAGTATGATTAATTTGTTGCCAAATATTCTGGCTTCCTCATTTTCAAGTTTCTCCTTATCAATAAGATAAAGCATATAAATTTTAGTATTAATAAAATTTGACAAATCATTTCTAAATGTTGTCTCCAGTGATGTAGCTGTGCTAAGCTACCCATCCTTTATTGGCACACCCACCCTGCCACCTCCTGGACTTTAGCAGGAGTAATACTTCTCAGTGATCTCATCTGAGGATTGTAACAGTATCTTGGTCGCAAACGGCACAGTGTCCATCTTTATGTTCTAAAGTTGGGGTGCACCAGACATCAGAGTCGAGACACTTTTGCTGCCTAGCAGTTTCTTGCTGTAAGGCAAGTGTAATCTTCATACCTCCAAGTCTTTGGAATGGCACCATGCATTTTGGAAATAATTTCTATTTTTTTGTGTTCCACATTATTTTCCGTAGACTCCAAATTCTGTTTTGTTGCAGTTCTGTTGTATTAAATCCTGTAACCTTGACCGGATTTTCTTTACAGTCTATTTTTCTCTTCCACTCTCACACTGCGTGCTGTATTAAGATACAGAGAACACTGCTCACCTAAGAGATCCCATTCTTTTCCTTCATTTGTCTTAAACCATTCCTTGGCTTTTCCGATCATTCTTTCTGCTATCCTGTTGCTAGCGGGTTTGTATTTTACTGATAATTCCTGTTCTATCTGTTTCTTTTCCATGTAACGTTTTACTTAGAAGTTTTTAAATACACTTGCATTGTCACTTCTAATTCTTTGCGGCCTTTTCCAGGCTGTCTTTGTATGATCTAAACTGTCCACCACATATTTAGAGCTTTGTCTGGTTGATGGGAATATAAGAACCTTATCATCTACACCATCACATAATCAATAAGAAATATGTATTTTCTTCTTTGTTTTAGGTATTATTAGTCCTGCATAATCCACTGATCATTCTTCATTCAGATTTTCTTGCTTTATTGTGCTAAAGTGTCTGCTAAAGTGCTAAAGTGTCTTTGCCGGTCATCACTTTTCTGCACTGCTCACACTTGAATTTCACTTCTAGGTACTTCTCTCTCTAGTTTGAAGATATTTAAACCTACTTCTCTAAGCTTTTTTCCAAGTAAGTTGGTAGATGCATGTGCGCACTTCTGCGGATCTTGCAAAAACATTGTCTCTGTTTACGATATTTATGCGTCTCATTTGAACTAATTCATCAACCTCACAGTTTCCCTTCACTATTTTCAATAGCGGTTCATATGGCTGTTTTGGTGATAACTATGAACCCTGAGGCCTTCTAACATCTTTTTCGAACATATTCTGTTCCAAAGTGTTTGCTGTTGTTACTGGGTTGCCTTTACTATTATTAAAACCATTCTAAAAAGTTCTTTATGCCCAACTCTTTTGCATTTTGTAACCAATTATCCACAGTGAGTATGTCAACCTGCTGTGCTGATCCTCTATATTCACCTATTTTTGGGATATCTTTTTCTTTCCTTGTTTTAGGATGTATCCCCAGTAGCCCTTTCCTCGATATTCTGCTTTTTTTGGCAACTATTGGTATATAAAATTATTAAGCTTTGTTGACTTCCATTTCTTCTCTCTGGGCTTTTTTTTTTTTGTGCAATTTTTTGGCATGAATTCCCAATGCTAATGATGTGCAATGGTGGGGATTCTGCCAAGTTGATGAGATTCTTTCTGCAGTTAATTAAGGATAGGTTGTTTGTCTTAATTATATTAATGCACTTGCTCAAATAATTTATATTCTTTTTTTATGAAACTAAAACTCTTCAGAGTCTTTCTTCAGAGTCCAATGACCATTTGTTTTCTGTGGCACTGAATAGGTCTGAATACCTCCTTCAGTAACATGAACTGAGTTGTTTTCAGAATTTACTTCTATTTTTTGGGTTAATCTCTTATTTCTAATGCTCCTGAGTTCAGTATTGCTTCACATAGTTCTTCTTTGGCCTGTTCTGCTTTTCTCTAGGATCGATTTTCCATAGGTTACTACATTTTCACTGGCTCTTCTTTTATCTACAGTTTCCTTCAAGACTTGTACTTGGTGAGTACTGGCCATTATTCTTATTGTTTCATGGCCCTCATCTCCAGTGTCTGTCAATGGTGAATGGAAGTTGAATGCTTATGCTTTTAAACAAAATATTTCATAGTTTCAAAATGAGATAAACCATGTGCACTGAAATAAGTGTCACAAGGGTGCAGCTGATTTGACCTAAAATTTTCATGTAGGATTGATGTATTATTTTCTGTAATGTGTTCAACTTCATTTTTTTAGCTGAACAGACTCGATTAGACAAACTCCACCACTAAAGCAGAATGATCCATTGGGTCAAAGCTTTAAAACTGTACGTGCGCTTGGGTCCTGTGCACGTACCTCCAACAAGCCCGCCATTACTGCTTTCCTCAGGTAAGAATGAAAAATGGAACCTGTGAATGTAAATATTTGTTCTAATATCTTAGTCGAGAACATGATTTTATGTTAACGTTTTAAGGTTAGTATTGGGTAGAACATAGTTATGTAGAACATGTAGAACATCTAGTCTAGCAAGCAAGTAAGTTAATTTCACATAGATTGGTCGTCATTACCTGTTAATTTGGAAATGCTGCATGTGAATGTTATTATTATTAATATTATTATTAATATATAAATGTTTTTTTGTTTTAGCTAGCCATATTAAGCTATTTTTGTCATGCAAGAACTAATTAATGGCAAGAACTGCAACAACAAGGGCACGAGGTGCGATTTTTGAGTTAGCTGTTAAGAAAACAGTTCTGTGTTGCGTGTAGAGAAACTGGGAAAAGGCTTTCTCCACATGTACGCAGGTGTTTTAAAAACGTTGCTTTTTCTGGGCCTGTTGGTCTTTCATCCACACACAAAATGCGTTTCAGTTTCCTTGAAAACTGAGTTTTTGCAAAACTCCAGGGTGAACATTGTCAGAAGCTGGTTTAACATGTTGTGGACAGCCATTTTTTTGCGTTTTATGTGGGCACAAATGTTTTAAAGTAGTGCTTGTGTGGACAGGATTATATTATAATTAGGTGATTTTTTTTCCAAATGTGTAAACACAGTGAACTTTATAAAGAAGCCGAATACTTTCAACATGTAAGAAATCATCTGAAGAATTATCAGTCAGTCATATGTATGTATGTTGGATGTTCATTCAAGACAAATGTTTATGGGTGTTTTCATATGCATAAATGGAGAATTCATAAATCTGCAACTCTGAATGATTTCAAACCCGAAATATTGATAAGAGCAAATTCTTCCCAAGCAGCAGAAGAATCAAATGAATGTTTTGTTGTAGACCAAACCAATGAGGGACTGATGTCTGAAGAACTTTTATATGCAATGGAGGACTCAAAAGTCATGGAGGATATTGAGCTTAAACTGGCAGCAGTCCTGCTAAAATTGGTAGGTGTTTATTTGGTGCCTGGTGCTGGTGTTAATGAATTCCTTGAAGAGCTTGAGTGTTTGATTGGCTCGGTTGCTGTCGCTGTTGTAGAAAAGACTATAACGAGCTTGTTACCGGATCACAACTGCAATGCAGAACTGGACGTGGTCCAAAACATAGTGACATCACTTTGCAATTCAGATCCTGTTAAGGAAGCTATAAAGAGGCAAGGCCTTTTATCTACTGTCTGGTAGATGTGTGTACCTGCAGTAGGTGTGTTTTGTGTAATTTGTGTACCTGCAGCAGGTGTGTTTTGAGTATTTTGAGTGTTTTGTGTGTTTTGTGTGATTTGTGTACCTGCAGCAGGTGTGTTTTGAGTGTTTTGTGTGATTTGTGTACCTGCAGCAGGTGTTTTGAGTGTTTTGTGTGATATGTGTACCTGCAGCAGGTGTTTTGAGTGTTTTGTGTGTTTTGTGGGATTTGTGTACCTGCAGTAGGTATGTTTTGTGTGATTTGTGTGTTTTGAGTGTTTTGTGTGATTTGTGTACCTCCAGCAGGTGTTTTGAGTGTTTTGTGTGTTTTGTGGGATTTGTGTACCTGCAGCAGGTATGTTTTGTGTGATTTGTGTGTTCTGTGTGTTTTGTGTACCTGCAGCAGGTGTGTTTTGTGTTTTGAGTGTTTTGAGTGATTTGTGTACCTGCAGCAGGTGTGTCCTGTGTGTTTTGTGTACCTGCAGCAGGTGCGTTTTGTGTGTTTTCAGTGATTTGTGTACCTGCAGCAGGTGTGTTCTGTGTGTTTTGTGTGATTTGTGTACCTGCAGCAGGTGTGTTCTGTGTGTCCTGTGTGTTTTGTGTACCTGCAGCAGGTGTGTTCTGTGTGTTTTGTGGGATTTGTGTACCTGCAGCAGGTGGGTTTTGTGTTTTGAGTGTTCTGTGTGTTTTGTGTGATTTGTGTACCTGCAGCAGGTGGGTTTTGAGTGTTCTGAGTGTTTTGTGTGATTTGTGTACCTGCAGCAGGTGTGTTCCCCTGATCCCCTTCAGTCTCTTTAAAAATCAGGAATCCAGTTTTTAAAAAGCTCCACACCACTGAGATCATCAGTTTTAAACTATTTATTTATTAACTGAGTACTGTCCAGGAGCTTTCCAGCCGTAGCCGTGATCTCACTGTCCTGTTCCTCCGTTCCTCAGCCGCTCCACAGGTCCAGGAGCAGAGCTGCGACGGCTGCTGCTCCTCTGAGAAGTAGTATTCTATGTCTATGAGCAGTGTCAAATGAACTGGAACCGAATGTCAGGTGACTTTTCTTCCCATAAATTATAATAAAAGTCATTGTTTGATTTCTCATTTACTAATAATTCATAGACAGCATGAGACAGAAATGTTCTACTGTTTTGCCTAAATATATGTGTAAATATACAATATAAATATGCTGTATATGCATTATTTAATATTAGGGGTGTCACACGATTAAAAAAATTAATCTAATTAATTACAAGCTCTCTGATTAATTAATCTAAATTAATCGCACACATTTTTGCTGTAAAAGTATTTTAAAAATTAAATGAATTTTGGCATATGAGTGAATGAATAATCAACATTACAGACTTTCAATGTCTTTTATTTAATAACTGTTTTTGGACTGTTCGTGTGCAGTAATGGTCACGGCAATCAAAAATATGACCTAATATGCTGAAGGAAAAAAAAATGCTTCAGCAAGAACAATGATAGATCTAAGTCCATCTATAAGGTGCAGTTTAAGACAATGTACATACACGCACGGAGGTTCTGATGAATTATGCTGCCTTGTCGAAAATGCTACCGTAGTGCAAATCGACAGCTAGTGTCTTATCTATTTATGCTACATTGAAGCTTGTAGCTATACAGTCAGTTTAGCACTGATAATGATGAGAAGTAGGCAAATAATATGCATAATTCGAGAAAAAATATATGTATTTAAATGAGAAGAGCCTAGATAGATAGATGGATCTTTAGAGGTGCATAGAGTCAGTTTATACAGTCAGGTTCTAACACTGAGAAACACTACCGTGAAGCGGGGAGTTCTGACGATTTATGCTGCCTTGTCAAAAAATGCTACCGTAGCACAAATCGACAGCACAGTCTATCGATTCATGCTACCCTGTGGAAAAATGCTCCCTTGAAGCTTATACAGCTACCAGTGTCCCAAGGTAGCGCAGATTTATGGGCATGGCACTGAATCCCAAGACTGTGAAACTGCACATGCGCAGAAGGGCACGGTAGCACATCTCGATGGGTAGCATGTTTCGACAGAACACCCAGGACCGGGTTAAAGTCACGTGGTGCGATTAATCAGTGTTAATTTTTTTAACACGTTATTTTTTCTGTGATTAATTGATCGAAATTAACATGTTAATGCGACACCCCTATTTAAAATCCATTAAACATATGCACAGACATGCAAGTTTCTACACAAGAGTCTATACTGACGTTTTGAAGCTAATATAACAGAAGACACTGGAAAATAAAAAAGATTTTGGGGAACACAGTCAATATGAGGCAGAAATGTTATAAATGTTTTGGCTGAAGTGTGTGAATGTATACCCAGGTGTCTCTGGATCTTCTTCTTGCTTTTAATTGTACGCATCCTTTGGGAGGAATTAATGTCTCATGGAGTGTCATTTTAGGATTTAGGATTCCCATCACTTTTTGTCAAGGTCCATTTCGTCCTCACCACTTTTGGAAAGACTCATACAGTAAGTAATCCTCTGTAAGCCCAGCATCCAGCTGGCATGAACAGCCTATTGTCCAACATGAGGTTGAGGAGGTTCAGGGAGTTTGGCTTTGCATGCCTTGGTGATCAGCACCCCATGACTGAGACATGTGACATTTTTTGTGCCCTATAGTGCCACCCTAGATGACTGCCTAGTTTACCTATATGAACACACTGACCCTGACTGCAGGAACAAGCACCCTCAGCTCTCAACACTCTTTCAGTGAAACAGCACTCAGTCGCTCAGTCATCACTCGGTTTCAGTCACATGCATTCGTTAAGTAAGAAGAACAAGAAGAAAACTGATTAAAACTGATCAGCACATTTTTTGACTGTAGACAAAACCCAGATGGACAGAAGACTACTCAAGATCATCATTCTTATTAACGGAGAACAAACTGAGTCTGCATGCGTCTTAATCCAGGCTGAGTGGCCAGGCTTGAGGAATTCCAGAGCACTGTAGTTCAGAAAATATAATACACAACCGGCCTGTGTGTATGGCAGAAAATTAAAGTCAGTAATTTGTGCATGAATGGCGGCACAAAGAACAGTGATATTTGCCTCAAAACAGTAAAAACAGTTGAGAACAACCATGCGATTGTGCATAATTGATGTCAGACTTTGAGTATAAAGGGGAAGGGCATGATCTGAAGAGGAAAGCCCTCCGGCAGCTCGTTTGAAAAGCTTTTCCCCGCTCATCCCTCATCACTCACTTTTTCCATCTCCTCTGTCTGAAAAATGATAGCACAGTCAAGCACGAATGGGCTTTCCGTTTGATATTTGTTTACATGGTGCCTTATTATTCTCAAGATTACAGTATTACAGGACACAGTAACAATACTTTTAGTGACTCAATAACGTCCCAGAGGAGTCCATTTCCTACACTCCTCCTCTGTCCACCACTTAATCGCTTAGAGGAAATGTGTCTTGAGTAATGTCAGGGTGCACATCAAACGAGACATAACCAATACCAGTGCATGACAGAGAGAGAGAGAGAGGGAAAGAGGGTCTGTGTACAAGTGAGTGAACGCTGTATTGCCACATTAGGCTTGGGAATCCATTACCTACTTGACTGCTATGCTGTTTTTAATTAACTGTTTATTGAGTTTTAGGGATGTCAAAAGATATTTCGTCTGTGGTTTGTATTAGCTGAAAGCCCTTAGAGCACTCTGTGCTAATTGATCTATCCACAAAGAACCACACAACTTCTTTCAAAGGGATGATGGAATTGTTCCGAATGCAGCAAACCACAAGGGTGAAAACAAATCTCAGCATTTGTGAAACTGAATGTAGATCCATTATTTCACCTGGACATCTACTGGTGTTTTATTCTTTTTGCCAATTCCCATTACATGATGCTACTCTACACTGAGAGGATGAAGGCTAGCATGTGTTTCCTCCTAGACACATGAAGCGCAACTGAACATCCTTGAACGGCTAATATTATTAACGCACTTGGAGGAGACCACTAACTGCCTGTTCTGTTATGTCAGCTAACAGATGCCCACCCTGGCTAAAAGGACCTCAGGATTCACGTTCCACAGTGCTCCACTGGAAGCCAGCTAGTGAGGCATGAGAGGAGCTTTGGAGAAAAGTCCTTCAGTACTGTTCACTTCAGGGTGTCTTCAATCCAAAAATAGTGACACATCTGAGACATTTCCGCCTACCTAATGGACATGTTCTCATTCAGAGAAAAGTCATCTTTCTGTCCTTTATTCCACAGGACTCAGACTCAGACTTTCAGCTTTAAAATAAATGTTTTTCTATGACACAATAAAAAATGTGAAAAAGCTTCAATTCAAAACTGCTGTGATGTGCTGTGATGTTTTGAAGTAGAAGTTCTTCAGTAACATAATGCACAAAGTGTGTTTAGATAATAATAATAATAATAATAATAATAATAATAATAAAAGGAAGAGGAAGAAGAAGAAAACCTTAGGACAGGATACCTTAGTACATAATTTTATGAAGTAGTTGAAGACATTATAATAAACTTGTTTTTTTTAAATAAATCTATTGGTTTTACACATTATTTCTGTATTTTAATTTGCAATTTCTTATTAATTAATTTCTATATTAATTACTTAAGAAATGTTCTGTATGTTTTATTTAATAATGGCAACATTAATAAAAACAAGTAGTAACAAATGATGATAATAATGTCACGTGCAGGGTTCAGGGAGTGAAGTGAGGCGTAGATGCAGGGCTCCTTTTTGTAAGGTTTTATTAACAAAACACGAACTCACACAAAAGGAAACTCAAAAAAGGCACGAGGGCCCAAAAC
>JBBPCZ010000007.1:12556345-12608247 GCA_037974445.1 Brycinus macrolepidotus | reverse complement strand
AGTTTGCGTTCTGTCTGGACTGGCCACCTGCCTAATAGCTCTCTGCTCTCAGGGAAATACATCAGTGACCACATAATTCAGAGCAGTAAATTAGTCCCAGGCCAGCCATAAGCCTAAATGCATTATGATCTTTAAAAGTTTTATCATCAGATAGAAGTGATAGCACAACTGTTGAATCACTGCATTAGCAGTGCAGCACCTAAAAGCAATTTAGCTGTCTTGTGAACTATTTCTTTAATATGAGTTCAAGTACAATATGTTTAAACCACATACCAAAATTATTATTTATACATCTTTTAATTCATTATTTATGTCTTTTCTTAAGTACATTTATGCATTATATTTATCTCATTATAACCATGGATGCTTTAATGCTCCTGTTCAGGCTTATGCTGGATTCTACTACACCGCCTGGGCTCTGAATGTGAAGGGCTCCAACAGTCGAGAGAAGTTTAACGCCACCATGTGGTCTTTCTGCTCAAATGACTGGACAACAGTGAGTACCTCTGTCACTGTCTGTGCACATCGAAAACAATATTCTTTGAATCAGGAACAAATATAGCTGAATCTAAACACCATTTCATGCTTTCTTGTCCTTTCTAGCTCAAGAAAAAGCACAACATAACAGAGAAACACTTGAAATCTTACTGTTTCTCTGCAAACTACGTCTATACAATTCTCAAAGACGGATACAAATTCAATACGGACAACTGGAAAAATCTCAACTTTCAGAAAGAGGTGCAGTTTTATAAACATGAAAATGAAAGATTGGTCAGTGTGAAAGAGGCATTTCACAGCACTGTTGCCAGCAATATTTTACACAGTTTACAATGCTCACTCCTTCTTTATGTGTTCTTTTCTGCTGTCTAATTCTAAAATATTTAAATTGGTTCTGAATTCAATCACTGAGTTGTAAACAGAGTCGAGTTCAGACTGGTTTGATGTAAAGTAATTAACTGTATAAAAGTTCAAATTTTTTTGCAGTGGGGGTGATGCAAACATGAATATTTTATTTACTATCCAAAACCACCAGGGATCCAACACAAGTCTTCTGGGTTTTATATGTCAACACTGATAAAATAGTTGCAAAAAAAGTTTTCATTTTGTCTTACTGCCCACAGCTCTCCGCCCTCTATGTGTTTTAAATACACATTTATGATTTTGATGTAAAACTATTGTAAAACAGTGAGTCATGAATCAGGTAACATTTCATGTAACCATTTCATGTAGCAACTTTCTGTGAGGGAGCTTTAAGAAACATTAAACGCTTGGGACGTCTGGTTTCCATCATCCGTGCATTACACAGTTCTGACTCAGTGAGTTAATCTAGAACAGAGCGTTTCACATCAGACCGCTCTGAACGACTTGCTTACATCTTAATGGCTGAATATTTTTGAAACCTTTTAAAGCTGTTTTAGGAAGGTCAATATATAAAAATTAGTAACTGGTGATGTTTTACAGGTGAATTACACAAGTGTAGCCTGGTCTCTGGGCTACATGCTGTCCCAGTCTAACATGATCCCGGCCGAGGCAAAGCTCCTGAAGCTGCCCATCCCCAACACTGTCTTCGCTGGGCTGCTCTTCATTTTCTCCGCTCTAATCATCATCACCCTCATGTTCCTCATCATCACGCTGGTGCGCTTCTGTTATTGATGACCCTGAAAGCCCTGCTCAGGAACGCAGCTTTGGCCTTTGAGCAGCAGCACTAGAAGAGCACACCCACTGAAAGAGAGGAATATGTATGTTTACCAAGTGCTCTGTACTGCTGTTTCAGCAGTCCCTGACTGGGGCTTCAAACATGGGAACACCACGGGGGTCTCCACTGTCTGAGGTACAGACATCCCAGCCAAAGACGTCCACTGCACAACAGTACATGTAGCCTATGACATATTATTGCAGATAAATGAGGGAGTTATGTTCATTTTTGGATTGCAAAATAAAATAAGATTACCTGGTATGATGGCGCTAGTTTTTTTTTTTTCTTCAAACTAGCTTTTGCAAACAAGCCGTGTGAAATCACTGACAGCTTTTTTCTTTTCTAGCTGCCCTCATATTTCATTATTTTTGTCATTATATGTATTATTTTTGATGTCAGATTCGTAGTTCAGGCAGTTCAGAGGAAGTAAAGGTTCTACACAAGTGTAAAGCCTATTTAAGACCACGTAATAAAATAAATCAGTATTGTATAACAGTCAGCCAATACCTGTCGCAATAGCTCATATTCTGGACACAATTCACCGAGAACCATGTCTCCGCTCTTTATTCACTCATAAACACACCGTTACATATCGTTTCAACTGATTTTAACACGACATAAAACTACACATTCAGCTCAGTACCTTTAATGAGCTTAACATATTATTTCATTGATAAAAATTACATTTGAACTGGAAGCGCTTTTACTCAAACACAAAGCCCCATTCTCAGTACAGTTCCAGTGTATTTTTACACGTGATACTTAACTGACTAATTAAGGCACAACATTGTAAACTGCGCTATATTTTAGAGTTTTTGGTAAATGTGTTGATGAAAGACTTTGAAAACTGAGTATGACATTGTATTAGGGACTAATAATGATATTATAGAACAAAATAGCTCAGATATGTTCAGGATACAAAAATTGTTCAGAGTCAAATCAAGTCTTTATGTTAAGAGTCTAAATCAAGGTTTATGTCTGTTTATCAATGTCTAATGGGGTAAAATAATCACTGGCATGCGTGTGGCATGTTAGGACTTTTTAAAAACCTGTTTTCACAGATTTGTACAGTCTCTTTGGTTTGTGTGCTCTTGGAATTGGCTGGAAAGTGAAGTACTTTATTTTAAAATGTTTGCAAAAAAGAGAAATGTCACATCAAAACAAGGCCTAATGGTCATCCTATTACTTAGGCCATGCCTTAATAGTTTTTTGGACTGATGGACCTGAATTTGGTCCTGTATTTGTGTCTTATTTCATTACTTTGTGCATTGTGTGTTTTGGACAGGTCTGACTGCATGTCGCCTTTTGCAACACTTGGTTTGGATGAAATATGTATAACTGTATTCTTAGTAAATGTAATGGAAGTTAATCAATAACATTGTTTCAAGATCGCAGTAAATAATAAATAAATAATAAATAATAAATAAGTAAATAAACAATTATTCTGTGATAATAATGGGACTTAACTGGTTTCCAAAACTGACTCTAACACTAATCCAAACCTGCCAGTAGAGGGGCAACATTGTGTTATACAATTATGATGAGCAGTGTTACAATATTATTTTAGAGGGGAAAGAATTAAAAAGCACATCTGTTCCACATGAAAAGAACCACTGGCTGTCTATCTGATGTGCAGGGAAGATTTAATCTTATAACAGCTCTTCTCTGTCTGCATGGTGTGACATGCACTGCGTTTTAGTAATAAATCTCTGCACCACTGTGCAATATTCTGCATAAACCAGTCTCAATCTATATGCAAAACCAGGTCTGATACTAATATAAATTTACAAATCTGTCGGTAGAGGGCAGCATTGTCATGCATCGTGTAACAATTATGAGGAGAGTTATAGGTAGTAGTGTGTGTGTGTGTGGCTCTAATTAAGTTCTTCATGAAAAGAGCCTCAGAGCCACTGGCTGTCTCATTTATGGGGGAGAAATTTAACTGAGTGGGGTTCTTCTCCATCAGTATCCAATTTTAATATACTGTCCCAGCATGTGTGTGTATGTGTGAGAGAGAGAGAGAGCGAAAGAGAGTGTGTGTGAGAGAGAGAGAGAGAGAGAGAGCGCGAAAGAGTGTGTGTGAGAGAGAGAAGCCTTTACACGCTTTTTTGTATAGTTTTTCTTACAAAACCTCTTCACCACCGTGCACCCTCTCATAACCCAGAGAGGAACTTTGTGTGGGTTCTTCAGATTTTCTCCAGCTCCACCATGGCGTCCATGCGCTTCTCCTCTCCCTCTGTTCTCCTGTCTCAGCACATTCCACCACTACGAGGACCAAACCCGGGGATCCTGCACACACACACATACACACATGCGCGCAGTGCACGGGGCTGCTTCTCTGAGGAGAAGATCGTGAACTTGTGGCAGCTCTCACTGGAGCTGGAGGTGCACACGGGGCTGAAACCTGCACTAGCATTCCGATTTCTGCACACACACACACACAGCCTGCAAGAGAAGAGCCCTGTGGTAGAAAAAAAAGGGCAGATGAGTGTGGATACAGTGGGGTCCTGATGAGCTGCGAGTGGCACCTCTGCAGTACCACGTTGTTGATTCACGCGTGAGGAATGAAGATGATGTGGCGATGAAAAAGCTCACCAGGGAAAGTCCTGCAGGGACACCGAGCAGCTTAGACGAGCAACCGGTGCACACACTCGCCCCTGATCATGGTAAGAGCAGCCAGTCTGGTCCTGTTCTGCATGTTTTAAGTCGTTATCTCGTGCAGTTTGGGTCTAATGGGAAGCAGGTCAGCCTCCCCAGCGCGCAGACCCGCAGTGGAGAGTTTCATGTACCTCAAACAGAACCATCCAACCATTTTCACATGGCTGAACACACTGCAGGCTCGCTGACGAGCACAGCAGGACCTCCTGGCCACGTTCAAGCTGCTGCTGAGGAAGCATGAAAGGCTGCTTTCCCCATTCTCCCCAAAGCACTGTGGAGATCAGCTGAACTTTTAGGGAGCCATTCTCTCTCTCTGAGTTGTTTTGATGTTCTTTGCTGCACATCAGGCTCACAAAGTCCTTTGAATTCCAGCTGAACACAAAGGAGCTCTGCACACTGAAAACAGGATCATATTAGAATATATATCAGATTCAGGTGGATTCACCATTTCTGCATGCACACAGTCTATTACACCAACAGGCTTTTCTTTCAGTTGACTTGCTCTTGGCCATGTGCTTTATTCATTTGGAAATGATGCACACAGTGGAATAAAATGCATGGCAGTGGCTTCAGCATTGGGGATTTTGCTGCATGCTTATCATGTATGCATCTTCAGTCACACACACACAGATACACACTTACATGCATTCACATATACAAATACACCCACACTTAGACAGTTGTTCTTTATTTCCCGCTGGGTTTCAGTTGTTATATGTGGCAGTACTGTATGAGTGCTCCCACCAGAGTCCTTCACTGTTCAGACAAAAGCTCAGCAATGAGGTGCTGATCAGTGACACGTGTGGAGTCTGCTGTTGTGTGTGGTCTATCTCTGCCTGCATAAGATTCATGCTCACATATTTACATTCAGTATTATCCCATGGGTATTACTGTTACATTCCCTGAATGTAAATGACTGGCAAGCATTTTAAATAAACTCCACTCTACCAAATTGGAGGCTTGGTATAGTACAGTATGTGATATAATGGGCAAGCGTAAAGATTTGTGTGACTTTGACAAGGGTCAAATTATGCTAGCTAGGCGACTGAGAGCATTTTCCAAACAGCAGGTCTGGTCAGGTGTTCCCAGTATACACTGCCTAGTACCTACCAAAAGTGTTCAAAGAAAGTCCAATTGGTGAATCAGTAAGAGGGTCATGGGCACCCAAGACTCACTAATGTGCGTGGAGGGTGAACGTGAGCCCTTCTGGTCGGATTCCACAATGAAGCTGCAAAAGTAAAAGCTGGCTATGATAGAAAAGTGTCAGAATACAGTGCATCGCGATGTACAAGGGTGCGTAGCTGCGGTCCCATGCTGACCCCTGTCCACTGCCAAAAACTCCAACAATTTGCACATGAGCATCAGAACTGGAGCATGAAGCAATGGAGGACAGTGGCCTGGTCTGAATTATGTGGATGGCCAGGTGTGTGTGTCGCTTACCTGGGGAAGAGATGGCACCAGATCCAAACTCCCCATGTCTCAGTCCAATTGAGTATCTGTGGAATGTGCTGGAGAAACTAGTCTTTGCAGGATCTGCTGCTAATGTCTTGGTGCCAGATACCCCAGCACACCTTTAGAGGTCCTTTGGAGTCCATGCCTTGATGGGTCAGAGCTGTTTTGCTGGCCCAAGAGGGACCTCCTCCATGCAGCAGACAGGAGTCCTTTGTTAAGACACCTAGCATTACATTCACCTACAGCTGTAATATGATTCAATTTCAAGTTTGGATGAGATCATCTACCAAATGCATAAATTTAAATAATGCATAGGGGACATATGTATGACTACACATCCTGAAACTGTATAAAAACTGGTGTAAGTATGTGCCTCGAGATCCGTGGTTAATAATCATTGAGTGGGTAAGGAGATTGGCTCTATTAGAACAAAGGGAGCAGAGATTGAGAACGAGTGTGTGTGTATGTGTGTATACCTATATGTAATAAGCTATGCAGCTTTGAGTTTTGAAAGCAGATATACTCTGTGCACTCTCACCTTGGAGGGTGGTATCAGATTGCAGGCGGATCTGTGAGTGGAGCAGTCCAAACAAGCCCAGGTTCTGCTCCACTGAGAAGTCATGCATTATGGATGTCTCCTGTATTTCTAACCTCTCAGACCATAAACCTGTCAGTCAGGAGCTCCAGTGATGTGCACCGTCGAAAAGATTTGTCATATGGAGAACAATTACTCTCTGTCTTTTGAACTGCGTGTTACATACTTTAGAGTGTGTTTCATGTCTAAAAACAACAAGAGGAAGTCAAACAGATCAACCCAGTTGAAAATATATCAAACACAAAGTAATTAATCATGATCAGGCAAGTATGCCATGCCTGCTAGAGACTGTCCTTAGCAGAGTGGTGAGTGGGCAGGACCCAGCCAGTGCAGTTTATGTGAAAATCCACTAGCAGCTTGTTCTAAAAAGCAATTTCATGTCTTTCAACTGTTAGTTAGTAAGCAGTATCTTGAACTCACTTAAAATGGAATATGAATGAGAATGCCCCCAGCCATCTGCTCTTAGAGGTAAGTCTTCAAGGCTTTATGACTGAAGTGGTGTAAGAACAGTTCTTACCAGAAGAAACAAACAGTCCATCCAGACATGTTGGTGATTCTGGATAGTGAGAAGAGTACAATGCATTAATAGATCATGCTTGAACATAAAAAAAAATGCTTACTCTACATCCAAAATGAGTGCAATCAATTCTGCATAAAAGTGCATATACAACATACAGTTCTTTAGGTAAGCTCTGTAGTGTCTGTGTGTGTGTGTGTGTGTGTGTGTGTGTCTCTGTCTCTTTTTGATGATGAAGCATTCTCATAATGATAGGAAAGCATGAAACATCTGTATAAGTGGGGATGTTTTCTGGAAATGGAAATGTGTTGTTTTCACTACAAACTTTTTTGGGAAAACAACAAGAGCAGAAAGATGGTCTTTTGTTTGGTGAGGTTAGTTCAGGTGTGTGGCCACAGTACTGCACAAGTCAGTGGAAGTCTTTACAAATATAGAAATATATATTTTGTATGGTTGGGTTTAAAAATACTGGTAAGAAAAAAAGAATAGAAATAAGAAAAAGACTGATTCTTCTGTTATACACTCTCCCAATGGCTGTAGAACTCATCTTAAAGTGTGTGGTAAGTTCATAGCAAAACCTAAAATTATGCACACACACACACACACACACACACACACACACACTTGCACACCCACGTACACACACACTCCAGATTGTATAATTTCTGTCTTGGATTTCAGTCTCACTACCACTGGCTCACAGACAGTCACTCCCACACCATGTGTGTTTTGATTGGACTGTGCATTTTGCAGATAAATATATCTTCATTTCTTTGTGGAATGTCATTCCTCTAATGTGAAGGATATTAAGAAGCATTGCATGTTTTGCAGGGTTCTGGAGTGCTCTAAATGTCACGTGCATCAGAAAATAGAATACAGCAGACAGGCCGTAGTCAGATCAGATGGATAGGCAATAGGATAGGAACCAGTGCGTAGGCACAGCAGTTTGAAGTCTGTGGATAGTGGACTCTTTCATTTCTCCTCAGTCTCATTTTCCTGAATAGCGGAAACCTTTTTTTTGGTTCAGTGAATATAAGTCTCATTTGAGCTTAATCCTGAAAAAAAAGCCTTTCAGAGAAGCAAATACTGAACAGCTTTTTCCTCATTTCTATTCTCTGTTGATTAAGATCTTAAATGTAATCTACTGGCAACAAACACACACACACACACCCACATGGGGACAGTATTGTCTGGTGTAATTTATTACTGTGGTTTCACTGGCATAGAACCTGTTTTCTGCACAGCAGAAGACACAGCCCATAGGCTCCAAAACTACACACACATACACACACACACCATGCAGTATCCAGCAGTACAACTACTGTGTCTCTGGCCTGGGATAAATCAAATCTGTTTCAGCAAGATAAAGCCACTGAGAGAGAGAGAGAGAGAGAGAGAGAGAGAGAGTGAGTGAGTGTGTGTAAGCATGCGTGTGTTGGGACACATTGCTGATAATCATGGCTGAGAGAGGAGATAGAGGCTGTGGGTAAGGAGATTGGCTCAGACTGTGTCATTATGTTGTGAATTTACACTGGGCTTACAGCACGGCAGCGACAGTAATGATGGTAGGATGTGTGGCTCTGTTGAGAAGCACGGATATTTTGGCTATGCACATATCCTCATCAGGCACAACACACACGTCTCCTTACACATTTGCTAACATTAGTCGTCCTACACAGTTGACCTTGCTGCTGTTGCAAGGTTAGACAAGCTTTACAGAATGTTGAAAATTCTATTCAGCCTGATGAGAAACCTGTTTTTGTCAAAACACCTACTTACCTACAGGGATGTGTCAGTCTTTTAAAATGATTTCTTTTTTCTCTAGTTATGATAAGATATGGCAAACAGCAGAGATCAGTAACTCTAAACAGAGAACAAAGAGCAAGATTTGTGGTCAGGGCATGAATAGATCAATTATGTCATTTCTGGTGTCAGTGATAAGAGGTTTAATTAAAGGATTACATCCTCAGAACTGAACCAACAGCCAGAACAGTGTGTGGTGTAGTACAGTAGGACTACAATTCTGCCAAGAGGCAAAAACTGTCTGACTGTCCAGGGCTGTGCCGAGATATTTAGAGAGGTCTTTGCTTAAATGAAGGCCAGGGGGCAGGATGTGGGGGCGCCAGTGATTGACATAATTTTGTCGACTGGGGTGGGTGATTTGGCAGCCACAATGTGGAACCAGGCAAAGATGTTGTAGGCATGGGACACTAGCCTTGCTAAAAAGGACACTGTAGCCATAGCGGGGGAGCATCTAAAAACACCCCCACGTACCTGCTTGTGTCTGTACATATAGTAGATCAGAAATAATGCACAGCCTTACGTACTTACACAAAGCAAAAAAAATTTTAGACAAATATTTCTGTTGTTGATTTTTCATTTATTATGAAAAAATACCATCAGCTCGTTCTGGAAGTCTGTTCATGCACAGATCATCTAGAGAAGAGAAAAACCAACTGACTGGCTCATTAAAAATGTTAAATTAGATAAATGATGCTGCCTGAAAAGATACACATTATTTTATATATTTACTATGATATCACGTATGGATCGCTTTTTTTTAGCTGTTTCCTTTCTTTTACAGTCACTGGGCAGGCCTAAGATAAATGCATGAAACAGCTCTTCCTGAACAGCACCTCAGTTGGTCAGAACATTGTGAGAAAAATTTCTTCTGAAATTTAAAGTGAAAATCAGTAAAGTAAAAAGATGTTAAAAATGTTATTCTATGTTTATTTTGAATATTGATACAACCGAGTATGTATGCACACACACTTACACACACACACACACACACACACACACACAAGGACACGAAGACGGATGTCAGAAACATCTGGACCATAACAAAAAGACACCATTAATGACACTCTGAGGTGGGACACAGTACAACAGCAGATGGCTTATGTCTCTCTCTCTCTCTTTTGCTCTCTCTCTCTGTCTCTCTCTCTCTCTCTCTCTCTGTTTGCACACATGCATACACATACTTTCACTCTGCCTGTTTCTCTTTTGCTCTTCTCCCTCTTCCATCTCTTCTCTTATCATCTCTCTCTGCACCTCAGTGTCACCTGTCAGGAAATAAGCATCATCAAGTCATTATACACCAGGAGGTCTGTGTGTGTGTGTGTGGTGGGGGGGGGGGGAGGTACAGCTGTCAGTGTGTCTTATTCAAATGGCAGCTGCTGGTGAGAGTGAATCCTTCCTTTTTAGACTTCAGATAGTATTTTATTGCTGCTGTTTGTGATCGTATAGATCTATGGGGAGAATGTCAGAACAAAGGCGTCTTCTTCTGAATGAAAAACACTGATATGTGGATATTTTCCATACTGATATACGATAAAGCTGAAGTGTGCAAGAGTCAGCCAGTGGATCACCCTGGGACTGTGTGATTAATGGTGGTTTTGGACCTTTGCAATTTCCTGACTACTCTGCAAGTCCCGAAAGGCCATCTCAGATGTTTTCACTTAGTGTTCTGTGAGTGTCCTGACCTATAGTAAGTGTTCGAACTGCGTATAAATGCACTGTATGATTGGTTGAACTTGTCGTACTGGTCAGTAGCACTTTTGGAATATAATCAGTCACTGAGGTTGAGTTGGCAGTTTACTGAGACTTGGAACTGACCTGGGATCAAGCTTCTTCCTCTCCTTATTGATCACTGTTCCAACTTGCACCGCTCTCATACTGGCATTCTCCTCAAGTACTAAATCAGACCTCAGGAGGGTTCAATTTTGACTTCAATACTGATACCAAGTGTAGTATCATAGTACACAGTACCAAACAATACAACAAAGTTGCATGTTTGAATAGTTAAACATGGAAGTTCAAATTCAGCCACAGTCACATCAATAGATTACCCATATTTTGAGAGTCCCCTATAAATGCACCACATTATAAAATATGCATCAAAATATTTTTATGAAATACATTCCAACAAATGTTGTTGTATGAACTGCCATTATGCCACATGTCAATTCAGTCAAATACAGAAGAGTCAGCATGTACAGACTTTCTGTTGACAGAGCAAAATCAAAACATTACAGTTCAATGTGTAACAGTTCGTAGTGAGGAATTAATGCGGACGCATATGCCGACGATGACTTCAATCACAAAACACTGACAGACTGGGTACACGAGTAAAACAAACAAAGAACAGACAGGGCAGTAAGAGGAATCTGTCTAGAAAACGAACAGGGGTTGCATCACGGTTGACCAACAGAGATAACAAAGACTCAAGACTGTTGATGGGGGACACCTGTGTAGAGACGAGTTAAAAAGACACAAGTGAACACACTGAACAGGGACAGACAGAACTGAAAACCAAAACACAAGTGCATGTGGCACTTAGGAACAAATAAAAGCTGACAGGAGCAAAACAAGACCCCATGTGACACAATGTAAAGTGACCATTTGTCATACGTGAACACGCCACAGCACACAGTGTGAACAGCACAAAATTCTTCCTCTGTATTTAACCCATTCACCAAGTGAAGCAGCAGGCAGCCAGGAACACAGCGCCCAGGCAGCAGTGTGTGGGGACGGTACCTCGCTCAAGAGAACCTCAGTGGTGCCACTAGCAGTCCTGGGATTCAAACCCACAACCTTCTGGTCACAGGGCCAACGCCCTAACCACTAGGTCACCAGCTGCCCCCACAGTGTATTAAATGCATTAGACTAGAATTCATGTATGTCAACATCAGTTTGTAGGTTAAACACCTATTAGTTCATTTTTTGATGGTCACATGCTTTTTTACATTTCAAATTGAAAATGGCATCATTAATAGACAAAATGTATAGAATAGTACTGACATAACATTTGCTGAAAAATGTTTTCTGCTGGGGTGCTTTTGGTGGGGTTGTCATATCACATGCAACAATAGAACTGTAATCTGCAATGCATGCAATGGGATTAAACCAATATATTGGTGGAGCAATATTCACCACCAGACTTTGAAAGAAACGTGTGTATTATTTCCTAAGATGCTTAAATAAGTAAATGATTGTTACGTCACCTTGATTCCTTTTCTTTGGAGGGAAGGCTGATGTAGATTGGCATGATCCAGGGTCACCCATAGCTGTGAGAAACTTCTCCTCCTCCCTCTCTTTCCCTCGGCAAATATGGTAATGTTCAAGATGGCAGTATTCATGTCTTTTTTGTACTGACAGTCCATTCCTGACAGCCATAGTGGCGTCAAAGCTTATTCTTGTCCAGTTACTGCCAAATCCTGAGCGAGTCTTTGTTCTCTGCTGTCATAAGCTCTCACTCTTTCTGATCTCCCCTCCACTTACCACAAACAAGTATTTTGCTGCTGGCTATTTGCCTGCTTTCCGTATCTTCATCTCGGCTGGGAGATCCGCATTAATCGTAGCTACATCAGCCTTTGCGATAGGGTCCATTTTAAACCTAGAGGCAATGTAATTATGCGGCTCTGGCGGTTCATCAGAAAGGTCTGATCATTAATGCTGAAATTGAGTCTGACCTCATCTTAATCATCTCCTTGGGCTGTTTTACAGTAATCTATCCCTGATGCCTCTTCATTATCCTTCGTGTTTAAAGCAATGAGATCAGCTCCTGTGAAGCTTTCTCTTGGCTGCTGCCTGTTTGCCTGAGAAAAGGCTAAAAGGATTAAATGACCGTATGTGTATCTGTGCTGGAATTAAGCAAAGAGGTAGCACAGCTTTCACCATTTCTGTGGAAAGTGAAACAACCTTTTGGATGGTTTGCCAGAAGCTGACTTCTCCATTACAAAGGCATTGCCATGTCTGAGCTTTTTAGATGAAGTAATCTCACTTTCCATGAATAACCGAATGGAGCGCTCTCAAAGAACACAGACTATAAATGGAATTCATTTTTGTACGTTTATTATGTCTTGTACCTTAAACAGACATTACAAATGTATCCTTCAGCAAAATGGTTTGTTACACCTAAAGAAGTAGAGAGAGAGCACGGGCAGATATATAGAGAACAAAAAGCTATCAGCTGAGCTGCATGTGAAGGAACTGCTTTATTAGGATGTGTAAATGTGGGGTTTTTCACAGCTGGAGGTGGAAACAAGGCCAGCTGGGCCAAATAAATTGAAGAGAGAGGAAGAAGAAGGAAATGGGGGCTGGCATTTCTCATCAAGCAATTAGACTCAACGAGAGTGCAGTAAAGGGGCAGGTAAACTATCTGTGCATTTTTATTTAATAAACTGTGTATATAGAGTTTATTAATGTTTACTATCCCGTGCTCTATCCTAATAGAGCATCTCATTGGAGCACTTGGGATTTTAGACTATTCGCGTGTTTATTTAAGCATTTGCATCCATGTAGAGCTGGAAAGTTCCTTTTTGTGTCTTTTAAACATTTACAAGCCTTTTTTGTAATATGCACATGGGTTATAGTAATTTGTAACAAGGCAATGCCTTTGTGACAGTTTTATTTGACAGAAAACTGACAGATTTCTGGTCTCTCGGTCTGTCTGGCTGTGTGTTGTGCTTGGACCGCCGCCCTGTTAAACAGTGTAATACCTTTGCTGTGCTTGTTTGGCTGTTTGCACTTGAAGAGTGTTAAAACAGTTTAGCACTGCTAGCATGCTAGACTGTTGACATGATGACAGGAACACCCAAGTGCTAAATGTTCTACTGCTAATTAGAGAGAGGTCATTAGGGAAAAATGCATGAAGGTGTGACCTCCACATCCGTGTAATATTTTTGTCCAATTTGCAGATTGGTAGAGACTTGGTGGTAGATGAATCTTACTATATATATCATGATATATATTGGTGAATGAGTTTATTGATTTCTTTGCAATTTGAAACATAAACTAAAATGAATATGCATAGTAACTTTTGTAAGCACCACTGGAAAGTATGACTGTAATTACATATTCTTTGCGTATAGAATCACACACATATGAAGAACCATTCCTTGAAAGTTTTTTAGGTCTAGCACCAAAAGTGGTTCTTCTGTAGCATCAGTCCAAATAATCGTATGTAGCACCATATGTAACTGTATGTATTTTTAAGAGAGTTTTGAATATTGTTCTCTGTACTGCGTTATGTTTCATATGAAGTTCTATGTTACTGACCTTTTTTACTTTTATTTTACAAACTGACTTTATAAACTGAAATTGTTGTAGACTTTTTCATTTTGCGGCGAATCATTTTGCATTATGTGAAAGATTCATTATGTGAGATGGTATACAAATATTGTTGGGTGTAGAAAGTCTTGACTCTCTGGAAAGGCTTTCTGCTTAGATGTCCTGATTTCCCTCTTTGCTCAAAGCTGTTTTATTACCAATGAATCATTTTTAACAGAGAATTTTTTGTAGACTGCTGTAGATGGTTAACCACAAAGCCAAACTCTAAACCTTAACCTCACATGAAAATGTTTACATCTTCTTATACCTCACTATTAATCCATCTCCTTTTGCAGCAAACCTCCCTAAAACAGGACACACACGGTGCAGGTCTATGCCTGCAGAAGTGAGGTCTGTGTATTAGCTTCTTCACAGGCAGGAAGCGCCTCCATAAGACGTTCAGCCCAGCATTGCTGCAGGCATGACATTCTTCACCTTGCAACATAATGGGAGCCTTTCATAGTTGCTATCTGGAAAAGTCATAAAAACTTTCAGCCACAGCGAGGGGATCTTACAGAGCTGAGACATTCCTTTAGCCTCAGGCATCCCTTCCCTGCATGCAGATAGGCAGACAGCATCGGCATGGCATATACTCCTTTACACATGAAAGGAAGATGTACGCTTCTAAAAAGAAGACATGATCAAATGCATTGGGTCAAAAAAAAAAATTGTTTTCAGCAAAAACTTTTGTTGTCAGCAAAATCATAACCATTTCCAGTTTTGGTATTTGTTCATAGTTGCTAAAGAACATTTTCTGAAAAAATAAAACTTAAGAGGATTTTGCATGTACTTGTTTGTGGATATATGGAAAATGCCTACCATATGTAACCCAAAATTACAACCTTGGGGCAGGATGGGCTGATTAAAGAAAGCCACTGAGAGAAAGGCTAAATACATGTTTTGGACTCTTCCCCTCAGATTCTTCTGCTGACTAAAGGCGTTGCTGTTTTTCAAAAAAGGTTTCAGGCCATAGTGCCATTCATTTCAGACAGTTTGGACATATTTGCTGTTTTTCATATTTATACTAGACGTGTATAAGTGTAATCTTAGAAGAACACTCACGTTCCAAGAGAAAAAAGCATCCTCTTTCCTAACTGAAAGAAAGACAGAAAGATAGATGACCATCACCCAATCTGTACTGCAGCTTACTGCACTGTAACATTGCTTGCCTAAATAACATCTCACATTGCTTTTTACATTTTTTTTTCAACACAGCATGTTGCACAGAATGAAGCACATTTGGAAAATGTCAGGCTTCAGCTTCTTAATGTATTCCTTTACCACACATGGCATAATAGTATAATACGTCTGTAGCCTGTGTGCTGCATGAATACCATCAGTGCCTGAGTGGAATTCCTGGTAATCCTTACGGGTTTCTCTCTGATTTTCCCTGCCTAGAGTTTACAGGAGATTTGTTATCTCTGTGATTTACTGATACTGGCTCGCAGTTATGGCTGTGTGATTTGTCTTAATCAGCACTGTTTCTCTGCTCTGTCTGGCAGGCACTGAGGACAGGGCTGAAGCTGAGAGTGAAGCGACACTACATCGTGGCCTTCCTGTCTCTCCTGGCCCTGTCAGCAGTGATGATCAACACACACTCCCCCTCCCCCTCTCAACAGAAGAGCCTGCCCTCGCGAGGGCCCCGCTATAACCAGCAGACTGGGCTAAGAAGGAGGGACTCCAAGCTACCTCTCCATCAGCTATCTCCAAATGCCCATAGAGGAACCTGGAAGCTTTCTAAAAGTAAAGATTCAGCCAAGCACCAAATAGTGGTTGGCCACCATGAACACAGAGGCAACAAGCTACATGAAAAGGTCCAAGAAGCAACCAAAAAGAAGCTGAGAAGCAATCCAAAGAGGACATTTACAAAGCCAAAACGAGGAGTTTTTCTAAGCAAAAGCAAGCACTTGTCCCAGACATTTACAGCTATTGCAAAGAGAAGCATTGCCAACCAACCAGGCAATGGCAATCACTCTAAGTATGCCATCCATCTCCCTCTTCCCAGACTTAACCAAACCAGGCCTCAGTCTGCCACCGTGCGAAGTCTCCACCCAGACATTAAACCATGCAGGCACAAATGCGCTCCAGATGGGCCTAAGCTGGAGAGGCTGATAGGGCACACATATGACAGACAACCAAGGCCCTCTGAAACAATGGAGAACAACAGTATCTCTGGGGCAGGGGCTGAGAGGGAGAAGGACTTTATGGCTGGTTGGTGTGAAATCTCATATGATAAAGCTTTCAATGAAGGCTGGAACTGGACTAGAGCAGAATCTCTGCCTTGGTTTAGTAGGGATGATGTGGAGAAGATTCATCTGCTTTCCAGAGGCACTGTGCTGAGTAAAGCCAGAATTCCAGGCCATGGGCAGGTGCTTCAGGTGGGACTTAGTGGTCACAAAGACACTGCGTCACTACCTGGGAACCACAACAGACTCTGCCAGGCAGGAAACTGTGTCCTAATCAAGCGTCCCAGTGACTGGTTTGAGGTATTTGCCTTCCACTTGGACAGGGTCCTAGGTCTAAACAGGAGCCTTCCAGCAGTTCTAAGGACCTTCCATAGTGATCTCCTTCCATATAAATATACCAATGGCTCTCCGAGACCTGTGGTGTGGTGGGACCCAGATATTCATCATCTAGCTGATGATGATAATGACCAAAACTCTTTCACACTCACATGGCCTCAGTACCAAGCTCTACTAAGGACCAGGTGTGGGAATCAAGTTCCTTTGAACACGTCTAAATGTGTCGGAGTGCACCATTCAGAGTGGGCACAGCTGGCACTGTTTGACTTCTTGTTACAGGTGAGATGTTAACCTTAGAAGTCTAGGGTTACTGTTTTGATTTTATTACACATTAGTTGTAGATCACATATTTACAAACAATTGCATAATTACAGTGAAGTAAGGAATCAGATTCACATCAGATTAACATTGTGGGTTGGCCAGTTTGAGTAAAAAAAAGTGACAGAAACGTGGCAAAAAAAAGGAAAGAATATTTTTTCTTTCTGCAAAACAAGGTTGTACATACAACAAAAACAAATTTCATCAACAGTCTAAACCTCATAAATGGCTGAAAGTTTTTTTAAAAAAATTTTTATTACACCCTAAGAATATCTCCAGTTTGCTTCACAGTTCATAGTTACTAAATAAATAATAATCTTGGCGCCAAACAGGGTTCTTTGGAGCAATGCTGTAGAAAACCACCTTTCTGGTTCCATAAAAGACCCATTGGAAAAAAATGCTTCAAAGTAGTATTTCACATTTCGGTTTTTTGGGGATTTCTGTGCTTGCAACCCACCTAATCCAACTAATCAACTAATTAACAAGCCATTCTTGGGTTGAAGTGGGTGTATAAAAGCAAGGGAAACACTGAAATGTTCCCTAACTCTAGGACCCAGTAAGGGAAACATTTTTGTTCATAATTTTGTTAAATGTTTAGAGGACCTCTCTACATAAGATTAAGATTCTTTACAGATTAGTGGGTGTATCTTGAACCATACACCCAAGCCAAGAACTATTTAAAAACCTTCATTTTTCAGAATGAAAGATCGAATCGCCATAAAATACCCCCTTTCCTACTTCAGAATCACAATCAGAAAACTGATCCTGGAGGAAATTACTTAAATACATACCACATAGGGCGCTGATACAAAGTTCACATTTTGACAAACTTTCTCAGCTTTTTTTTTACTAATGTCCAAGTGAGAAATAATGACAGCAATAACAAATTGCGAGCAGGGTCTACTGCTTTTGTGCACACATTATATGCTGAAGGTTACATTAAACGCAATGTAACTGCTTCATTTTAACATCAGGCACACTCATAAAAGGCAAATCCGAAAACCTGAAACCATTTTGCGATTATTTTTTAACATCCAGAATTGGGGCTTCTTTGTTTATACTACTCTGGTTAACAGTTCTTTTATGACTCAGTGTGAAATGGATGGCCAAGTGAACTTGCCAAGAGAAATACTACATGGAGATCTAGATTAGGTGTTTTATCATCGTAGTCGTTACTTTTTTTCCTGATGGAAAGCCAACCCCACCCTTGCACCATATTTGAGCCTGTTTTTGTTGTGTTCGCTCCTCATATATTGGTTCTCACTTTTGATTAGTCTGGTCACAAATTCCATGGCTGTGTTCACAGTGTGGATGACCATAACTAGGTACTGGACAGTTAATAGCTTCATATATCTCAAACAGGTTTTATATGCTTTAGGGCTGTACTTTATTAAATGTATAACTGAATTGCTGTGGTGATATATGCGCTTAGTCTAAGTATTCTCTCTCTGAGCCACTATTCAGAGTTTGTGTGAAAGTGAGAGTGTCACACGGCATGTGTAATCTACCAATTATATTTAACGACGAGATTTATTAAGGGATTGAGTTAGTGAGACAAAATCCTAATGGAGTGCTTAGGTGTAACAGCGCCCTGTAGGGGACAGCTGTCTCACTGCTTCATAAACAACTTCAGTCAAGGAGATGGTCCTCTCTTCTCCTCCTGTCTGTTGGCATGCCAGCGCTCTTGGTCTCTAGAGAACGCAAGAGAAAAAGGAATTGGAAAAGGTGGCAAAAAAATAACACGATCATGAGAGCACCTCTTTACCCAAGAGGTGGCAAAGAACAGTGAGAGTGACAAGTAAATTATTTCCGGGCATGACTTCTCACTTTGCCTTTGTCTCATATCACACTGTTACTGCTTCTTTCTTTTCAAAGATTTCAGTCATTTCTACACTTGCTTTCTGTTCTCCACAAACTATTCTTTAAAATATAGGATTATGTATGCAATATACATGTATAGCATAAAGGATATGGGATGGGACAAGCAAACCCTTGTAAGCCCTTGTTTTGGAAAGTAGCAAAACATCAGTGTCTCAAAATAGTCCCTTCAATTCCCATCGTTATCACACTATATAGCTTATTATTTAATAATTGCATGGAAAACAATGCATATTTAAAAACATTAGCAATACCTATGTAATAATAATAACAACAACAACAATAATAATAACAACAACAATAATAATAATAATAATAACAATAATAACAACAACAGTAATAATAATAATACATTTTATACCAGAGGTATTAGGAAAAAGTAACAAAAACTGACATACATGAAAGATGTATATATGTATGCCTGACAGCTTGAAAAGGTACAGTTCCCAGTAAAATGATACATTTTGTCAATTTTCTAAGTGAATTTCTGTCAGTTGAACACACTGAAAAAAATGTAAATGTACCCTGGCTTTTGTACAGGCCACATATTATGTGTTTTCCCAATATTTTAAATGAACATAAACAGTAATGGTGCAATAAAATGAGCAGAACTCTGTGTGTGAGTGTGTGAGTGTGTGTGAGTGTGTGTGTGTGTGTGTGTGTGTGTGTGTGTGACGTGAGATGAGATGAGGTGTGTCCATATAGTCCATGAATAAAACATAAGTAGTCATGAAGACAAAAGTCAATAAGCGTAAGGCAGCCAACAGCTAATAGCGTGGTATTGATCTGGTGAAATTGCTGAGTGGGGCCTTGAACACTTGTTCCCAGCTCTTCATTTAACAGCCCTGATCGCTCTGAGACGCAACTTAACACCCATCAGTGTGAAACAGTGTGAAGGACACTCTCGCAGTCACCACGGGAACAGGAGAGCGTCTGGGCTGAATCTGAGGCCGAGAACTTTGACATGTTTGTCCCTCCGTCAGCACACCTGTTAAATCTTTTGAGAGGGGCACATAAAAACCACAGATCACCACAATCAATCAATCAGTCACTTTTCATGCCACAGTGTGTTGTATTAATTATATGATAATATGCCTGAATATAACATAACATCCAGGCCTATTAAGAAAGTTTCTATATATGAGGTGTGGCTAACATTCACACTGTAGTGGAGTTATTCTTTTTTTAGGTTACAGGGCCATTTTCTATCCTTGCTGTGGGATGCACAAATGATTATTATTGTTGTATTGAGGTTCAGTTTGGAGAAAAAATGTACCAGCTTTGAACTTTAGATTTTATAAAAATCTACTTAACTGGGGCAGCTGGTGGCCTAGTGGTTAGGGAGTTGCCCCTGCAATCGGAAGGTCATGGGTTTGAATCCCAGGACTGCTAGTGTCACCACTGAGGTACCTTTGGGCAAGTTAACTTCCCCACATACTGCTCCCTGGGCGCTACTCATTGGTGGCTGCCCACTGCTTCACTTGGTAAATGGGTTAAATGCCGAGAAACAATTTCACACTTCACACTGTGTGCTGTGCTGTGGTGTGTGTTCACGCATGACTATAAGAGGCAACTTTATTTTAAATTTAAAAGAGTTCTGTGGCTCGAACACATTTACCCTCGATCAGAACTCTGTTGCCCGAACACATTTAACATTAAAATCCACAGTTTGAAATGGACACACAGCTATTTACCTATGTAGCCTGCATGCGCTGTAAGATTTTGGTCTTGGTTTGGAGTCAAGGTTTTAATGCTGAATAAATTCTGTTGTGTATGTGTACATAAACCAATTGTAATATCATGCTTTTACTATGCAGCGCCAGCCCCTCAGCTGGCCACAAATGGGCTTTTGTCAGCTACATTCTGATATCTCCACTGAGAAATAACCTTTTGTAAGCAGTCGCCCATGTAAGGCACTGTGACGAGTATTTCAGAGTATGATACAGTCGCTGGACTGATAAGTTGTTTAAGACTTTTCTGTAAAGCATTTAATAGAAAACGAGGTATATCCTTGCCTGCTTGCTGAAGCTTGCCAGTTTGTTGCTTGTGGGTGTGTTCTTGTTATAGCCTAAAGGCTTACCTGTCACATAAAAACAACCAACTGTGTTTATTCCGCATGTGAATCAAACAGCGAGCATTCTGACCAGTCAGTAGTCAGAAGGGTTTTGACATGATGTTTTGGTACCTACTCAGAGTAGGTACAAAAAATAGTATGAGGCACCAGGAACTTCATACCAGATTTGCCAAATGGTAAACTAAAAAAAGGCAAATGGAGTCAAGTCAAGTCCGTACCATGCAGTGGAAAAGTGGCAAAAATTTGTAAACTGTTAAAACAGATATTTTGGCCCAACATGTGGCAGCTCTTTGCAAGAAATGATTGTAAATAGAAAACTACTTGATGATACACACACACACACACACACACACACACACACACACACACACGGATATACATACAAAACATATACAGTGGGTATAGAAAAGAATGACCCCCTTCAAAATATTCTCATTTTGTTTAAATCAACAGAAACTGTCATTCAGTTTACTTTTGGCAGCCTTCTTTGAGCAATAACTGTGTTGATGCAGCATATTTTATTCATGTGTAAATTCAAATAAACTAAATAGAACACATTCTTCAGGGTGTGTGCTAATGATCTAGCTGGCGTAGACAAAGACTCAAGCACAATGCAATATTCAGAAGTTACAGCGCAGAATCATCGCAGTGGAAATGGTTTGTGGCATTCAGTATGGTCCACTGGCGATGCTGGTTGCTACGATTACATAAGTGAACCCTGAGGTTATCTCTGCGCTGGCAGGATGCAGAGAGGATGGGTTTCAGTCTGACACAGTGGAAGAATACAGTATGAACAGAATACTGTCTGCCTCTGATACTGTTACACCAGAAAAGTAACTCTGTTAACTCTAACAGCAAGGTAAGAGGTTTTGACATGATAATGACAGTGTGCACTTCTGATCTATCTTCTGTGCCTCCGCAAATGCTAACCTGGTAAAGGGATAGGTTAGTCGATAATGCTAATGTTGCTTACATAGAATGAAGCCCAATAGTCACCGATTAGCATTATACAAATTATATAATATTGATGCTATAAAATTGGTGACTACAAGCTTCCATTTGTTGTTAGTAATGTTAGTATGTAGTGTGTGTTTGAACTACTTCTGTAATAATAATTATAAAATACAAATAGTACTTTGCAACTCCAAACCACTATTTTTGTTGACTAGTAAACTACTTCGGCAGTAATTTTTTATTTTGTCTATAGTATTTATATCCACCTCTGTTACTGACCCCAGCATTGTGTATATAGTAGTGTATATAGTACAGATTATTTTGGGAGTATTTTCTGGAGAGTTTTATCTTGACTTTATGCTATATTATATACTGTTCTTGTCTTAGTGTCTCAGTGTGTGTGCAGTCATAGCAAAAGCAATTTCCTCAATAAAGTTTTCTGATTCTAATTCTGAAAAAAAAAAGACACCTCACCTTATTTTGGTAGCTTTTCACAGCGGTGTGTAATGTAGCAGGCATGTGTGAGAGCCAGGACAGGAGGAGAGTGTTAACCCCTATAAAACACACACCTCAAGCCCCTCAGGACTCTATCCCACCGCACGTCAGCGTGCAGTGTGTTCTCACCACCGCCTCAGCTTTATAGCAAGCACACAGGAGCAAACATTACTCCAACTAAACCACAGCAGTGCTAATAAGAGGGGAGTGTTTTCCCTCCCTACCAGAAAGGTTAACAATCTGAACTTTATGGTTTAATATCATTGCATGTTATTCTCGAAGAGCAGCTTTGTAAATACTGTGTTATTAATGGATGCCCAGTAATTATAAATAAGCCATTAAAATGGGTATATGTATGTGTGTGGATGTGTATGTGTGTGTGTACATGTTTAAAAAGTTCTACTGAAATTACATAGTCAGCTTTGTAAGAACTGGACCTATTAAAGATATTTTCCAGTGTTGAGCGAAACTGTTATGCAGCCAGAAGCTGATATGGATCTCCAGTTGTTTCACGGTTGACCTGCTTTAGAAATAATACTAGCTTTAGGACATTTTACATTAGGTCATTTTACATGTAATTTAGCAGTATAGTTTTGTGTGTTTAAATACGTTTTCCCTCATTTTCCCCAGGTGAATGATAGGCTGGACCGGTACTGCTGCGGCTTCCAGCCAGACCCTGCCGACATGTGTGTGGAAAACCTCCTCAACGTCAAATGTGCAAACCCCAAAGACTTAATGCTGGTGCACATTTTGGTAATGGGATTTTCTTGTTGTGCTCTTCTGGCAGTTCATAAATATAAGCAGTCATCACCAAAATGAACTTCTGACTCTATGTAATACAGTACATGGTATTGCACTTAAACTGTTACTTCAAATGTTGTGATAAAAAAGGCATTTTCACATTGAAGAATCTCCTCCTCGTGTCCTTGAGCAGTTCAGGCCCAAAATTGCTGGTGTGTGAAGTCTGTTTGACTTCCTTTGAGAGGATGCATGCATAAATGATGACAGGGTGGCTTCAGTGAAACATAACACTATTGCACTTTTTATCTCCAGATGCATGTAGTAATATTGACTCGCCTGGGGACAACAGGGGAGCCACCGAAGTTGGCAGGATCTGCTGCAATCGCAATGAAACAAAATTTGTATTTTTCCTTCCTGAGCAAAAGCGCACCTGATAGAACATTCCATTTGTCATTGTACCTCAGTCTTTGATCCCTGCCAAAGCAGTCGTTTTCAAGATCAAACTCAAAAGTTTGGACTTTTTTTTTCTCTCTTTCTCAAGAAACTAGTAATTATTGTAGTAGTATGCAAAGGTTTGTACACACCTGGTCAAATGATGTACATTTCTCTAGTTTCAGTGTACAATTTCTATTCGTTTAACTAATTTAAACATATTGGATAAAGAAGAACCCTAAATGTAAAATGTGCCATACCTTTTGCAAAGAACACATTTTATTTTTTTCTTCTTGATAGGAGTAATTGTTCATGTAAACATTTCAATAAAATTTCTAGTTATTTGCTTGAAATAAATAGTTCAACTTTCAGTTTCATTCAGTTTAACTGAAAATAAAAGTTTAACTAAAATAAATAGGGTTCCATAACTTTTGCACGTTTAATGTTTTTCTCAATATGTTAAAGCAATATACAGTAGTTATGTATTAAAATGTGCAGAATTGTGTTCTCTGTAGAGGATATGCACTTATTTTCACTCAGAAAATCAACAAAAAAGCATTACATTTGACAAGGGGTGCGAAAACTTTCCAAAAGACTGCAAGAGACATATCTATACGTTTCCACTTTTGCATTGGATTACTTATGTTCATAAGTTCTTCCCATATATTTACACAACAAATCCTGTCCTTACCACATAAAATAAATAAATAGAAAAGTAAAAGATTTTTTAATTTAATTAAAAGCAAGTAACATAATATTCAACTCTCAATATGCTACCAATGAAAACAACCATTTTCTGTTCTTTATCTGTGGGAGATGTATTCAAATAGGATAAACATTTCAGTAGGTTTCCAACCTTGGAAATAAAGTCTGGAGAATTCTCTTGGGTATGTTTTTAAGCACTGAAGTGATACTAGAGAAGGCTAAGCTTGGTATTGAGTTTTACAGTGGAGAGTGTTGTGCTAAACCTGTCTTTGTTTTCTACAAAAAGATTATGAAATCATTTTCTTTGATTTTTTTTTTTTTGTCCTTAGAGGAATGCGGGTGGAATTAGCAAGAGAAAAATCAATTATTCCATTGAATTTGAAACCCAGAAATTAGAAATCTAAGAAGAAACAAAAGGTGAACTTTTTGCAGGACTCAGAGATGAACTCTAACAGCCTTAGAGTGTGGCGATGGCTGTGAATGATGTTGGGGGGAGGTTTATTTAACTTGTCTGCTGCGCTACTGCATCCCTCACAGCTTTATTCACATGACTGCAGAGATACTGCGAATTATCCACGGGCCAACAGCATTCAGCGGGCTGCTCTAGCTACTGCAGTATGGATTCTGTTGAAGCATAGAATCCATATGGACAAATTATATGAACAGCTAATTTATACATAAAATACACGCTTTAAAAATGATCTGTTTTATATAATTTTAGATTGAATGACAAATGAGTCTCTTTTAATATTATACTTACTAATTTTAGCTTCATATATAGCATCATTCATTTAGCTTTAATTTTCAGCCATTTTTCTAATCAGAGTCTTGCAATGTTTACATAACAGTATGAATAGTTGGTCGATATGTGGTTGTAAATATTCCACTTTCTCCTCAGGTTCGGAGGACTGATCCCTCAAGACTGGTCTTCATAGATAACGCAGGCAGGCCTCATCAGCCACACGACAACCTCAACTTCAGGCTGGTTGAGGGCATAGATGAGTAAGTACTGATGGTGAATCATCATGGTTATATTTGTTATACACAGAGAACTGCACATTTGCATTTTTGTAGCCTCGGTGTTTGTATACTTCAGCAAGAGCAAGCTGTTTTCAAAATATCCACAAAAATATCCAAATACAAACTCTCTGTAATGGCTCTCTCTTTGCTCGGATTCAGTAATAGTATCACAATGTGCCAAATGGAACTGTGGAGGGACCATGGGAGTAGGAAATAAATCAGGAAAAGTACTTTTAAAGGGCCCGTGTACTACATTTTCCCCCAAAACATTCATCATTGATTTTGACATGACCATTTTCTAAAATACCTCTATTCTTTAGAAAGATTTTTGCTGTTCTTTGCCTTTAAAACTAGTATGTATATGTAAACTAGTATGTATATGCAAATGATCTCTGCTACCCCGTTAAAAGCTGAAACAAAATGAACAAAGTGTTTAGAGTTCAGAAAGAAATTCTCCAGGAAATAAACTTCACTCAGTCCTTTTAGACATCTGGATCTGCAATAACAGCCATGAAGCACTTCAGCACATGTCTAAACTGCTATTGGCTGAATAGATTGTATGTAAATGTGTTCATCACAACAATGACAAATTCAAAACAAGCTGAATTTCGTGGCATAGGTTTAACATATGAAGTGCATTACCTGTGGAGTGAATGGCACATGTTGAAACTACAACAGTGGACATCAAACTCTATTTCTTAAAAGGAAAGAGTATTAGATTTTCCTTGGGAAGACCTTTTAAAGCATAATACACTATATTACAGTCTTATCTGAGGACACCTGACCTGAATACAGAGAATTTTGTGATTGGCAGGTTTCCAGAGAGGGCGATAAGGGTGCTGCGCTCAGGCTGCCTGGAGCAGCTGCTCCTGCACTCACTGTCCGTGGATAAGGAGCTGTGGGAGAGTAGAGGAGGAGCAGCAGGCCTCAGAGCCACCATCCACACCATCCAGCAGAGAGCCAGAGTCCTTCTGCAGCACTTCCAGCAGAACCACTGAACACTGATGTGTGAAACTAATGATAAAATGTATATGTTTTCACCAAAAGAATTGTAGGATTTTGAGACAGAGGTCTCACCATAAGAACATCCCATGTGCGGCGCTGCATGAAAAAAGACTGTGAGAGTGTTCTGGAGAACTTGGCAGCTATTATCTTGTTTTGTGATCCAAATATGGCTATGATCAAATCCGTTAGTCATCTGTTGAGTGTAGACAACCAAAAGGCACAGTGAAGGGAGGAAACATTTGCTCAGTTGAGTTCTGTACAAAATTATAATAGTGTTTTATGACCCATCCTTCAGTGTTTTAGCTGAGGTATGAGAGTTGGCCTGCAAACTGCTCAAACATGAATGAGTTATACTTCTGTGGTAACACACACAAACAAAAAACAGTGCTGGTTTCTGTTCATATGAACTGTTGGAGGAGAATCATTCAATGAACTGCTCTTTTGAGAGATTAGATCTGATTCTCATGCATTATGAAGACAGGTATTATAGATACTATATGTGAAACTAATTACAGGTAATAAATTACAGCAGTAGATTTCAGCTTGCATGTTTGAAAAAACAGCATTAGAAAAAATTCCCTTATACACCCATACACAGCACTGTGCAAAAGACTTTGGCACTTATGCAAATTGTTTAAAGCCATTTTTCTGAGCATGTTTTTCTGCTAGCAAAGTTAACATTACAATAAATTCAAACAAACAATAAAGCAGAAAAAAAAATGAAGATTTGTTTTGTTTGTAAAAAAAGTATTTGATATGTTGTGAGCTGTTGAGGAGAACATGAGTTTGGTTCCAGATTTCTCCTCGGTTCTTCCAGCCGTTGTTTGGATTTGTGAAATTCCATCAGCAGCTCCTGATTTAATTTAATGAAGGACTGATTGAGTCAAACCAGGTTTCTGATGGAAACTACAAGTAATACTTCCACAACAAACACACTGATATACTGTTATATTGGGAAAGCATTTGTGTGTGTGTGTGTGTGTACATATATATATGTACACAGACACACACACACAAATGCTTTCTCACTTCTGAATATCATGACTGACAATGAAATATGCAAGCCGAAATCTGCTGCTATCTCTCGCTGCCTATCTGAATTCATTTAACTACACAGCAATCGTATCATGAGACCAGTTCATCATATTGTCTTCAGGCAAAATGCAGATTGGGCACACTGGGGCAATCAGTTCACAATCTGCCCTTGTCACTTTCTACATATATCAACTTGAAAACACTTTAGGGGAAGATTTCCATCATGAAAAAAAGACATTAAAACTCCACTTTCATCCAGTCTTTTCATCCATGCGCCATGTGCATTTTCTGATGGTGGGCCAGAAACTCCAGTGTGTGTTCTGCTTCCAATCAGACTTCAAAACATTTCAACTGCTTCCTTTTAAGCACAACATTTAATGGCGCTCAGAAAGTACACAAATCTGTAACACTCGCAAATACTGGCTTCAGGCTGGAAAAATGTAACTCTTATCCTAAAAGAAGTAATTTCATTTACTGATATTATTGTATGAAAGATTGGATTCCCTCACAAAATGTAAAAATAAAACTCATTTGGATAAAAAATGTCCACCAGAACTTGTCATTATTAAAGAAGCTAACAACTGTGAAATCAGTCTGTAGTCGTTTGTTCTTATCAATGAAGCAGCTTGAGTTTTTTTCCACAGCAATTTCCTGTTGTTTATTGTAGTGATTCATGTAATTGTGAATGTGGGTTTTATTTACTGGATTTTTTGAAATTACTTGCAGTGCACCATAATGTACCCAGACTGTTTTATTGTGTTGTTTTGATGCTGGTCCATTGTTTTTGGAAGATTACATGATTCTGTGTTTTTTTTGTTACCTAACAACAAAGTACATTCATTCCACTATCTGGCTCATAAACATTTAAGCTACTGGAGATGGAATGAATACCTGTAACTAGTTCCATTATCTTGTGTGAGTGAGAGAGACCCTCAAAATGGATCTTTTGGTTAGTAAACATATTGTTAGATATTCCTTTTAAAGCTAAATTGGGTCTGAGCTGCAGATATATTTGCCTTTTCTCTGCTTGCTCTACTGAGTTGTGGGGCCTAGACTTGCCAGTCTAAAGCTCAGGTCTTTTCTGGACCTGCAGACATGCTGATTAACGAGGATGTTACCACATCCACGTAGAAGAGTCCACAGTGCTGTAGGGCACTGAATGAATGGACTGAATGGATGGACTTCATGGACATACCTGATCTAGGCCGCAAGGTGATAACACAGACCTTCTGTGAACTTCCAGAAAGGCTATGTTGGATGCAGGTTTCAGCAGACTTTGCTCAACATGTTACCCAAAATTCATACCCAAATGCACTTGATCACAAACAAAACAAGACTTGTCAGTAATAAAAGTCAGTATGTCAGTCAAAAACTCATTCTAGGACCCGGATTTAATCCTCCAACCCTGGAGGTGCGAGGCAACAGTGCAACCCATTGCACCACCATGGGGCCTTCAGTCAATAATGTCAGTAAAAATGTCTGTAATAACGTAAGTAATACACAATTTGCATACATGTATGCATATATTGGTGCCAACATTAACCATGGACATGGGGCAAGCTAAAGTGATGCTGTTGAGCACATCAGTGAATGTCACTGAATGTAGGTTCAAAGTGGGTGAGACCAGAAGTCAAAGATCCAGAATCTGCCATTTTAGATTGGGCTGAAGAAGCATCTAAAACATTTTTGTCTCCAAACATTGTTTACAGGGCCGAAGGATAAGTTTGACTGCCAAAAAAGTCAAAGAACGAGGCTTTCTTCCATACACTGCTACGGACTGAATGTACAGTAGACATTCTGAAATCATTCCCTATGATTTCATAGAATCTCACACCCTGAACTGATTTACAAACCTGGCATTTAGTTGTCATTACATTGCAACAATCCCACAACCTCTTTCTGAGGTTCAACATAAAACAAGTCAGTCATATTATGTATCATATTTATGCAAATCTAAATAAGTATATAACATATAGAAGATTGTGAAGATCATTCAAAACACTAGAGAAGATATAAGAACAGCATTAGTATAGTATATGCCAATGTAAACAACAGAAATAACATATAGGAGAGGAGGAAAACTACACCCTTTGCAGAAGAAACATTTACAGAATAGGAAAACTTACAAGAGCTTATACAAGAAATGTAATATGATCTAAAAAAAAAAAACTCTCTTAGTCAGGTGGTAGAGAGTTCCAGTGGAAACACTGCAGAAAAAAAATGACTTTCATAGCCAGTACATGGCAGAATGGTGCAGGCTCTGCGCCCATGACACTGTGGAAAGAATGAACGAAACATTCAAGGCAACCAAATGCAAAAAAGTGATGACTGGCTAAAATCAACCACCACACCGCCAAAGATGTGGCTCTCCTGTTATTTAAATCATGAAATTATTCTTTCGTCCTCTTCTTCCTTTTCAGGCTGTCAGGCATACATATATACGTCTTCCATATATGTCAGTTTTTGTGTTACTTCATCCTAATACCTATAGTGTAAAATGAATTATTATTATTATTATTATTGTTGTTGTTGTTGTTATTGTTGTGTTTTACTGATACAAACTACATACAATTACTATTAAATATCCCAGATGGCCCCTCATGTAATACAACACAGAAAACTTTATTTGGACTATGTACTATTTATTTTAATACGGTGTCACAGACCTTTAGAGTCTCGGCTGCACTGACTGTTCCAGTAGTGTTGTCACAGGTGACTGTGACTGGAGCTATGGCAGTTCTACAGTTACGCCTCAGTACAGCCGGTTCTAGAATGATAATGGTTCAGTGCCTGTTATTACAACACATTCCTGTCTCCTTGTAGCTATAATTTATTTAAGATATCTTATTAACTTCTCGGGAAACCCCCTCAACAGCAGCATAACACAGCTGCTTCATAGAGTTACTGTACTGACTTGCTGGATGTAATGTTTGCCTAAGATACAACAAAAAATGTGACTGTAGGAGGAAAAGGTCAGAATGCTGCCTCCATGCAGAGTAAACAGAGCACTTACTCATCTTACAACTGTTTATTTTAGAAGTGTTGTAGTCAAGCTTTCATGTGTAATGTTATGAACTGATTTTTTATCTTTATTTAAGTACATTAGGTTTAAAAAGAAGGATACATTTAGCTTTAGAAGTTGCTAGTTGTGCTTTTCAGGTTATGTAGAAAATTAATCATACAGAAATTTGAATTTACTCTTCAGATTCTTTTTTTCTTTTTGCTTTCTTCCAAAACCAGCCATTGTAAAATATCTGTGGCTCATTTGCGGAGTTGTTATACACCAATCAGCTATAACATTAAAACCACCTGCCTAATATTGTGTAGGGCCCCTTTGTGCCACCAAAACAGTTCAGACTCATTGAGGCATGGACTTTCTCTCTGACACCTCTGAAGGTGTGCTGTGGTGTCTGGCACCAAGACGTTGTCAGCAGATCCTTTAAGTCTAGTACGTTGTGAAGTGGGGCCTCCATGGATTAGTAAAGATTGTCCAGCACATCCCACAGATACTAGATCAGATTGAGCTCTGGGAAATGTTGAGGCCAAGTCAACTCCTTGAACTCTTTGTCATGTTCCTCAAATCATTCCTGAATGTCTGTGGCTATGCAGTCCCATATGCAGCAAGCTGCGATGCACTATGTGTTCTGACACCTTTCTATCATAACTAGCATGAACTTTTTCAGCAATCCATGCTACAATAGCTCTTCTGTGGGATCGGACCAGATGGGCTAGCCTTCGCCCCCACGTGCATTACTTAGCCATGTTGTCCTTCCTTGGACCATTCTGGTGGGTACTAACCCCTGCATACCAGAAATACCCCACAAGACCTTTCGTTCTGGTGATGCTCTGAACCCGTCATCTAGTCATCACAGTCACTCAGATCCTTATGCTTTCTCATTTTTCATGCTTCCAACACTTCCACCAATAAAAGAGTGTTTACTTGCTACCTAATATAATCCCACCCCTTGACAGGTGTAATTTCAGTGTGATAATGTTATTCATGTCACCTGTCATGTTTTAATGTTGTGGCTAATAGGTGGACATTCATTGTTCCTTATAACACGATAATGAATATTATTCACTTTACCTGTCAGTGGTTTTAATGCTCTGGCTGATAAGTGTATGCCCACATTATATCTGTCTGCTTACAGCTTTACCATATATTACAGTCTAGAACAGGCTAAATATATCCATAGGAGCTAACAGGCACAAGGACATTGTGTTACTAACACGCTGCTGCTTTCCTTATTTTTAAATGTCAGCGCATTTGACTGTAGAGCTATCAGCTGAAGTGATAACAAAATTGGAAGTACCTTCTGCTCTTTCTCAAGCCATGTGGAAGCTTATTGCAATTTAGTATTCATGGAAACACACTACCCTTGGCAGGTAGTGGGGACCCTGTGTGTCTCCTCTTTAATGGCATTAATTAAGTGTTAATGTTTAATTAAGCATGAAGCTCAATTAAGCTACAGACCGCAGAGAGACCGAGATAAAATGTCAGTTTCAGTTAATTTTCTACCTTCACATAAGGTCTTTAGATTTGATGAAGCACTGAACTTTAGTTCTGCATTTCAGCTGCACAGTTGTACAAAGAAGTTGATTATGGGGAAGAATCAATTGGCTGGCAAAAGCTGATTTGTCATTGATTTATATTGTCTTAAACATGTGTGTCAGGTGAATTGGGGATTCTAAATAGACCGTAGGTGTGAGCGAATGGTGTGTGTATGTGCACCCTGCGGTGCGCTGGTGTCCCTGCCTCATGCCCATAGACCCTGGGATAGGCTCCGGATACCCATGACCCTAGGAAGGAATAAGCGTAATGCTATTGTTTATAACCAGAGTTTGAGCAAGTGTAGATGATTTTTAAAGGATTATCAGAAAGTGAGTAAAATTAAAACGGTATAGTTAGAAACACACTTCACTGTACACCAAGAAGAACCAGATACTGGGCATTTCTCCTTATTATATGACATTTATATGATGTGATATGAAACTAATTATTCACCACAGCTCCACACTTACAGGAATGCTTTGGCCTCCAGTGAGCAGCTGCTGTGGCGACGCTAATGACTGACTGACTGACTGACTTCTAAAGGTCCTCACCTTGGAGTGTTGCCATGACGATGTGCAGTATGTTCAAGGCTCTCTCAGCTCCATTGTTATGATGTGATTGACAGCGCCCACTTGAGGCTGTTGTCTCAGGTGTGGTGCAGATGCAGACGCAAACACGGATGCAGGAGAGGCTGCATTTCCCCTGGCTACTCTCTCTGCGCCTCCAAGCCTCTAATGACAACCCGTGCCCTGAGCTCTACTGTATCCAAAACTAGATTTGAATCTGGGTTTGTCTGCAAGAAAACACAATGATACCCCTCAGCACCAGGCTGGATATAGTGACTGCTCTCCCATACAAATGTATTAAATTATACCTGCCTCACAGTGACTCATACTGTCAGTGTTCTCCGCTTGCACAAACCAACTGTGTGGCCAATTATAAGACAATGAGTCATGTTGTCATTTTCACTTCACACTTACTTAAGAGTTATAATCTTAGAAAAGAGTATTAGACTGTAATGTTGAATTGTAATAAAGAACAAAGGAGAAAAGAGTTGTGGTATGTGAACGGTAATGTGATTTCTTCTCTGTGGAAAGTATCTTGTAAAGGGCGAAGCCACAGTATTTTGCATTGAACATGTGAAAGAGCTCGACTGAAAGAGTCAATGAGACAACCCCGACTTCAAACGCAGGGAGCTTAACCTTGCCCCCTTCTTCTCCCAGCCGGGTTATTTTTGCAAACATAAAGGCCAATTAGTGACTCAGAATTCTCTCAGAGAAAGAGAATACTGCTGTCAATGTGCTGCTCAAAACCCAAAGAATATTCTTTCAATATTCTTTGCAAAACCCACTGCAAAGATAAAAGAGTGTTAGTTCACATTCTTTGCATGATCACGCTGCTCACAGTATATATATATATATATATATAAATTATTATTATTATTATTATTTTAGTAATTCAAATTTTGCTCAGAGTTTTAAGAAATATTAGCTTGCTTCAGATCATTTCAGTTGAAGCCAAGCCTACTTTTAATTCTACTTTTAATGCCCTCCTAATTCTACCTCTGAATAACTGGGACTGGAACATGTTCATAAATTACAAACATGGGGCAGCTGGTAGCCTAGTGGTTAGGGTGTTCGCCCTGTGATCAGGAAGTCGTGGGTTCGATTCCCAAGACCGCTAGGCACTTCTGAGGTACCCTTGAGGAAGGTACCGTCCCCACACACTGCTCCCCGGGCGCTGTGTTCCTGACTGCCCGCTGCTTCACTTGGTGAATGGGTTAAATACAGAGGAAGAATTTCGTGCTGTTCACACTATGTGCTGTGGTGTGTTCACGTATGACCGAATTATCACTGTTAGACACAGCAACAAAGGAGAAGCAATGACTGCTGATAATGCCAATTCATTTAAGCCTCTTGGCAAAAGAAAAGGAAGCCTCAATGGATCACACAATGAATGTACATCTATTAGCCACAACATTAAAACATGACAGGTGAAGTGGATAACATCGATTATCATGCTGGAATTGCACCTGTTAAGGTGTGAGACATATTAGTCTGCAAGTGAACAGTCAGATCTTCAAGTTGACGCATTGAAAGCTGAATTGGACCATGAGCCAGTACGCTGGTTTGGTGAATCACATTTTTTTACATCATGTGGACAGCTGGGTGCATGAACAGTTGTTTACCTGGGAGATAGAGGGCACCAGGATGCAGGATGGTAAGAAGGATCTTCTGCTGGGAAGCCTTAGGTCCTGGCATTCGTTTTGATGTTACTTTGACATGTACCACTTACCTAAACATCCTAAAAATGACACTTAAGTCTGGGTTTACAAGTGTATTAGACATGTTTTCTTTGTACACTACCAAGCATCCGTGCATGTTGCTCTGGATAAGAGCATTTGTCGAAGGCCGTAAATGTAAACGTCTTGGTGCCAGATACCACAGCACCTTCAGAGGTCTTATGGAATCCATCATCTCCTTGTTTAACATTAAATAAATACATAAATAAAGTAAAATGAAAAGAGCAGTAGCACGAGAGAAAACAGATAAGTGGTAGCAGTGAAAGAAACAAGACCTTTGTACAGAAGTCAATTCATTATTTTACAGATTCCTGGGTTAATAAATAGGTCAATGTATTTTCAGAGTCAATGGAACAAAAGCTTCACTTCCAACTTAACTGGAATTCAGCACCTGCTTCTTGATCTGTGCATTCTATCATCATCTTCTGATTCACTATAGCATCTCTCAGAAATGTTAAACATTTGAACCACAACTTATGAGTTCTGTAACAAATGAACACAAAAATCCAACTATGCTGTTGTACCTGATGAGACTGCTGCCAAGCTGTTAGGTTGTTCTGTTCCTGTGACAATACAGTCACCAGCACACATATTTAAAGAACTGATTTCAGCTGGGGTGAGACCAAATGAGTGGGAAACAACTCAGGTAAAGGAACTTTTAAATGGCCCATTTCGTGTATTTTTCATCAAGAACAGTGATAATTCATTTTAAATGACTATTTTCCAACCTCTTGACAACCCTATAATCAAATAGGATGTTCATCACTGAGGGGATGCAAATATCCAGCTTTATGTAGTTTCTAAAATCAAAATTTTCTGGGTAGATTCATAAATATGCGTATCTACTGCACTACATATTTACATCTAAAAAGAGTGGTTGATAGACTCTTTGGAATTCTCCTATAAAACTACAAAAACTTCATAAAATGGAACTGACTGCACCGCTGGGATGTGCTATCGCTCATTTCTGCAAACCAAAACTGTCAAAACTGAAACATGATAAGCTTTTGTAACAAATTGTCACAGGGAGCGCAATTATTACTTATAAATGACAATGTTTAAAAAAAAAAAAAAAAAAAAACAGTTCGAGACAATTACTGAAGTTTTTGTATTCTGAAAGTGCACACACAGGATGATTTATCATAGTTTCACACATTACAAGAGACTAATACGAGTCTTCCAAAGTGTACCGACCTTGAATCTTGATATTAACACAGTCAATTCAACCTGTACCGCATTAAATGTCTATAACCTTTTGATCTCAATGGATCCTTCAATCACAAACATTTACATGGCACATAAAAACCCAAAACTGTGTCTGATTTATTAATTAATGATGCTTTTGGTTGAACAAACAATGGAAACTGAGCTCTGTTTGGTAGGTAGCTCCATTGTCACAGCTGCCTGGGCCATAACCATTTGAGAAGCAATCAGATCTCATATTCTAAGCGTGCAAAAAATAGCACACAGAGATGAGAGTAGGCCGTGAGGAGATAAAGATGGAGCAACCACCTCAGAGAACACAGAACAGCAGCTTCAGTTTCCCCCGACACACTTTCCTCGGATCTAAAAATACTTAATAATGAGCAAAGATGAGCAAAGGCGGAGTACAAAACAAAATATTTTATTGTTCTAATCACATTTACTCAGGGTACAGATATCCAAATACTTTGTAGAGTCAAGTCAAGCCCACTGTACCATCTTTCGGTGAATTTCATGCTTCAGCAAATCTACTTCCCAAATGATATGTCAACTTTCTGCATATACTAAATGAGTCAGTAGTCAGTAAGGTCTGTCTACCACAATCTACCACAGACATTCCTTAATAAAGGGGAGCTGGTTTCCAAACAATGAGCTGAAAGAACAACTGAGCAATTAAAACCTAGCTATTACAAAGAAAAAAGAAAAAGGAACACATCACATAGTACGTATTCGAAACTACAATTAAACATTTATTTTAAAGTTGTATCTTAACCCAAATCGACAGTAGTAAGTAAAATATAGTGACATACAACGGTCTGTCTCAAAGTAGAAGACATACAGTGCTTAAATATAGGGCCTTCTGTTCCTCTTCTAACACAAACTCCCTTTGTCACAGCTAATGCAACCTTAGTCAAGGAAATGGGAAATGTAAATTAATCCTAGTTGTTTTGACTTAATATGAGGCATGAAAATGCTCTGGATACCATTCTGAGCCGTATTTACCTCCTCAGAGTCAGGCAAGGGTAAGTGCTATTGAATTTCATTTCCTCTTTCTTTGATTACAGGCATTATATCCATTTCATGTTGGACTCTGCATGGATTAATTGTGCTCATCTTACACATGAATACAATTAGCATGTAATTATGTCAATCAAAACACCAGTTATGCTAATAGAGGGTATAGCTGAGGTCTCATCTTAATGAAGCGCAATCTTAACAAGATCAGATCCAAGATTGCAGAGGTCAAAGTAAAGCTTAAAATGTTCATCATTTCAAAAAAAGAACAAATTTGTGTTCCTCATCTTGCTTAATCCTTAAACATCAGTACTAGTGATCAAAATACACAAGCAATTCTGACAAAGGTGAGTTCTTTGAATGAGTTGATAAGCAACAAAGATTAGACCTATTTTTTGACTTAGAAACAAGAAAGGACTTACAAAGAGCGAAAGAGAAAAGAGAAAGCCCTTAAGTACTGATGCTGAACTGCAGTAACGACAGAGGGGGTGAGGTAAAATGTAATTAAATAATGTAAGAAGTAAACAATGACTGATTCTATTATAGTTTACATGCAACTCTTACTCTTAGCAAGCCAAAACTTTATAATGTATCTATTACCGTCATTCCTACATTTACGCCTTACGTCCATTTGAATGTGCCATGTCACATTGGCTCAGCTCTCCTTTTCCATGTTCTGCATCTCTTTTATTTAATGCACAGTAAGTCAAAGCCCACTCATTGGCAATTGTTTTCAATATCAAAGTGGGTGTGCACGAAATAAATGCTTTTAGTATAAAATGGAAAAAATAGGAACATCAGCACCAAACAAAGCAATAACCAGTACAAGCTAACATACACAAAAAGGACAAGTGGGAGAAAGACATACTTTTAAGTCCACTTTGGCTTTTTTGTACTAATTTGGAATAATGCAAATGCACATAATATTAAGCTGTCCAATCAGAAAAGGCATTGTGATTATTATGCAAAAGAGGGCACAGTCACAAAGAACTCACAGAGCTGTAAAAAAGGAACAAAATCACTTGCACCAAAAAGTATGAAATTTTGTAGTATCTATCAACACAATCTGTTATTAACACACAACCAACCACCCACCCACCCACACACACACACATGTACACTGTAATCTCAACAGGAGCAGACATCTTTGACTAATAAATAAAAATAAATTACCTTACACATTACTCATTTCTCATAAATAAAATCTGAATCATTTTCCCTAGAAGCACTTTAAATCCATGACCAAGCTGGAGAAGTTTTCTGAGAGGGTCTGTTCAGTAGTTTGTGTTATCTTTAGACCTCCTCAGCACAAATGCTTTTTAATCTCACTCACTGTAGTAATGCTCCACAGCTTCTTCTAAATTGCAGGAAAATCAAAATTTTCCACTGAAACATCCAACTTCACAGCACTTCAGCATTTCCCTGACTCTGGTGATCAAAGTGGAAGCTTAAGTGAGTCAGGTTTTACATATAAGAACATCTGCAAATGGTCCCAAAAGGTTCTTGTTAAAGATGCAGCGCACCCATACTAGATATGTGGTAAAGGGTTTAATGTTTTCTGAGAAGGTATAGTTCTGATGAGGGAGAATGTAAGGCATGTATGTGTTCTCCCCCTGTTCCTGGATCCACACTTCATATTTAATCTCCCTCACCTTCAGGTACTTGAGGTTCCAAGGGATCTGCCATGACACAGCGAGTTTCGCTTCGTTTGTAGCCTGCACTGATGTTTGACACTTGGGTTCTCGGACTCGGCCAGGATGTATTGTGCTGGCAGGTTTAGACTTTTTCAGAATGGGCTTGGCTTTCAGACCTTCTCTAATGACCTCCAGAAAGGACGGAACGTCAACAATGGTGTCTTGATAAATCCGAAAAAGCCACTCTGGGTTGCGGCAGCAGAGGTGTCTTGGCACCTCTTTGCTTGCAAGGATCCGTTCCTGCTCCTCCTTCTCCAAGTTGGTGATGCCGCCCTGATCCCAAGGGCGGTCAGGGTAAGTTACTGAATTCTCCTCAATGGTGTTTCTCCACGCTACATACTGGAGATCCATTCCTGGCAAGGAAGCCAGGGTTTTGTATGGGGTGTACTGTTCTGGGTTGACTGCAAATGGGAAGAGTTCTATCACAGCAGCTCCTCGTGGCAGGAACATGGAGGTAATCAGCTGGGCTCCATGCATGCTTACCAGCATGGACGCACCACTGATGACTTTGACTATGCTATCAAATGTCTGCTCCTCCAAGGACACAGTTACTGTCCTCATTTTGAACTCTTGAGCCAAAGCAAGGATAACCTCAGCCTCATTGAGTATCAGCCTGTTAGAAGCACGACTAAAAACGACTATATAATCATCATCCTCAGACTTCTGCTCCCTTGTGATGTTCAGCCGTTCCATCAGGAATAAGGCAAACTGACGGATCTCGTTCCCTGACACCAGAATGTTGGCTTTGGGACCTTGGGGCTGTACAAAGCCATACTGATACCAAGTGGTCATCTTCGATAATCCCACATAAGATTTGGTGAAGCACATGAGCTTCCCAAAGTTCCGTAAGTGGTCTTTAAGAAGTGGTTGCTTGCTGCTAAGCAGACGATACAGATCAAAATGGGCCCCCTCTGCCCAACCTTCCATGAAGACAAGCCTGGCCTCATCATCCAAATCTGAGTACTGCTGCATGGTATAGAATATGGGTAGAAGATCATCATGGAAGATATGCATCAGGTTATCAGGGTTGAAGCGATTCATAATTAGAGTGACATCTGGCACAAACACAGGCTTGGGCATGTACTTCAGTGCAGCTGCAGGCAATTCCAAGAAATTAAAATACTGAGTGTTATGGTCCTCAACGGAGGACAAGTCCAGCAGGGCTGGCTGGAAGCGACGAGGGCCCAAATTGGGGAGCATAACTGAGGCGTTGCTGTGGAAAAAAATGAACTCCTCAGCCTCAGTACAGTAGCAAAGATAGTCAAAACGGCAGATGCGGTCAGTGTGCATCTTCCCTGTGCAGACCATTCTGGTGCCCTGCTCCTGCAGTGCAAGCAGGGCAGCATGGTAATCGATGCGCACCTGCGACAACTCCTGGGACTGGCGTGTGAGCTGGAGCTCTTCCTCGAGTTGGGTCATGTGCTCGCTTAGCCGAACATATTTCCATAGCAGCGCTGCCACCACCGACACCAGCAGGCCGTTCAGCACTGCTGGAAGATTCATTCTACAGCCCAAAGCACGCATCGCAGCAGAACACTGGCACCACGCTCATACTCCACCTGGATCAGTTAAAGAGAATACAATCAGTTAAAATACTGGTGTGTTAACTACTAAATCCTTTTTATATCAGAAACAGTCATGTGCATCAATGATAACAATAATATCAACAATAAAAAAAACTTTTTTACAGTGAAGGAAACAAGTATTCAGACACTTGTTTTTGTTATTCAGTAGACTTTCAGTGCACATATCCATTTCCACATTTAACATCATTTGACTTTGTACTTAAAAATATATACAAAAAGAGTATGCATTCTCAAGCACAAACAAAGATAGGCTTTGGGGAAAAAGTATTTAGACACCACAAATTAATAAGATTAGTACTTTGTTGCAAAGCCGTTGTTGGCAATTAAGGCTTTAAGACATCTGCGGTAAGACGAAATTAGCTCTCAGGGTTCAATTTCATTCCATTCCTCTTGGCAAACCTTCTTCAGTTCCCCAAGGTTATGAAAGCCTCTCGCTACTTCAAAATCTTCCATGATTCTGAACGAGATTTAAGTCAGAATAGTGGCTAGGGCAAGCACCTTCACATTTTCAGAAACCTCCAATATGTACATCACTTCATTCACTTTTTGCTCAATGACGTGTTGTGCCCTAGAGGCGTTTGCAGAGAAACAACCTCATATCATGACACTCCTTCTTCTATACTTCACTATGGGAACGGTGTTCTTGGAACTTTTCTATTTCCAAACATGATGAGCTGAACAACTGCCAAAGAGTTTTATCTTGTTTTGTCTGACCAGAGTACACTGTTCCAAAACAGTTCTGGTTCGTTTAAATGCATGTGCATCTCTGTGCTTCTTTTATAAGATGAGTTTTGTTGGGGGTATAGGAATGGATGATGCACCTCATAGCTTACTATTATTGCCTGCTTTTTCATTACTGTCATCTGTGTAACTGTTTCTGTTTAAGTGACTGCTGACCTCTTCCTTATTTTGAGTCTGCAGTGTTTCTGCTGGTAACAGTTCTCCGTGGTGGCCTGTCATGCCAAAATCTTTACAGCCACGACAAAAAAAAAAATCAATCTATCTAATCAATCATCGAGTCCAATGCCTTGGTAACTCGCTCAGGAAGCCTGAATCCTGCCCCAGAGCTCTGATAAAGCTCTGATAAAATGAGTTTACTCTGGTATTTTTCAAGGAAAAGAAAAAACAGATGAGGTAGATAAACATTTTGTTAGCTGGGGAGACAACATTGCATCTCTCTCCTCACTCTCTAAGGTCCAAGCTGGGCTTGCTTAGCTCTTGTCCCTGCTCTCCATTATTTTAGTAACAGCCTTTCAGTAACTGCAACCTGAGCTTATCTAAACACTTTATGGCTGACTAAAGCAATGTGACTACCGCTAATGGAAAACACTTTTCTGTGACTGCGCCAACACACTGGTAATTCTCTCACACACTTGGAGAAATAAACTTCCCACAACAAACCCAGGTTAGACTGAGTCACACACACACAGGTGCAGTTAGGCTGTTGTTATGTTGTGAACGGTTAGGGACTTGATTTAGCAATATAGCACTCAAAAAGGCGTTGTTATAACCGTCACTGAAAAATAATGGGCCTATATGAATTTATATAATAATGAACTGTTTGTTTACCTCCATAGACTGAAAGGGAACAGGGATTAGGGATGGAGGATTAGAGATGGAAGGTCAGGGAGTGACCCATCCTGCCGCCATCCCTTCTTAAATATTTATAAAGTGGCATATCATTTAGAAAACTATTATTAGGAATACATTTTCATTAGTAGTATTATTAGTAGTAGTAGTATGAAATTATTATAGTATGGAATCCAAAAAATATTGCCTGGTGTCCCCAAGTGACTTTGGAAACCACTGCATTTAGGATAATACACCATGGTCTCAATTAAATAAATAATAGAATCACAAACAACAGAAGAAAAAAAATCAACAGAGTAATATGAAGCATCAGTTTTAATAAAGAGCATCTGTAATTCTCCACAAGAGACCACATTTCTCTCTCACAGTTTTTAGCAGTCAGAGAGCATTCCAATTCCAGGCTAGACTCCATTTTCACTCTGTCGTATCTCTTTCCTCTTGATACTGGGTTACGGAAAGGAAGGACCCCTGGCTTAACCTCACATCTCCGCATCTGACTTTCTGAGCTACCACCATTCTCAAATAGCCATCAGAGGCAGGGAACATGTCCAGCAGCTACACTCACACATACACTACTCCAGTCCAAAAGTGTATCTCTCGGAGTGTGTCCTCAGCTGCCTTTAGTGCACTAAGAAAGTAGCTGCCTTCTTTGAGAGAACAGAGTTGCCCTTTGGGCCAACGCTATAATCTTCCAGTCTGTGACTCTGAACAGTCATCAGCCCTCTAGAATAAAACAACTCAGAGTGAAAAACAAGTTGGAGAGGAAAAAAAGGTCCTGTTTCAGCTCTCTCTCCTCATCTCCGTCTTTCATATAGCACACAGGTCCAAAGGTCCAGGACTACGGTAAACATACGTTGTTTGAATGTGAAATTGATTTATCTAGTGTGAACACACAAAAAAGTAATAACTAATATACAAACAGAGAAATAAACTAACGAGGCCAGGGTCTGCCAACCTCTTGCAATTTGCGGCCCACACAACAGGCCACAATAGCTTCCACAGCCCACAAGGAGATTTAACCAACCCAATTATTTGCCAGCAAAAATAACACAAACAATGTAGCCTAGCAAATTATGCTTGACTGTATATCCAAGTTACATAACAGTAAAAAAAAAAAAAAATCTAAAAATATTCTGTCTGCATCAGTTTATCCATGATTAAAAAGAGAAATAAACTATAAACTAGCTAGCTATGTCAGTTATGTTAATGCTCAAAGTTTGAAAAACACTCAACTAGACAGTAGTCAAAAACATCTATTTTATTTTCAATGTCAATAAAATAGCAAAACCACTAACATAATTTACATATGAAATAAATAGCATATATGTCTTGGGCGCAGTGGGCCATATGCTCAATATAAAGATTTCTAGGGATAAAGCATTATATAATTAACTAAACAGGAATGAGAAAAAAATATAAAGAAGAATATGAGCATTGTTTAGTATGAACTCAAAAATATGGCAACAATTCTAGTAACTAAGTCTGCCAAGTGAATTTTGACAAATGTTCTTGATAAACTCTCTCTCCTACAGACAGCAGTTTTTAAAAATCTCCACAGAGAGATGATTTATAATATTGCCTGATCAACAGCAAATGCACTCATATTTATACAGCCGAGACGCACAGAATCGGCCAAGATCAGATTAGTTAGCTGCAGGTAGTCTGTGATGAGTTTCAAGTTTTAATGCTAATCATCAGTAATAAAGGAGAGAAGATAAGAGAAATGGGCCAAAGCACTCCTTGCTTTCCTCTATAATAATGCCATACTCAGTCCCTCCTGGGAAATGTCACTTTAAGCTGTCAGACGTGATAGAAAGAGAAACATTCTGATGGATGTCAAGAGTGACAGGCTTTCGCTGCATTTTTCTGTAGCTGGATCCATCCGACAGAACTCATTTCCTACTGTAAAGACGAGATACAAAAAGCTTTTAACAGCCGACACTACTGCTCAGGACTAGGGACAAACACTTAGAAAAAGACTGCAGAACTGTTCAGCTTCAGTACAAAACACTAATACCCCATTTGCACATTCGAGATCTGAAGAGAAGTCCTCACACTTGGTCAGCTTTTGGACAAGAAATGCTAATTTTACCACACGAAGCAAAGGGCAAATATCACTGAATGTCATTTTAATCCGCAGAGTGTCAGATGTTGTTGAGATTCAGGCTGTACTACCCTCCAGTCAGCCAGGACAAGGACAAGCAGCAGCAGCGTTGCCAGTCGCGTGCTTTAATGCCCCTCACTGAACAGGCAAATCCAGAGGGATGCATGCACAGCCAGTGCCAAGTAATGAACCCCTGATAAATGTCATCTGGGTAGTGAAATTAGCTTACAATGCCTTGGTAGCCCTGTCCTAAGCTAACATGATTGTTAAAGGATGAAGCCATGGTGGATCCTGCTTTTGCAGAAAAGATTTGGTACATAAAACTGAGATTATACTCACTCCTTAATGCTTTACACTGAAAAGATTTCCAAAGCAGCAGGATTCTAGACAAGGACAAGCTGCAGAACTGTGTCCAGACTGTTCTCATGATGTTCAAAACAACCATTATGTGTGTTATCTTTCTAAAGGTCATTCTTTCTTACTTCTTAAGATGCTGAAATAGTTCCAAAGAAGAACATTAATCATTCCTTTTCCTATGCAAATGAGCTTGCTACATACTTAATAAATCATTCTATATAATTTACACACATAGGGGTAAAAGAAGCTCCCGTATGAATAAGCAACTCCTAATAAAATCACCACATTAGTAGAGTGATAAGAAAATACATTTAGTCATACGCTCCAGCTGAGACACTTTCTCATTTACGCTATTTTTGTCTAAAGTAATATTTATACCCGACTCCCACAATATTCAGTGTGTCTCTCCTGGGATTTCTCCTCCCACAGTGTATCAGAGCCAATCAGCCCACACTGTTCCACCACTGAATATTCTAAAACCCTTTCGCTGAATTTAATGACGCATTACAAAAAAACTCTCAGCAATTAAAAGTAACATTTGTGCTCAGAGGGGTTTATAAAAAAGCAGGAAATGTGTTTTGCACAGACAAAATAATACAATGCCATATATAGGTCCACTTTATGAATCACAGTAATTATTATTTTCTTCTCTATAACTCCTACAGATGTGATGCAGAGTAATTCATGCAAACGCTGAAGTGTATTTTAGTATTTGGGGGCTCAAATATCCCACGACAGGGAACAAGGAACTTCCATAAGCCCATGCTGTAGCTGGGCTTATGGGAAAAAAATATTTAATGTGCATACAGGCAGTGGTGATGATGTAAAAGCTTCTGAGAAAACACAAAATTGCAGCATGAGGCCAGGATGGAGGAGAAAGTCTTTTGGAATGTTTAAATATTAATAAATCTTTTTTTTTCCTTTTATTACCTTTATGCTGGTCAGAATCTCTCGTAGGCTTTGCAAAAGAGGCCATCGACTGACTGCTCTGGCCTATTTCAGCTGAGCTGGACTATGCGCATTGTGTAACACTGTACCTTATCGTGCCATAAAGTGATATATTTGTCACTGAAATGCTTCATCTGGCCAAGACATTTCTCAAATATTGTTCTTGAATTTATACAGACTCATACCCACACCGCCAAACCGCAATTTAATCATTAGTGTAGAAAATGTAAATACTACTGAGTGAGTATTCGTTATTTGGGAGCCTTCACCAACCAAATTATGAATCCATATAGATTCAAATATGTAAAAGCTTGACTCAATATATAAAAGATCAGGGGGAAAAGCTTTAATAACTATTCCCAGTACTGAGACAGGCAAACACATTAAAGAGACATTGAGGCAAGTAAATTTGCACTAATTTGCTAAAGACACTAAAGACTCTTTAAGGAGTTAGCGCCAAGAGACCCGGCTCTACTGGAGTCATTCAGACAGAATTTTCTGCGCTTTAGCGGCGCTCACGTAAGAAGAAAAGGGCATGTCCTTGAAATGCTCTCCTTCATTCTCTCCGTATGAATGGAGAGTTAAAGAAAGGAATTACATCAGGGCAGCAGGGGAATCAAAGGCTCCAGGTGTGTGTGTGTGTGTGTGTGTGTGTGTGTGTGTTTTTGCCCCGGCTGACAGGGCTCCCCTGGCTCTACGGTATACAGCTGTGTTGTTTGCTGTGTGGATGATAAACACCACAATGATGGGGGAAGGCAGCCTAGTGCTTCCAATGCATTTTAATCAGGCTCCTGGAAAGACACTGCTCTCAGTCTTTCGCTGGCTCTCCTCCCTGAGGTGTCCCTTAAGGAAAACCGTGAGGATCCCCTTGCTCAGTTTTATCTCCTTCCCCACAACCAAGCCCCAACCTCTGTCAGCAAACAGCTCACAAACTGATAATACCTTCCATTGTCCACTGCCTCACTGTCTGTCCCTTCAACCATTCAGAACATGCCCATCTTCATATTTAGCCCGGTTGTGATGTGCCGGCACCGTTTATTTGGTGGATGGAGTTAACAGAATTTGACAGTAATTAATAGTGTCAGTTAAGAGCCAGAGCATTTAACATAAAAAAACAGAATAAAGGGGCTATTTTTGCCCTCACTGACTGACAGGGGCATTTTATAAACACATGTAGGCTCTGTAAAATATAAACATTAAAATCAAAACATTCAAATGTTGACAGCTGTATTATTTATGACCATTTTTTCATGTTTTAAGGGGTATGCCTATGATGCTGAGCTACACTGCCTATGAAGCTACTCTATTTTAAAGCAAATTAGCTCTAGAAACACTGTTTAGTATTTACCTTGAATAGTTTTCTAAAACAGCTCTTTCAATTTCCAGTGACTGTGATGAAAGAAAACTTCCACTTCACTTCACTATTATCAGTGATATCAAAGGTACAGTACAGGAAAAAATAAGACATTATAAGTAGCTTATGCCAAATTCTTCTTATATTGTTTAAATTATGATTTATTTAAAAAAAGTTCAATATTGCACCAAAATCTGCTAAAAAATTTCATTTCTGAAGAGCATTGCCTGTAGTCAACACTTAAAAAATCAACAAAATCTATAATTTGATTGCAAGTGTTTACCATGTTGCATATTACTCTATGCAATGTTAATCTGTAATTCTACACAGTGTCAGTGTTAGTGGACAAACAAGTACAATAATACAAGTCTTTAACCTCTAAGCACTAAGATGTGTGGTTATCTTTCACATATCATGTTGTCCAAGTGATTTAAGACTAGAGAAGAGCAGCATAAGAAAAGTGGCATCTAAATTCATTAAGGGTCACTGATACCACTGTCTAAGGGGTTACAGGCAACGTTCCAATAGATGGCCGCAGGCTGTGAAAGAGTGAGTCTGGCCCAGCACCCCTCGCTTCTCAGAGACAGATGAGGAATAGGGCTGAGGCAGTCTTCCAGCACGGGTGACGAGAAACAATATCACTGTGTCTCCTGAGGACAACAGCCTATGTAAGAACACAGCCCTAACACAGAAGAGCAAAACGATAACAAATATCAGGTATGACAGAACTCCTAAAACCAGCCACATGGCCTAGAGAGAAGAAATACTGTCTGATACAAACATGATATTATATAAATAGATACTGTAAACATTTTGTTCCCACTTTAAAGCCACAGCTTAAAGAAACCTATTAATGTTCTTATGAACAAAAAAGGCCTAAAATGTGCACCATATCTGTGTCTCAGGAATGTGGTGCAATAAAGTAAATGTACAGCCTCATACTTTGGTTTTATAACTAAATACTACACAATGAAGTCCTTTCATGTATTGCATGATGATGGGCTGAGAAATAATGATCAGCTATATGGTACCTTTCAGTTAAGTACAGAAACTATTTCCCAAATGTTTGCGGGTTATATCACAATCACAGCCTGGCTGTTCAACAAGAGAGAAAAGGACGACTAATAAAGGATGAGTAGTAAATGTATGACAGTGTCTCTCTTTTACGAAGGTCCCAATCCCAAATCTTGCACCTTTATCCGATCTTTATATATTTTTTTATCCTCACCTTATTTGAGATCAGCAGATATTGCTCTCATGTCTAGTTGGTGTGACTAGTGTAGTCTTTAGTGCGCCGCCGGATAACATCTTGCTGGGCACAAAAGAGGAAAAATCCAATTTCCCCAAGTTACTGACAGTTCACTCAGCGTGCCTCATTCCCTTATACACCTTTTTGGCTCATGCGTTGATTTCGCTATGTTGGACATGTCTAAGTGTTTCATGCTGCCCACAGTGACCAGCTGGGAACTGACAAATGTTTCCTTTCATTATTTTGCACCAAAACAAAAATACAGGCACTTAGGCACTTAAGGTTTGTGGTGTTAGTGGTTAAAGTTGTGTAACTCATTTTATGTTCCCGATTATTATTTTTATTATTTTTACTATGATTATTATTATTATTATTATTATTGTTATTATTAACAGTAATATTTAAAATGACACTATTATTTGCATTATTATTATTACTATCATTATTATTATTGATATCACTATCATATGATGGCTTATTCCTCACCAGGCTGTATCTCTGCTCTATTCTGGGTAAAGACATGCTGTTTTGAGGTCAGGTGTAAATGAGAGTAGATATTTGTTTTATGACAAATCTGTTGTATTTGTTTCCTTTCATTATTTAGCAAAAAAAAAAAAAAGGCACATAGTGTTTAAGGATGGTGGTGGTAGTGGTTAAACAAAGTTGTGTGTCATTTTTATTAAGCTAATCATTATCATTATTAAAAAATTATTATTACTATTAACAGTAATAAAAATGACATTGTTATTTGCATTATTATTATGATCACTATTATTATTGCGACTATTGACATCACCATCATCATCATCTGTGGCTCATTCCTCACCAGGCTGTATCCCTGCTCTATTCTGTATAAACATATGCTGTTTTGAGGACAGGTGTAGATATTTATTTTATAGTTTAGCCCTTATATTGCACAGAAATGTGAGAAACACTTACCGGACACAACAACCACAGAAAAAAAACTGTATTCAACACACTATTCCCCTTTGAGTGAAGATCAGTAGACAGGGACGAATTGCATCCTTCTGGCTCTCAGTTAAGAGCCTGATATCCTGGAGAGGAGAGGCACTAAGCAGAGCCTATCGTGTGAAAATAGTCGAAAAACTTTTGTCACGGACAACTTCACCGAGAGAAAGAAGCGAAAGCCTCACGCGTGTCAGTGCAGAGTCAGTTTGGTGAGACTTACCAGACTGTGGGTGAAATGTAGAGAGAAAACGAGGCTGGAAGTGACTGCAGCTCTGCACGGTCCTCTCTGTTCCTCTCTCTCCTGAGTGGACCACACCAGCCTGGAGAGTCTGGAGCACAGCAAACGAGTCCGAATTACAGCCTAATTCACTTTCAGAGGACCTCCTCTATTCATACCCCACACACTGAGGCCGAAGACGTTTGGTGACACTCATGCTGTACAGCTAAATCCGACCCTTCTGCTGAGATTCTGCACACAGCTCAGCTAGTCCAGCTGAACCACGAGTCTCCACCCACAGCACGCAGCACCCACATCTCGCGATATCTCATCGTGATCTCCTCCCCTGCTTTGTGTCTGCACTACACGCTACACCCGTGTGTTCATCTGTAGCGTGGGTGCGTTCCTGCTCAGTCACAGGTGCCTAAATGAGCAGTGAATCCACACATGACAGTGATAAATCTGGGTTCTTTAGGGACTATTTTATCTCACAGTGCTGGTGGCCTAGGGTTAGGGAGATCCCCCTGCAATCCTGGGATTCAAACCCACAACCTTCTGATTGTTGGGGCAACTCCCTAACCACCAGGCCACCAGCTGCCCCAAACTACACCAGTGTGTTCTGTAGTGTGGGCTGCTTTCCTGCTCTCTCAGAAGTGTCTAAACAACCAGTGAACCCACATGTATTAGTGATAAATCTGGGCTCTTTGGGGACTATTTTATCTCACAGTGCCTATATATGTCTCTGTCTATATATATGAGTGTACACCATATGGACAAAACTATTGGGACACACCTGTTTTTCAGGCCTTGGGCTAGGCCTCTTACTTCCAGTGAAGGGCAAACTTAATGATTCAGCATACCAAGATATTCTGTACAATGCCATGCTTCTATAATCCTTTTCTATTCCTGCATGACTGTGCCCCAGTGCACAAAGCAAGGTCCATAAAGACATGGTTGGATGAGTTTGGTGAGGAAGAACTTCACTGGCCCATCCAGAGCCCTGACCACAACCCCATCCAACACCTTTGGGATGAACTGGAACAGAGATTGCGAGCCAGGCCTTCTCGTCAACATCAGTGCCTGACCTCATAAATGCTCTACAGAATGAATGGGCACAAATTCCCACAGAAACTCCAAAATCTTGTGGAAAGCCTTCCAAGAAGAGTGGAAGCTGTTGCAGCTTTTAAGAGGGTACCAGCTCCATATTAAAGTCTCTGTTTTTGAATGCAATGTCATTAAAGTCCCTGTTGGTATAACGGTCAGGCGTCCCAATACTTATGTCCATAAAGTGTATATTAAAAACACATTAAACCTTTATCTCAAAATTATCATAAAACATGATGTCTTGGACATCAAAAAGCATATTCGTGACAATTTCATCCAGTAGCTTTCTGTGAGGGAGCTTTCTGAGGCATTAAATACTTCCAGACGTCTGGTTCCTATCACTACTACTGTGAGCAATTCTCACTCTTAAGTTTCTCTAGAAACGCGCATTTCACATCAGACTACACTGAATGACTTTTTTGCATCTTAATGATCTAATTATGTGGAAAGTTTTTAAAATCTGTCAAATTCTCACACAGGCTACTCGTCAAAGCAGCTGCCACTAAACTTTGAAATTTATGAATATCCACAATCTTCCCTAAAAAATAAATGGACCATCTCAGGGGCAAAATTGTACAGCTGCATTTATAGGATTGGATTTTGTCTTACGTTACCTCACTTTGACTGGGCATTCAGGTAATTTTTGTGAACTGCTAGATAAGTACTCTGAGTTTGGTTTTGAGGAGCATTAATGTTTATGGAGAACTACTCCAACACACTCCCCATCTCCCCCCCCCCCCCCCCCCATCTGGCACATTTGGCAACTATGTTACTCAGTAGAATTGGCATACCTTGATTATTATGATTTAGAATTAATTTTAGAATGTTCATTTTAGAAGTCTCAGTTGAAAACAGTTACAAAGCCGTGAATTCACGTGTGCCCCTCGCGGAGTTCTGGACTGTGAAGATGTTCCAGGTGGGACAGTTTTTGTTCCTCTAAGATTAATAAAGACAGAAGAATGTCAGGCTGGTGTCAGGCCTGGGAATGATCTCTGGATGCCACATGTTTGTTAGTCAGAGATTTTCTGTTCAGGAGCGTGCAGACAACTTTCACTGCCAATGTATTTCTTGCACTTTAGAACTCCCTTTCTGCTGACACACATTTGTACTTTACTTTCAGTACAGGTGCCTAAAGAGTAAGTTCTTGATACCCTTTGGGTAATATCATAGTTAAATATACAATTTACTGTTAAACCATATGCATTTCTTTTACAAATTCAACAAAAACTGTTCACAGGCTTGCTTCTGTTCTACAAAGTGCCAGTCAGGTGTATATGCTGTCAGCTATTGAACCTTACGGCCATTTTAGCCTGCTGTTGTCTACTGTGCATTGTGCTCTGCAACATATAACCTATTTATTGTTATGTATATATTCTATATCTAAACTGACTGCTACTAAACCATATTCACTGTACTCTAAACACTATATAGTAGATACACTATATGTACAAAAGCTTTTGGACACCTCTTCATCCAGTTTTTCTTCTGAAATCAAGGATATCACTAGGAAATTTGTCCTCCTTTGCTGCAAGTCAGGCTTTACAATAGATGTTGGAACATCTGAGGATTTGATTGCATTCAGCCACAATACCGTTAGTGAGGTCGGGTACTGGTGATAGATTGCTGGGTGGAGTTCTGTCTAGAAAAAGCTCCACTGCTCCAGAGCCCAGTGTTAAAGGGCTTTTTACCCCTAAAGCTGATACTTGTTACTAAGCGTGGTGACCTTAGACTTATGTGTGGCTGCTGCAAAGCATCCCATTCAATTGGCAATGCTTTTCTATTGGAGATTATACAAGCTGTGTCAGCAATGGGGGAAACTTAAAGTAGTTTAATGCCCTTATTAGATATTTTAGAGTAAATGGTGTATTTGTGTTATTAATTTATAACAGTGTTTTGTTTTATATTCTCTGTCTTTGTGTGAGAAGTCCCTGTACTTGAATATGTACATAATGAATAAAGCACACAATTTTCCCAGAAGCCAGTCAACCCTTAGTCTCAGCCTGACTCTGCCCACAAACAGCCATGACAGGCACGAGTCTGATTTGCTGGTCATCCTCTTAAACCCACAAACCTCCACAAAACATTGGCATCCTACACTTTCTGCAAGGCTCTATGTGTTTACTGGTGCCTTAAGTATTAATGTAGTCATTGGGACCAACAGAGAGTATACATTATACATGAAACATTTCTAGGAAATGATTTAAAGATTAAAGACAGATCCAGATCCAGCTGCATCATAATCGCTATAACCCTTATAATCATCATCTGAACGCCTACCTTAAAGATGCTAACTAAATTTAGACTTAAGGTTATATTTATGATGTTAAGGAACCCATGCGTTCTGAGCAGGGACGTAGCACCCGGGGGGGGGTGGGTTTCAACACCCCCACTTTTGCTGAAACACGATTCATAAATGAAGTTATAATTGGTCGTGATTGTATTCATAATT
>JBBPCZ010000007.1:12532724-12556245 GCA_037974445.1 Brycinus macrolepidotus | reverse complement strand
GTCGTGATTGTATTCATAATTTGGCTTCCCCGTCCCAGAACACCCCCACTTTTGGAAAGCTTGATACACCCCTGGTTCTGAGCACTGCTACTCGATTTAAAAAAAAACATCTTACAAACCTGACACAGCTTGTTTTGACTGGACTGTTCGGTTCTGTTCTGCTTCTCTTAAAACGCCACTAAATTGTAAACTTACAGTTTTGCAAACATTAACAAGACAGAATCACATCAAATATATTTAAAACATTCCTGCTGAAAAAAACCCCCATAGAAACAGTTAAAAGCTTCTGTTGCTTCCTGGTGGATATTTATTAAAGTGTAATGGTTGGTAATGCTGTGTCTTTTTTTCCTGATGGGTTCATATCACACCATAACAGGTGACATGTGGCTGATTCTAGGCACGTTTGATGGTTTTCTAATGGGAACCTAAAGTATTCTACAGGAGACTAATGGTCTCTAATGGTTACCATTAAGTCAGTTCCCATTAGGAACCATCTGGTTTTAGTCCTAGTGGTCTTTTTTTCAAAAGGGAATATTATTAATTCTGGATATTATGTTCATTATCTATCAGATATATAACTAAGTGTCTAAAAAAAAAAAACAATGGTTAAAATAACAGTCTCTTTTGAGTTTGAAAGATTTCGTGTTTTGCCTTTCACAAAAGTGCTGTGTTGATGTTTGATTAAATAGAAAAATCAATACTCTGTCATGCACTGACCTAGCAAGGTTACAAGAGTTGTTCACAGTGATTATGAGAGTTCATGCTGTTTGAGATAAGATTTGTGTACAGGGATATGGTGACCTCTATATGTCACTTGTGGAACTGCGGTGAATTCTAAAGTCATTTTTATAAACCATCAAATTTTATCATCTGTAATCTGTATATTACGCGCTCAGATATCAAATATTAGACTTCACATTACTAACACCAAGTGTTTCAAAAACACATCCTGCAAATGTTCTGAACACCAGCTCTGCTTAAGACAGAGACTTTTTTTGAGATTCCTCAGATTTCGGCCTCACTGTGAAAGGCTGTGTTCTACTATCCTGCTCTGACCAAGCCTTGTTATTAAGGCCTGTGTTTTAAGGAGATACCTGTAAATCATCACTAGATGGCAGTCAATCCTCATTTTCAAAACAATAAGGCACGCCATTATCTGCACAGTATAAACTGATTGCACAAAATGAACCAAATGCTGTTTCTAGTGCGCAGTATGTGTGTGTGTGTGTGTTTGTTTGTTTGTTGGTGCTCGTGGTGGGTGGGAGGTTACATGGCTTGTGGTATCTCTCTCCATCTTGGGAAAGCCAACAGAATTTTGGATCTCAGACTTTTCTGCGCTTTACTTCAAAAGGGAACCAACTTTGGCCACTTTTATGTTAAAATTTTATTCCATGCTGTTAACTTTACCTCATTCATAAATGGGCATTTATTATCCCGAGAGGACAGCTTTAAATTTCCAAGACTTGCAGTAAAAAGAAACAGGCCTAGTTTCGACTGAGTCTTGATACAGATAAAAAATGAATTCCAATTCAGAACTGACTGTGTAAATTAATCCAAAACTAGCTTTTGTCTGAGAAGCCATTGAGCCAATTGATTATCTCTGGAAAACATCTCTGGAGACTTTTAGACAGAGTAAACCCAGAGCACATCACAAAGGTGGGCAGAAAAGGGGTCAAGAGTTAAAACCATTATTTAGCCCAGTGTTTCTCAAAATTTCTGAAGAATCCTCCTGAAGAACCTTAAAAATGTTATCTCCTAACTAATGTGAAATGAGCTGAGGCCAGCACGGGACACAGTAGAGGCCACAGTAGAACAGCTGAACCACATTATTAGTCAGCTGCAACATTAAAACCACCGACTAGTAAGTGAATAACACTGGTGCGTCAAGGAGAGGGGAATATTAGGCAGCAAGTGAATAGTCTGTTCTTAATGTACTGGAAGCAGAAAATGCAGTGGTGTATGCAGTGGTAAGTACCAACCAAAAGTCTTTCAAGAAAGGACAACTGGTGGCAGGGTTGTGGGCCCCCAAGGTTCACTGATGCATGTGGGGGCGAAAGTCAGCCCATCTGGTCCCATCCCACAGAAGAGCTGCAGTAGCACAAATTGCTAAAAAAAAAAGTTCATGCTGGTTATGATAGAAAGGTATCAAGACCACCTTTGACGAATCACATGTTCTTTCATGTCATGTGCTTGACAGCATGAGTGTGTTTTGATCACCTGGAAATGGCGCTAGGATGCACTATTGGAATAAGGCAAGCTGGCAGAGGTGGTGGGATACTCTGGGCAACGTTCTGCGGGGAAATCTTGGGGCTTGCATTTATTTGGATGTTACTTTGACACAAACCACCTACCTAAACATTGTTGCAGACGAAATACACCTCTTCGATGCCGCAGTGTTCCCTAATGGCAGTGGCCTCTCTCAGCAGTATAATGAGTCCTGCCACACTGCAAAAATTGTTCAGGAATGTGGAACCTGACAAAGAGTTCAAGGTGTTAACTTGGTCTCCCAATTCTCAGCCAGATTGAGGATATGCGGGATGTGTTGGACAAACTAGTCTGATCCATGAAGGCCCCACCATGCAACTTACTGAACTTATCTACTGATAACACCGTGGTGCCATATATCACAGCACACCTTCAGAGGTCTTGTGGAATCCATGCCTTGATGGGTCAAAGTTGTTGTGGCAGCACAAGGGGGACCTGCACAATATTAGGCAGGTGGTTTTAATGTTATGGCTGATCAGAGTGTGTCCAGAAGTATCTAGACATCCTTTCTAAAGTAATTTTTCCCTTATAGTCACATGTGAATACACCACAGCACACAGAGTGAACAATGTGAAATTCTTTTTCAAGGGTATCTCATTGGGGTCATTGGCAGTCCTAGGATTTGACCTGCAACCTTCCAATCACAGGGGCAACTCCCCAACCACCAGGCCACCTCCTCAACCACCTGCCCCTATTGAATTAATTCAGAAATAGGCACTTTAAAATGTATCCATTGCTGACACACTTGCACACACACACACACACATACACAGGTGTCATACACAAAACAGCATTACCAATAAAATTACTACACAAGCCTAAGGTCACCATGCCCAATGGCAAGGGCCAGTCAGAAGGATGTAAAACCCCAAGCATTAGTCTGTGGAGGAGCTGAGCTTTCTCTGGAGTGATGTACTTTTGGGATGAGTTGGAGTGTCATTTGTGATTCTAATCATTCTGATCAGTCATTCTGATTCATTGTGATACAGAACTAATCACCAGCTGAGCAGCTGGTTAGGGAGTTGCCCCTGCCATCAGAAGGTTGTAGGTTCAAATCCCAGGACTGCCAGTGGCACCACTGATGTACTCTTGAGCAAGAACTGTCCCCACACACTGCTCCCTGGGTGCTGCATTCTTGGTCTCCCAACTGCTTCACTTGGTGAATGGATTAAATGCAGAGAAAGAATTTCACATTGTTTACAGTGGGTGCAACATCAGTACCTGACCTTACATTTAGTTAAAAGAATTCAATAAAATCCTCACAGCAATGGAAACATCTAGAGTGTAACCTTGCCTCAGAAGCACAGAGGCTATTGTTACAGCATCACCTGGGGGACAAATACAATAGAATTCAGAAGAAACGTTGGATGAGCAAGTGTTTACAAAAGTTGCAGGTGGTGTTTAGGGAGTTGCCCCTGCAATAGAACATCATGTGTTTGAATCCCAGGACTGCTAGTGGCACCGCTGAGGTACCCTTGAGGAAGGTACTGTCACCACACTCTGCTCCCCAGCTGCCCCCTGCCTCACCTGGTGAATGGGTTAAATGCAGAAAAGAATTTCACATCGTTCACACAGTATGTAACATCAATATCTGACTTTACGTTCAGTTTAAAGAATACAATCAATTCAATCAAATCCTCACAGCGATGGTCCAGCATCTTGTGTAAAACCTTGCTGCAGAAGCATAGAGGCTGTTACAGCATCAACTGGGGGACAAATACACTAGAATTCAGAGGAAACATTGGATGAGCAAGTGTTTACAAAAGCTGGTGGCCTGATGGTTAGAGAGTTGCCTCTGTGGGTTCAAATTCCAGGACTGCTAGTGGCACCACTGAGGTACAGCATCAGCTGTGGGGTAAATACATTGGATTTCAGAGGAAACGCTGGATGAGCAAGTGTCTACAAAAGCTGGTGGTTAGGGAGTTGGCCCTGCGATCAGAAGGTTGTGGGTTCGAATCCCAGGACTGCTAGAGGCACCACTGAGGTGCCCAGAAGAATGGACGGACAAATACACTGAATTTTAGAAGAACTGTTGGATGAGCAAGTGTCTACAAAAGCTGCAGATGAAGAGTGTTGTTTTATAGGATCATCTGGGTGCTAGAATAGAATTCAGAATAGAATATAATAGAATTCAGAAGAAACGTTGGATGAGTAAGTGTCTACAAACTTTTGGACACCCAGTGCACCTTACACGTGTGTGTGTGCTGCGAGGTGAGAGCATGATGCTCGGTTTAATGAGCATTGCTCGGTTTTGCGTGGCTGTGACGGCAGAGGGCTGCGGCTGCACTGGGAGGAATGAGAGAGAGAGAGGGGACAGAGGGAAAGAGGAGAGGAGAGAGTGGAGCAGCAGGGCGATTTCGCTGAGAGCAGCAGTTCCTTCTCTCTGTAGCAGCGTTTATTCATCAGGAACCGTGTAAGAGTGAGTGCACCCTCTGCAAACCCTGCTCAACTTCATCCAGGAGGCTTTTGTTTGGGTGCCCGTAGATCTGGGTCAGATAGCTGAGATCCTGTCCTTGTTTCCTCTTGGCACGTTGAGCATTTTAATGCTTTTTAATGCTGGCAGGAGCGAGTGGTAAGTCGATTTAACGATAGCTGGCTAACGACGGTAGCATGTAGGTTTGAATGTGGCTAACGTTTGTTAGCCAACAAGCTAACCAGTAATGGTATCTGGTAATGTTACTTAAGGGGGTGTTATTTGCTGGAGAATATGATATTCTATCTTGCTGTTTGTCTAAATATGAAATATGCTTCAGACATGGTTAAAAACATCGTGCTGTCAGTGCTGCTCCGTAATGATAGCTGCTATTTGAGCAACGGTGGCTAATGTTGGTTAGCCAGTAAAGCTCTGGCCCTAATCACCCAGACTCGACTCCAGCTGAACCCAGAATTAATGGTAGAGATGTTTTAGGGGCCTGGCATGCAAGAGACCAACCAAAAACCTCCAGCAAGCTGCTTGGTGTGAGCATTTCTGGACATTAGCTGGACATGCGTTAGCCTGTTTGCTAACTTGCAGCATCCTCCACGGAAGCATTTAAGGAATTAATTTTGTCCTTTCTTCATCAAAGACTTTCAGAGACTCTAGTCTGCTATTCTAATGATTATAAAAGTGTGAAAGTATCTCTCTAATCGAAACGAGACAGCTAGCCGCAGTAACTAGCCACGGCTAGTTAGTTCACCTGACATGCTACATCACTAATGTTGGTATACCTCAATGGCTTGCAAACTTCACTGGTTTGCAGTGTTAATTGCAGTGTTAAGGGAGTAATAAAGCTTGCATATTTACTCAAAAGAATGCATTCGGTTGATATAACTGTATATTTTGTGGTTCTGATGTTTACTAACTGCTCATGCTGGTTTTATGTTCACAGCATCAAAGTGGACTTCATCTGTCTGGGTGACAGTTTAGAATGCACATCTGTGTGTTATGATTGCACCTGTGTTAACATAATACATCGATTAAAAATCATTCCTTGTTGAACTTGAAGAATGGTTTCATAGTTGAAAAGATTGTACAGATAGAAATCTCAGTAGGAGCAGCTGGTGGCCTGGTGGTTAGGGAGTTGCCCCTGTGATCAGAAGGCTGTGGGTTCGAATCCCAGGACTGCTAATGGCACCACTGAGGTAAACTTGAGTAAGGTACCATCCCCACACACTGCTCCCCGGGCGCTGTGTTCCTGGCTGCTCGCTGCTTTACTTGGTGAATGGGTTAAATACAGAGAAAGAATTTCACATTGCTCACACGGTGAGCTGTGGTGTGTTCATGTATGACCAATGAACACTTTACGCAAAACCCCTACAAAGGTTTTGGTTTCTTTATATTTTCCTTCCTGGACCTATTTTCATTAGTGGTGGGGGTTGTTATTAATCATACAGTTTGTAAATTGACACCACATGGGGGGAAAATAAGCCACCAGACAGAATGTCAGTACTTTGCATTGTGAGTAACTTTATGTAAGTTAATGTTTTGAGTGACGAGTTTGTATGGTCTTGGGGTTTAGGCTTTTCATTGCATGCATGTAGTACATAGAATGTGTGTATACTGAACCAGTAAAGTCTAAGAATTCAGGAAAGTCCAATAGACCAGCATTCCTTGTCTTTTTAGCTTTAATTATGAGTGGTAGACAACGAATCAGTCAAATGTTTGCAAAACTATGGAAAATAAGTGCTTTTGTAGGTTCTTAATGTCTCGGATGCTGTACTGTCTGTTTATGGATCATTTGCAGCCTTTGGTGTTATATAATGTATTACACTGGACTGAGATTATTACTTTAAACTACGCACCTTTATTGTCACAAGGCCTAAATTGCCATTCCAGCGAAGCTGTGGTTATAAAAGGCGAGTATAATTAATGATCTTCAGGTCTTGTGTACTGTGCAGTGCTTAGCCTGCGAGGGTAACAGCAGTATTTTCTGCTGTTGTGGTTTTGTTAACCAATTATATAACTTGCTAACCTATGATCAGAATCCTTGAACCATTGTTCCCAGTTTTTCTCCGCTAAACAAATGAGTGTGTGTTTCCACGAGGGCCTTCATTTTCATCCTGATAACAAGGGAGGCTGCCGTGCAGGGGAAAAAAAAAAAAACCGTAATTGAACAAAGAGTGTATTAGTAATGTTTTGAAGCCCTGAAATGATGTTAAAAATAGATCTACATCACTACCAGTATTGTCTAACTCCAAGTATGGGAACATTTGTTATTTCTAATTGCTTGTTTGCTTGTCCGAGTTGGTTTGTGGTTTGTGTGCAGTTTGGCTGTTATTTTGCTCATCAGCAGATGTTGCACCTGATGTTTTAAAACCGTTCCTGTAATCATGTGAATATTTTTCCACAGTCTAATCTCGCCACCAGTGGCACCAAGTAGGGATTGGCACAAACTGCATTTTTCATTTAGAATACATTGAATTAAAGCGATAGTTCAGAGAATCATAGAAATCTTTGAAAATGTGTTTGGTGTGTTTAAATTGTAGAAATCTTTCAAAATGTGTTTGGTGGATCTACAAGGTTAATGCAGCTAATTAGGCATAAACTTAGTCACCAGTTAGCACTGGGCAAACTGCATTCCTAATCATCACACAGTTGTCTCTTACCGTGTTGTTACTCTTTCTTTTCAAGAAGACTTGCGTGTTTTCTAATTAGAACTGGGTGATATGATGATATTTATTGTTATTGTGATTAATTGCTTCACATTATGTCTCAGGACACTTTTCTGAGCATGTTGTGATATCACCAGTACCTCAAGAACACTGATCAGCAGCATGTTTTATTACGAACACCGCATATTATTCTTGATTAACTAGATTTTATTCAGCTCAGTGTGTGTGAAATGTTGAAATTTTTTAAAATATTTTTTATGTGGCTTTAATGGCTTGTCTGACTCTCTTATCAGATGTTAGTAAAAATAGCACTGAGGTACACCCCCTGTTTGACACTGTATCTATAAAATGGACAAAAGAACATTGGACATCTTAAAAAAAAAAAAAAAAAAAAGTAGTAGCAGTCATCTTAAAGCCTGAATGTTCCCTGTTCTTTTGTCCTGTGTATGTGTTTAGTTTTTTTTTTTTTGGCTTTAAGATAGAGAACCCACAAGAGAATTCATCTCTACTTCCTACACTACAGTAACTACAGGATTGTCTTTGTGAGGAATTTGTTTCGCAGATCTGATGCAAAACTCAGTCATTTACACTTTTTGCATCTGTACACTTTTACACAGTTGTGTCTGAAAGGTTAAAATATATGTTTGAGTTGTATGGTTTACTGGCAACTTGGGGATCCATCATTTAATCTTTCTGTTCTGGTTTACTGAAATGATCGGGGCGGTTTAGGACATTTGGGGGGAAAATGAACTGCAGTCCTGAAAGGACAGATTGATTATTCCATTTATGACAATGAGCGCACAATATGGATCATACTATTGATTCAGTCCATTCGTTTCAAAGCTCTTTTTATACATACCCCCTGCTTCAACATTGATGCACTCTTACAACATAGGTTTGCCTTTGACTTACATATTTGTTTTACGCAGTTGCGTTGTCTCTCAAACACGTTTGGTGGCATTTCTGTGTCTAGAACAGCACATGCAAGTGAAGCGGAGAACACACTCGCAATACTTCCTTTTGAAACTTTACAGACGCATCTTCCTATGCTGCCCTCAGGTTAATGTCCTTGTAATCAGATCATTCCATTTAAAGGAACAGACCAGTGTTTCTTCTGTTGCTAAGAGGGTTTTGAGGTCATTTTGAGTTTTTATATGTTCTTCACAGTAGCATAGTACAAGACAGTAAAGTTCCTTTAGAAACTGTAATATACTACTGAAGTAGTAGGGCAGTATCACCCTGTTGTTTCTGTCTCATAGTAAGACCTGATATGTTCAGTCTTCTAACTTCCCTGGACTATTTTACTGCTTCTTCTGAATGTTGTGGCTGTTGATGCATTTGTATGTCAGCATTTTCCACTGTCCTCATTGTAAGTTAACTGGAGCCCGCAGGGCTAGAATACCAGCTAAGCTGATAAGTATTATTTACTTTTTTCTGCTAAAATTTCATTTTGGTTAAAGCACACACAATTTTTACAGTCATTGAACTGTTGGTTATGCTTACACAATGTTTTCAAAATGCAGTTCTATGGACTGTTTACCCTGTGGGAAGAATTTTTTGGGCTTCAGAAATATATATTCACTGTAGCCTAAGTTCATTTGACTTTACCCTCTTTCAAGATTAATGACAATCCAGGACCACTAAGTGTAACCCCTTAAGCACATGGACATCAGTGGTGCTGGTAGAATGATGAGATTCATTTACAGATGATGCTGTTGTTTGATTGCAATCACAGGAAAAGAGTATCTAGACTTGGGCCAGAAGGGTTTATTGTCTCACATGTGAAACATCTGGTCCAGGTTGCTGTCTGACCACCTGGAAATAATCCTGGCGAGACCTCGCTCCATTAACACCCATAACTAGTGTTAGGGTGATAACTTGTGGTGTACAGTATTTTGATTTATACCATTATATTTTCCACCTTAACAGTAGCAGTAAATCAATAATAATGATTATAATTAATACTGTTGTTGCTGTTATGTTCTACCAGTCCCTTATAGTAGCAGCTTCTTGTTAACTGCTTTGTAGTGCACGAGAGTGTTGCAAGTGGCTTAAATTGTTTCCAGAGAGGGACTGTTTGTGGTTCTCTGTTCTTGGTCTTGTCTTGGTATTATGGTATAATCTGCAAAACACACTGGTGTTGACTTTTATACAGGTGTACATTTAAATCCTAAAGGTCACTCCAAAAAGCTGTTGCAAGTGACTAGGTCTTGGACAAATAAGCAGTTACATTACTTTTAAGTTGCTCTTTAGGACTCATAAAATTCAAAGCTGTACCAACTGGAAAGTGCAATCAAAGAATCTTTTCAGTACTACCAGTGTTGTTATCCCTGCTTGTTTTTTGAACAAGATGTTAGCATTTATTTTTGTTCAGAATTATAAAGAACTCATGCGATTTGAACCAGATGAAATTCAAGGCTAGGCCACAATTTTCTTCAGTACAAAGTTTTTTGTTTTTTTTTAAATCATGTTAGCCTATATGGATACTTTGGCCAAGTTTACTTTGAGCTTAGTATGGTGTAATTAAAGCATGTTTTAAAATACTGCATAAAATTAATGTTATTCTCTTAGATACATGAATAACAAGTGGTGATTCTTATTAAGTCACTTCCTGGAATGCATCACGTTGTGTTACTGGACATGAGTGGTAAAATAAAACAAAAAACATGCTACTATGTACGTGTCATAATGTCATTAATTTGACCCTTAGTTGATAACTAGCTTTTCTAGGTGGTTCTTGAAAAAATTGAGGGAAAACTAAAATCTCTCTCTCTCTCTCTCTCTCTCTCTCTCTCTCTTTCTCTCTCTCTCTCTCTCCTTGGCAGGAGCCTGGCATCATGGGTTTGTTATCATCCGCCGAAGTACTGAAGTGAGCTGGACTCTCCCTCCACTGTGAACTCTTCCCCTCCTCCCGTCCAACGGGGGACCAGCAGTCATGGCAGGTATTAAGCGCGGCTATGACGGCAAGATCGCTGGACTGTACGACCTGGACAAGACGCTGGGCCGTGGGCACTTTGCTGTGGTCAAACTAGCGCGTCACGTCTTTACCGGGGAGAAAGTAGCAGTGAAGGTCATCGACAAGACCAAGCTTGACACAGTTGCCACTGGTCACCTTTTCCAGGAGGTCCGCTGCATGAAGCTAGTGCAGCACCCCAACATCGTGCGACTGTATGAAGTTATCGACACACAGACCAAGCTCTACCTGATCTTGGAGCTGGGGGACGGAGGGGACATGTTCGATTACATCATGAAGCATGAGGAGGGTCTGAACGAGGAGCTGGCTAAGAAATACTTTGCTCAGATAGTTCACGCCATCTCTTATTGCCACCGACTGCATGTGGTGCACCGTGACTTGAAGCCTGAGAACGTGGTGTTCTTTGAGAAGCAAGGCCTGGTTAAGCTGACTGACTTTGGCTTTAGCAATAAGTTTCAGCCAGGGAAGAAACTGACGACCAGCTGTGGCTCTCTGGCGTACTCTGCCCCAGAGATCCTGTTGGGGGATGAGTATGATGCACCTGCAGTGGGTAAGTAGTTGATGGTTGTATTGAGAGCTGAAACTTAGAACAAAGTTTCTGTTTTCAGTTACATTTAGGTAGGGTTGGCCCAAATAGCATTTTACAGGCGTTGAGTATGTGTTGGTGTTTCTGAACAAGTTCTCGAATACTAGTTCTGAAAATCAATCAATAGGATTGTAAGCCTATAAAAAAAGTAAGCCAACAAACAGATTTGTTGCTTATAGGTTCTAAACTTGTTTTTGTCCTCACCAGAGACTAGCAGTATCATACTCTACTTTGTATGACTGTATTATAAATGTTAAAGATTGTTCGTTATGCTTCATGACCTTCTAGGGTTGGACGATGTCTTAATAACAGTGTCTACAGTGCGATGGTTGATGACATTTGAGGGGAGACTACATCTTATCTTAAATTCTACATTAAGCATTTTTCTTTTTGTTTGATCATTTAAAATGCCCCCCTTGCATCTCTGCTCTTTAATATTCAATGATCGTAAAATGCTCTTAAACTTTTTTGAAGATTACACTATGTAGTAACAATCACTGTCTTTGTTAAAGGCATTTGCTGATGGAAATTTTGTAGTTTAGGCTACAAATATTGTGACTCTGTGTAAGAAGACTTTGTTGCCCCCTCTGGCACAAATACCCATAGTTTTCAATGAAGGAAATAGTGATAATTTTGTTCAAATTTGTCAGCCCAGCCCTACATTTTTCAAATCTTGACCTCAGAATTAAAAAATCACATCAAACCTGTGCCTTGTTAAACCCCTAGTGGTTTTAAAAACTTGAGTTTCTGTGGAGCCAGATGTAAGTTACAATTTGTTGCCAGTTATTACTTACAGCTGTGCCATTACACAAAAATGTTGTTTCTTAAAGGGAACTGCATGTTATGGATGACTGTACCTTCCTGAAATGCAGTGCCATTCTTTTGCTATTTGTAAGAAGACTCACATGTTCAGGTGAATGGAGATCTCGCGTGTCAGAGGGGTGTGGAGATGCTGGAGCGTGTTGGAGCATGCAGATGAGCTAGTCATCAACTCGGAATACCATAATCTTGTGTTGTAGTATGGCTTCCTTTTCCGTTGTAGTTTGAGGGAGCTTCTGTCATGTCTGTGAGGTCGTTATCTGGCACTGTTTATTGTAAGAAGGTGACTGGAGAGCACACTGGCTTGTGCTAATGCTGCTGCTGTTTGGATTTTTGGTCTAGTCACAGTTGCAGGAGGTTGGACAGTGGAACAGTTAATCCTGTCTTTGTTTGCGCTGAGCCCTCACTGCTGGAGCCCTCATTAAACATTCCTTATTGACACTGTCAGTGTGATCAAATAGACACTCTCTGCTCTGATTGCCAGCAGCCTTCCCACTGAGATTGTTTCCGGCTTTGCGTCCGAATCGATAATACATTGTCCCGCGTTTGGCTTGCATTCTGTTTTGATATCCCGTTGACAAACTGGCTAAAATACTACAGTGAGGCCTTTTGCCTAGTTTCCTGCTATTATGTGTGTATTTAGTCTTCCGCAGGCCTGAAGGTTTCTTTCTTGATGGCTGCTTGAGTCACTGTGTAACTAGGACTTTGTGTAATTATTAGAAATTCTTATTTAATTCTCAAGGGCTTTAGTCATCGCTTCTTTTTTTTTTTTTTTACATTGCTCTTGACTGCCTTGTCATGCAAATGCTTGTCTTGGCATCATCTCATGTAAACTAGTGCAAAACATCTATCCCAATATAGTATGTTCAGTATTTTGTGTCCATGAGGAATATAATGGATAGCTGTCCAGCCCTGATCCTAGAGAGCTAAAGCCCTACACGTTTTTTGTAATCTAACACCTCGTATCCAGTTAATAAAGGCTTTGTTTGAACTAAACACATGGTGGTAGATCTCCAGGAATGGGGCTGGCACCCCTGGTCTAGTGACATGTGGTGTCAGCCCTGCCCATTTAATCCTTACATAATGTCCAAGATAAAGAGGACTGATTCAGTTACTTTTAACAGGAGAACGCGAAGCCAAGGTGAAATGATTGTTGTTCTTTCAAGTGGTTTGATTTTGATTGAATAGTTCTCTTTAGACAGTTCAGGGAAAAAAGCCCACATATCTAATTTGGAGACAGGTTTAGAGATGAAGTAGTTCAGTTTCCCCAGTTGTGTTGAACCAGCTTCGATGCATGCAGTCCGTGTTGGTGCCACCTGGTCTTTAGCAGTGATGAATGAAAGCCTGAATTGTGGAGGTGGCTGAAGTGAGCAGTGTGAATGAGGATATGAGTCCTGAGGATGTGGGTTAACATGCCCCAGAAGGGAGAAGTTCTCTCTGTGCTGGCCTTGTTTATACCTGAATCTATTTGTTGTTGTGGGGGATTCTCGGGAAGAGAGCTGAAGAAATAAGGCTCAGAATTCTCTCCTTTATTAACCCAGAGGTCATACTCCCAAAAGGGAAGTAAAGTCTTTTTGATTGAAAATTCACTTATTTAATTTTACCTTTCCATCAATCAAAAGCCCATTTAACCCCTCAGTGCGTAACATTACACAGGTGTGCCACTGACTGCTTTCCACTGAAGTGTGCCATTACAAGGGTGTGATCTGGAATGTTAAACACTTCTAACTCTTAACAAAACAATTCAAGTTAATGGCAATTCAGGATCACAATCAATATACCATCATCTTTACACTCAGAGATGTATTTATACTCTTTGACATCTGACAGTTGATCAATAACTAAATCACTAAACATTGGCTGTGACTGAGTAGTTGAATGAAACTTCTTTTCCTATCTGTGTGCCCTGATTTGGCATGATCTGTAGACCTTGACCTTGCTGAATGTGTCTGTAGATCAGACAAGGCCTTGACTACCAGATCAGTCAAAACCAAACGAAGGTGGAGAGGAATGGTGGACAAGGCAAAAACAGATGCAATGAAGAAACACGTGCTTGCTGTTTGTTGTGCAACAAATCTTGTAATTTTTCACAAATGTCAGGCATGCTTACATTTACATTTACGGCATTTTGCTGACGCTCTTATCCAGAGCGACGTACATCAATGCTCAAGTAGTCCAAGTCTGTTCCATAAACCTGGAAAGCTATACTTAAATCAACATCTGCTATTCAACCAAGTTACTGCAGGCTAAGTACACCTAGACGACACCTGTCAAGAAAAGTCAGAAGTTAAGGCAAAAGTAAGGAAGGCATGGAAGTAAGTGTTTTTTTTTTTTTTTTTGTTACACACATGGGGGGATGGGGATGAATAAATAAGGAGAATAGATAAGAAGAAATAAATAAGCTTGAGACGTGCCATCTGTTATTTTCATTACACGCCTTTAGAAAGTCTTTATCCAGTATTTATCTTCTCTCTTATTCATAACTACTATAGTACTGTGACCATGGTGACCATAGCTTGTGCTGCTGTCCAAAAAATGTACTCATCCTGGCAAATAATTTAAGGGTTAAAAGAAGCTTGCTTATTTTGTTTCAAATTACAGTAATATGTCTGTACCACATGTGAAAGACTTTGAGGGGGTTTTTTAAATCAGCAGCAAGAACATTTTGAAAAATCAAAAATCTGTTTTCAGTTCTGCTAACACCATCTTTTATAAAGTGTAGACTGATGAGCTACAGCCTCATCACACCTTGGCTCTGACATTTACAGAATTGTGAGCTGTGAATCATGCCTGTGGAATACTTGCTATTTTGAAGCGCTTGACTGTGAGGGTTCTGAAGCTTTTTGTGTCTTGACGTTCCAGTGCTCGTCTGTCCATAGTGAGTGATGTTGATTGGAATTTTTATGACTCGTCCTCTTATTCACTGTTTGCGTTGCTAGTGTTGTCACCACAACTTTGGATTTCAACAGTGGTGTTACAGTCTACCCAGTTTGGTCCAGCCTGGCTAGTTTCTGACACTTCGGTACTGGAAAGAGTTTGGAAACAAGGCTGAGGTGTTCATCACTCCACTGTTGCTTAAAGAAAGAGTGACTAAGTGCCATACCTGAACAGTCGCTGAATGGGATGCAGGGTCAACTACCAAACACAAACTCACACTGTGGTGATGGTACTCACCAGTGATGTCTGATACATTTGACGTCAGTGTAAAATCTTTGCCTTGCTGTTTGAAGAAAGAACAAGGATGTAAGTCTCAGAGCAGGGAACAGCTTCAGTTTTCATACAGTCTTCATCATTTGTGTGCTCAAGTCTGCAAAAGAGATTTATCAAAAAACACAAAAGGCACTGTATCTGTACAGTTAAATGCATTGAAGTAATACATGAACAGAATACTCATGCACCTTTATTCAGAAAGATGAACTGTGCAGAATTGTTTTTGTCTCTGTAGTTGTCTTCTAGCTGAGATTTTATCTGGCCGTTCAGCTGTCTGAGACCATAGTCATTAGGCACTGAAATTAGCCATGCAATTGTGGAATGGAGCAACAGCGTCTCTGTTAGAGTGACAAGTGAAATTTGTGCGTATGTGTGTTTGAGCATTTGGGAGAGCGTGAGATCGGCTCAGTTTTCGTCCACACGTTTGGTGGCCCCTCAGCTTCATTTGATAGCTTAGTTTCTCGTTGTGGCAGTTCATGTCTCGCAACTGCTATAAATGAATGGGTGTGACTTTACTTGTGACTTTACTTCTGAGAGCTTTTAATATAGACCTTAGCCCAGCTCTGTAATAGAACTGTACTTCTGTATGTATACTTTGTATACCCTCTGTGTCCACGTTTTGTGAACAGAACTGACTTTTTTTCCCTCTCAAATTTTACAGGTCAGACAGTCTTTCTTTTATGAGGAAGAAGAGCTAAAGTGGTCAGGAGACTATCATGCCTAACTGTAATTATTCCTCTTAATGACCTGTTAAGTACACTTAGATCTCCATAGACTGCACAGCGGCAGCAGAGCTCTTTCACCTTCGTTATTACAGAGAACCTGTAAATCTGCAACAAACATCTGCCTGTTCTTCATTAAAGTGTTGTAGTTACTGTGGGGACTAGATGCAAAAAGGTTCTGCTCATAACCTTTTATACAGTGGTTCCTTTACTCAAAACATCTTACTTTTTCCAGTGTAACTTCCTGTGCTCTTTAAAAGACAACTGTGAAGAATATAAAACAAATAATCTTAATAATCGGCCTTTGTATGATGTTGGTTACCCTGTCTGTGCCTGTACATTCCCCTCATATCCCCGGTTCATTTTCTGGGTGTTCAATTTATTATATTAATGATTGCTTCTGTCATTGGTTGTCTCAGTAGAGAGAGCAGGATAGGGGTGTGGTCCCTCTGTGGTGGTGCTTCAGAGTAGCTGCCACAGAGTACAAAAAACTGACTACAGAAGGAATTCTCTTTTGTCTGTTCAAGATTAAGGTGTTAATGTTTGGATGTCGACTCCTTCACTAAAGACTTAAACTCAAAGGCTCACTCTGAATATTGCTGAAACCTTTTAGCTTTGTTTGTTCAAATGGGGGGCTAGACTCTTGCTGGTTGTGGTGCAGCATCAAGCAGCAAATCCAGACACCCTTATTATCACATGCCTTGTGTAAAAGGGAGGTGTGCAAGACAGAGAATTCACATTTTGTAGTTTCTCAGATAGTAGATACAAAATAGATCCTAGTACCAGAAAATACAACAAATAACCAAAGTAATCTGAAACAAATTTGAATGCTGTCCCTGAAGTAGACAGTTGCACATACAGACAGTTAAAGATGTCTGAATATCCAGCCAAAGGGTTTAGAAAGGATGGGTACAGTAATAGGCCAATGTAATACAGCTGACAAGCAAGGACATTGTAGTGATGGCTGGTAATGGAAAGATGGTAAAATGTAATTTGAGGAAGCTGGTCACACTGATGGTTACATTAAGAACGCTGTAAGTTCACCTTGCAGTAACCTCAGTAAGTTAGACCTCTGCACTGTTTAAATATGCCTAATCTTTCATGAGTGTCCCTCCTTTTTAAGACATTTTATATTATTTATCAGTTTGAACATTTCGTTGTCATATCCAGTCTGGCTTTAACAGAAAGATTACTGTTGTGTGTGAAGTATCCCTGCTCCTCTGTGAAATGTGCTAACCTCTGTGCTAGCTTCACTTTAGTCAGGTGGTGTGTGTTGTGTGTTTGAATGAGGAACCCAATGATGTGTGTCCTCTGTTCTCCTCTCTGGCACTCAGTGAGCTGTTGTGAGGCTCAGAAAATTGCCAAGTGACAAATCCCCGAATCGCTCATTAAACCACCACTGAGACACATATGTTGCATGCGTGTTTGCCTGCGTGAGTCTTGCCGTTTGTGTTGCTCTGGCACCGTTGCAAAGCTTCCAAGATTGGTGTTGCTTCCCCCTCCTCTTCCTTTTTTGTTCCGTTTCCTCCTTTCTTCCCTTCTTTCTTTCCCCCAAATTGTGTTTTGCTCCGAGACCCAGGCGCCTCCCTGCCGCTTGAGAGAGGAGGGAGATAGAAAAGTACTACTAGCACTGCGGGGAGAAGGAAGTGTGTGTGTGTGTGTGTGTGTTTTATTTTAATTTTTTTAATTTTTTTTTTTTTTTAGGGGGGATGGATTGTGGAAGGAACTATGTTTAGAGCAGTGTCTTCCTGATCCTTTCCGTGCCAGCCAGACACAGCACAGTTTGCCCAGAGGGTGATTAATCCAGCCCGCTGGTTGCTATAGCAACACCTGCTGCCGTCTAAGAGAGCCAGGTGTGTGTGCGAGCGTACGTGTGTGCAGGAGGGCATGGTGGATGAGGGTGCCCGGGGAGTTGCCTGTTCAGTTTTAGTCACCTTGGCATCCTTGCTTACAAAAGCTCATTCATGCGAAAGCTTTGTTTTACTTTTATGGTCTGAGGTACAGTTTAGTTATATACTTGTACTTTAATTGTTGGTGATTTATGGCCCGTTTTCTTTTCCTTTTTTGCCATAATATAGCTGGAATTGACCTGTGCTCTACTCTCAGATGTCTGTTGTAGCAGTTGCTGCGAGGTTGAACAAGCTTACAGTGCTTTGGCAAAACCTCATATAACTCAGTGGAAGTTGAAAACGTGACTTGTTCATATTGGTTTGCAGTTTAAAATACTGTGTTACTGCACTGGACTTGGCTATTGTAGTTAATCAGAAGCAAGGAAGTTGGAAATGGTAGTAAATTTACGTCCATGCTGATGTTCGCTTGGTTACATAAGAGCAAACAAAGACAAATGTCCTTTTAATTGAATACAGCACTCTAAATTTGGAATGCAGTTTCACAGTGGGTTGATGTGGATTTTGCCAACACATTTGTAGATGAAACATAGATGAGTCCAAATTTTTAGTTTGTGTGCAGTCCTGCTTTGTTAATACAGTAATTTTGTAAACTTGATTAAGCTTTTATTGTTTTACATCTTTTCTAAATAATAATCCAATCCAAAATATCAATGCAAGCACATGAACAGTGTGTTTGAGACGTGACAAACATCATCCGTCATTGCCCAAGATCCAGATTAGACTAGTTGAAAACTCTCTTAGGAAATGGTGCAATGTAGAAGGTGTGAAAACAAAATCTGAAATCCTGCTAAGCTGCATGGTTCCACATTGTTTTCAGTGTATGAATGACAAACCGGACTTTAATGTTCTGCAGCATATTTAAATTTTAGTGAAGTTTATGGATTGTGAGCATTTGACATTGTATTCGATTGAGAGTTTAAATTCTGGTGAATAGTATTAGAGTGCCAACCTTAATTTTAGCCAGTCAGAATGTGTATGTTTGTACATGTGTATTTTGTTTTCTGCCCAAAGCCATCTTTCTATGTAATGCTCTTAATAGGAAAATAGTGGTTAAAAAAAAAAAAAAAAACAGGTAATATGGGTACTATCCATCTACCTTTCCACACTATAATACCTTGTGGACCAAAATCTAATCACAGAGCTATTGTAGCACTCATGGTCATCAGGTAATTTTCCTTACTATTTTTGCAATTTTCTCTGAAATCTGCTTTGTTCGTCTAGTTCCCATCTCCACTATTATAAACAATTCAAACTTTGCATGATTCCCTGTGATGCGCCATTTCACAACAAAGCAACCTGAATGACTTTATTTACATATTAACTATTGAATTATGCAGACATTCTGAAAAATAAGTTCAGTTCCCTGAAAAGCAGAGATGGGCCACTGGTAGACCTGCCTCATCTGCTCTGAGGGGGGTGCTCGAGCTTTTGAGTGGAACTGACAGCAGCGGCTGCTGCAGACTGGTATGGCTGTGTGGTGGTCATCTGTCACTGCAGCTGACTGGGGCATTGTTCCCTTCTTTTACAAAAGAACCGAATTTGAAGTTCATTCACAGCTGTCAAGCAAAGTCCTGTAAATGGACAATTCACTGAAGTAGCTCTTTGTTACTTATTCGTATAAAACTAAACAGCGAGTTAAAAAATACTTGTGCTTTATTACGACTAGTTTTGTATTAATTAAAGGTTGGAAGAACTGGTTATTGGGGATATTGTGGTTATTTGGGATATATCTTTAAACCAGGAGCTACTGGTTAGTAACTGGTGAAGTGGTGTTGCGACTCCTGTGTGAGAAAATAAGGAAAATATGAAAAGGGAAATTGGCCTGGCGTTCCAACAATCCCAGAATGTGAAGGAAGTACTTCTAAATAATGCCTGGCCCACACTACAGGATTTTAAATATCCTGTAGTGTGGGCCAGCCATTATACAGAAGCACTTGAAATTGTGAGAAACCCCACAAAAATGACATTTTTCAGTTATTTTTTTGGTCCTCATTCTTTGTCATGAAACTCCCTAAGCTACAAGATCAGCCCTGAAACACAACACACTTTCAGATTAGATGCATAAGCAGTAATCCTGACCAATGATTCAGATTCCTAAAACCTTCCAGCATTTCTTGCCGAATAACATGACTTTAGGTCTGAACAAATGGGACAGAAGACAATAAGGCAATTGTGATGCTAGTGGTGTGTGTTTTTGCACAGGAAAAGTCAAGGGGAATGTTTTAAAGGAGACCGTGTATACGTATATAACACAGACATTTATGGTTTTGCCACAGCTGGACTGGTCTATCCTTCTTCTCTGTAGTCCATCTGGTTCTTGTTCCTCTGTACACACTAAGTTCCACTTGGCTGTTATGGTTAATAGTCTCTTACACACAACATTAACATTGGGTTTCACATCAAAAAATCTGCATCCATCCCTCACTACAGAATACTGAGTTATAAATATTAAACATGTTTAGTTCTTTAAATTCACATAGGAGTGGCTCCAACTGGAAAGAGTAAAGATCGAATTATAGATACCCCAATAAGAGAACCCAGATATCAGGAGACCTTCTGTGATTGTTGGGAGGGGCAAATTGGCCTCAAAATCATCCCGATTATCTTGTTGTATGGGCTAGGTAATAGTTAGAAGATTTTATCCCGAATTGCGACTGGTGTGCTGTGACACCTCTGTTCCTTTTCACTTCTCCAGCGTCAGCTTTGAAAAACAAACTAACTCCCACCTGTCCCAGTCTGAATTAATATAGCTGCTGTTTCTTGTAATTCAGTCTAGCCTCATTTATTCTATCCTCATGTGAAGATTGTGCACAGTATCAGTAAACATGAAGGGGAGCTTACAGTGAGGTGTATGGATATATGAATTTAGAAGTATCTCTCAGACTTTCCTGAGTAGGAGATAAGAAATGCATGTTGTTTTCGTCATTATTAGTATCGTTATTGTTCTCATCCTATTTTTTTGGCAAATCCTAATATGCCACCATTGTCAGTCCCATGATTTTAAAGTTAACCTGTGTGTGTGTGCACGTGTATGTATGCATGTGTGTTCGTGTGCACACACCGATCAGTCATTACATTAAAACTGTTTGCCAAATAATGTGTAGGTCTCCTTGCCACCAAAACAACTTTGACCTATTGAGGCATGGACTCCACATGGCCTCTGAAGGTGGGTTGTGGTGTGTAAGTATTGAACTGGGGACTCCATGTATTGGACTTGTTTGTCCAACACTCCCCACACACACCAGTGAGCTTTGGGTGTCCATGACTCTGTCTCTGGTTTACCAGTCGTCCTTTCTTGGGGTACTTTTGGTAGGTACTAGTCAAGTAGGTTTGTGGTCATTTCAGTCATATACACAGTACACAGTGAAATACGGATCAAAATACATAGAGAGCAAGAGAGAGTGCAGGAAAAAACATGAGTGACATGACAACACTTAGTGAATGCAGTATTATGACACATACTGTATTCTAGCAGTGAAATCATTAGGTGTGCAAAATTGCATGATAGAGGGTAGAACAACAATAAATTATTGTGCAAATAACCACTGCATACTGGGAACAACCCACAAGACCTGCTGTTTTGGAGATGCTCTGACCCAGTCGTCTAGCCATCACAACTTAGTCCCTGTCAAAGTCAGTCAGATCCTTATTCTTGCCCATTTTTCCTACTTCCATCATATCAACTTCAAGAACTGACTGTTCACTTGCTGTATATACCACTCCTTTGCAGACGCCATTGTGATGAGATAGTGTTACTAAATTCACATTTCAGTTTTAATATTGTAGCTGATTTGTGTGTGTGTGTTGCAATATTCTCTATTTTCTCTTAATTTTCAAAGTGTACAAACTTTTGGCTACATCTAAAATGTTTTCTGATTGTGTCACCATGCATCAGCAGGTGGGAAAATAATGTTAAACAATATGTTTCACCTCCCACGACTTCCCCTTCCTATCCTCAAGCAAAAATGCTCACCCTCTCTGATACCATTATTTACTCTAAAAAGTTCTGTGTTGATTTTATAGGGTCCGTATTTTACATTTTTCTTGTATTTTATTATTTTTCCCTGAGGTCCACTTGTGAGGCTTGTAAAGGTTTATGTATCGAAAAAGTTATTATTCATTTTTACATGACAAACTTCCAACCTCTTTATCCTCTACAGTTAACTGAGGTCTTTTTGTCTCTGATAGGTAAATGACATCTGTTCTGATTTGTTTGATTTATAAAGCAGAATTATTTCTTCAAAAAGGTGTAATACAGTACTTGCAGTACAGCCAGTAATCATCTGTATTATAGAGGGAGTAATAACGGATCATGTAAATTAACAGTCCTTGTAGTACAATATTAAAGTCATTATCTCAGACGTTCTCCTCTTCTTGTGGATGGTGTCTTGATGGCCCAGCCAGTAGATTTAGGCCACCTTCGAATTCCTCCACCCTGATGGGCCGCTTCATTGCCCAGCACAGCGGCAAGCCAGGACCTGCCTGCACTTTCTGCTGCAGTCATTCAAAATTAAACAGGACTGAGACTCTTTGGCCCTGGGGATGCCCCTCCCCTCTCTCTGTGTACAGCCTCCACCCCTGAGTTGTTTCTTGGGTACATGGTTTGTGAAACCTGCAGTGGGGCATAAAAGAGTGTGTTTGATTTTTGATTTGTTCCCATCGTTTGTGTAATTGGAACACGACATGCTTGGTGAAATCATGCGGTGCTGACCTTTTTCCCTGAGCATTTAATATTCAGCACTGCTGTGCCCTCGGCTGAGGTGATGTGTGCTGTCTGTAGTCAGGCCTGCAGCTCGGACTAAGTTGAGATACCTACCACGAAGCTACACAGGCAGGTGTAAATGGACCTGAGAGAGTTTTAGGGGCTGCCTTCTAACTTCCCATGAGTGTGGTCTATTCTGATATTTTGTGTAGTCACATTTAAAAGGCCAAGCAAGGGGTTGGTAAAACAGTTAACAAAGGCTGTCTCTTCTCGAAACATCAACTTGGTGGCATTTATCATGTTTTTGTTCATTGAACTATGAGTTCTGTCATGGTCAGCTTATCAGTGTTGTGAGACATTAGCGTATAAGCTTGAATGTGCTAAGTTCTTTTAATATCTGTTTGTTGGTTGCTATAAAAACAAGCCACTTACAGATTAGTATCTTATAATAAACAGATATGGCTGTCCGGATGAACCCAGATATCAGCTGTTCAGAGCAAAATAAACATTGAACTAATGAAAGTTACTGTCCAATGCCATTTTCTGCACCTGTTGACCGTGTCTGTCAGTGGTGTACATTATGTAATTGTTTCTGATTGAATGATGACATCAGTCATTATACAGATTCACTGCCCTGGGTTAGGTAGCATGCTGGGACAGTTTTGTTTTACAGTAATCATTCTGTCAGGAGTCAGATGGAACCTGCAGCTTAGGGCTCTGTAGGTCATCACAGATGAACAGAGCCAGCAGGAACGGGGCAACCCACTGCCACTGCTCAGAGTGTACGACTGTTTCCATCAACAACCATATGTAGAGCTCTATGGCAGAACAGAACATGTGTAGGGGCCATTATGCAATAAAGCATCCCTCATTACCTCCTCATGACACACTGCCAGGACAGTGGCTTCGAGTTTGCTTTGGGTGGGCGGCCACTGAAATTACTTGCCGCAAGTCAGTCCTCTTAGGCGAGTAATTTTGGAACATGAAACTGTGTTGAACAGTGTCCAGACAAATGTTTTTAAAGAACTAACTGTATAGTTAGCATACTATAATAAAGTTGAAATAACCCCCACATCTAAAAGCTGCAATCCCGACTGAAACACTTCCGAGGATTGACAGCTGTCTCTTCTCTATTTTGTCCGAGTTGTCAGTTTGTTAGGACGAGTTCTCTCTCTCTCTCTCTCTCTCTCTCTCTCTCTCTCTCTCTCTCTCTCTCTCTCTCTTTCTCTCTCTCTCTCTCTC
>JBBPCZ010000007.1:12497532-12532624 GCA_037974445.1 Brycinus macrolepidotus | reverse complement strand
ACAGAGTCACACATGCACACACTATGCACTTAACATTACTATTTTAATTGTTGCAATTGTAAAATAATGTAAGAGTGTTGAGTAGTTTAACATCTCCAGGTATAATAAATTATTTATATGTATTATTTTTAAATTTTCTCCAAACATTTTTTTTTGTTTGGAATTTTGAATCAAGTGTGGTCAATAGTGTATAAAACAATAGTGACAGGCACATTTTACACAGACACACTCCTACAAATTACAAAAGCAATAACCAGAAAAAAAAGATACAGTCTCTTATTTTTTTCCATGGCTGTATGTCGCCCAGAAATGAGTAATAGTTTGTTTTTGTTCTCTAATCTCATAGATATCTGGAGCCTGGGAGTGATTCTCTTCATGCTGGTTTGTGGACAGCCTCCCTTCCAGGAGGCCAACGACAGTGAAACCCTCACCATGATCATGGACTGTAAATACACTGTACCAACCCATGTCTCCAGTGCCTGCAAAGAGTAAGTGTGCTGTATTCCGTCATCTCAGTACATCTTGTTCTCCCTTACACACGTTACATTATCAGGTGAGAACACTAGAGCCTTGGCCTGAATCTGTTCCTGCCACAAGCCGTATCTTCCTTAACTGAAATTCAAGAACGGACTGACAAGACTGCCAGTTAGGGAAGGAAGAGACACTAGCAAGCTGTCAGGAGTTGCTTGATTTACTTGTCTAAAGTTAGGATTATGGTTGTCATAAATAAATGGTGAAGTATTTGAAAATGGGGGGGAACAAGTCAGACGTTTTGGGAGTTTGTAAGACTCCATTCTCTTATCAGTTTTAACTGCAGGTGTAGTCCAAAGTAGTTTCCTTCTCCTCAAGCTAGCTAGTGTACTCTTAGTTGTATTTTTGTGCATGTTGGTTGTCTTCTGTCTGAGCACTTTATTCAGATGTGACTGCATTTTGGTTGTGGTCCATATCACTTACACATTTAATAGGCCTACTGTGGGCATGCATTGCAATTGAATGGCACCATTTTCTTCCCACATGTTCTGTTTAAATGTTAAAAAATACCAAAACATGTAATGACCTCTTTTTAAAAATTTGTGTCCGTGAAACAGGACAATGCAATACTTAGTACTTTCGTTTAAAAGGGCACTATAGCTATTCTGCCATGCTTGGATCAAAAATCCTGACGTTTTGTAGCCCAAGTTTTTTAGTGAAATCCCGTTTTAGCAGGCACCAGCTGTTTCTGCTGTTTCCAGCTGATCTCATCACAGCATGGGTAGCACATTGACATGACTTGACTGATTGCATCATTTATACTCCTGAAACATCAGTACTTGAGTCTCTCAATTTAACATTTACAGCAGTGACCTCCTGTGTTCGTGCCAGTTGTTGTCCATCAAACTCTCAATTTCACAAAAATGTTGGGTTAGCAATAAAAAGGGCAGTTTGTGATCTTGCTGTAGATTTCCCTTCCATTAGGAGGAAGATGCTGTAAAAGCTTCGTGTTTTGGAAGTTATGAAATACTGAGTTTAGGAGGTGTTGTGGTGTTTGATCCTGATTCTCAAAAAAACCTTTGGCAACAAGCCTTTAAAGAGACTCTGGGCAAAAAACAGAACAGACAATAAATGAAAGTAGTTTGGGCTTCTAATAACATTACAACATGTAGGCTACATTATTTCTCATTTTCTTTACTATTAAAACAATAATTGTAAAGCCTTGCTTAAAAGGCTTATTTACTTAGCGTTTTGTTCATTATTTTTGCCAGTTTTTCACCAAGAACGGAAATTCCTCAACTGAAACTGTCCAGTAGCATATCTCCTTTTGAAAACAGTCCAAATATCATCTGTCACTTAGAGATTCGTGCTGATATGATACCCAGTATTTGCAGGGCAAGGACATTTTTGATTTAGTCCTGATTTCCTCTACTACTGCATATTTGTCCCAGTGAATGTTTTTAATTCTTTAAATGAAATGTAGTATTAGACAAAGGAAACCTTATCAAGCACAGAACGTTTTCAGTAATTTCGTTTAAAGCTACCCAGCATGTGAATCCCACATGCAAAAAAAAAATAAATGATAAAAATTTGCATTGCCATATCACATCACAGTGTGTTGTTAAACTCCTATGTGGGTGATTTATGTGTTGGATAACTTGTGTTCCTAAAATAATTCATTAATGTGTTGTTTCCCAACATCATCTTTATTACATTTTGTATAATGATCTAAAATCATTAACTGTCACAGATGTTCAAGACTAAAGGACATTACGAAGGGGCAAATACTTTGACGCTACATGGGTGACAAGAATTAAGCAAGACATTGTAACAAATCTAGCCTGAAATAGCACAGAAATGCTTGTACTCTAGAAAAGGTCAAGTGTAGCAAAGTAGTTCATGTGATAATAGTAGCCACACGAGCCTGTTAACATGAGCATAAATGGCTAGTTGCGATTTTATCAGTTTTTTAATGAGATAATCATGATTTTTTTTGTCGTAGTATTTTCACATTTCCAACATTGCAACATTTCATCGTATATAAGTTACTAATGTAGAAAAGTTAGTTTAGTATCAGTATCAGAAATAAAAGTGATATCATGCCATCTCTATCATTTCATGATTTCAGATAAGTAGCAGGTATTTTGCATTCTTAAACTTGCTTGCAGGGATTGTTTCCCTGAGATGATTTCTAACCTCAGAGTTACTCCAAGGACCAGCGCTACAGATGACCAGCTTCTACAGCCTGTTAGATTAGATTTTTGCTTTTTATATTTTACAAATTTTCGAGGCTTGAAGAGTGTTTACTGAGCCAAAAATTAATGAACAAATATTGGGCATGTTAGGAGGACTGTGTTAACTGCCTGTTAGCAAGTACTTGATTATACACTAGGAGACCTGGGGGGACTGATACACAAGACAAAGCTCATGTGTGGAATCGTCTATCCAGGAAGCAGTAGACCTGATAGAATGAAGTCAATAAATTGTGCCACCTCTTTGTCCACTGTCAGTGAATTAATCATGTTCTGATTAGTTAGTGCAAGTCGTGTGGCCAAGGCCGGATCCATGTTAGACAGTCCTTGATGGTTTCATTTATTTAATATGCGCTCTGGTCCTTTTAGCCCATGTTGTGCGCCCCCAATTAACTGTTTTAAACAGAGAAGAAGTTGTAAAAAATTATAGAGAGAACATTATATTGACACTCACACCATAACAGCATCTATGGACCTCCAGGTGCTGTGATGCCTTAATAGTTCATCCTCAGTCGGCCTGCATTCATCAAGTGTGCATGGTATTGTGCTTCTTTCCTTTTTTTTAAAGTCCTTTTAACCATGCAACTGCTCCCAGGGCTTTCATAAGAGAGGTTCAGAGGTTACTTTTCTTCCAGCTAGTTCAGCTGTGGTAGAGACATTTCTCTTTTCATTACCCACCCTTAACAACTCTTCTTACTCATCATTTCATTGTATCATTCAAAAGCAAATGTTACAACCGCAGCATTTAGGCATCTGCTTTAGAAAAGACATTATACTTTCTATATATAGCCTGTGAAACAGATTTTCTGGCTGTCATTTTCATTAATTACTTTTTTCCTTTTTGGCTTTGGCTTTGGCTGTCTGTAGGAGAGCACTTACTGAGGCAAAGCACCTCTCTTCAGTTTGTTTTTTCAGTTTCAGTTTTTCCCTGTTATTAACCTTCCCCATTTTGTTTCCGTGAAAGTAAGAAAAGGGCGACAAATGTTTAGATAACAAAAAATATCTTTATCCTGAACATTCAGAATGTCCCAGCAGCAATGGGAGTAAAATGCTTACTGAAACTTTAAATAGATAGTAATGCGTTGATGCATGACATTCACCTAAAACAGGTCCTGGCAGATTGCCATGCATGTCCTTGAAGAGATGTGGTGTTTAGGAACCAGTAAGCAGAACTGAAATAATAATAAAAAAAATAAATCGGGTACATTATCGATTCAAATTCAGAACCTACTTTCGGCTCTCAACCCTAATCATTAGTTGCTACAAGCTGAACTGACAGTGATGCAGGTGAAACCATAGGACAGAAACACACAAACTGTGTAATGTTTTTCAAATATTTTTCCAATTCTTTTCGAATAATGACTTCAAATCAAATTTGACTGAAATGCCCATCCAGCTCTGTGCTGAATCTGAATGTAGACATCGAGCAGACGCACCCAGGGGACTTATCTGAAGGCAGCAGCCCTGGAACTGGTTGCGCCACTACGCTGTTTTTAGTTGTGTAATATCTTTTCTTTACAGGGTGTGTCTTCCCCCATCATAAACTTCATAGGGCATTTCTGAACATTCTACCCATGGTTTTTTTTCCGTTCTCTTGTCCTGCAGGGTATACTTTGGCATGTGCAGTGTATTTTTAATTTTCTGAGGCTAATGTAGCTTTTAAGGAATGGAAACTTGTATTCCACTGACAGTGTAGTACATCACATGTTTGTGAATTTAATGGTGCTTGTCTGCTAATATGGGTTCACAAAAAGAGTTGACCTGTTCTCTGTCCAAAGATGAAATATTCATTTGCCTGTCATATGACACAGAATTTTTGATGCATTGTAGCTTCCTCTTGTAAGATACTGTAACCAGTTTAGGGCTTCTTCTAAGTAAATTACATGTTTGTAGTGGTTACCTTGTTTAGGCTAAATGTGATCCCTCAGAAATCACTTGTTTGAAATAATTTTTCTCCTGGTATAGCTAGCGTTTAAGCATTTTGATTCTTATTGCCCAAATGTTTTATGTTTTGTTCAGCTCCCAGGCTATTTCAGGCGCATGTGGAGAGAGACCCCAGAACCCCTGCTCTTTTGCCCTCAGTCTGTACAAGTGTCCTCTTGGACCGCTTGTATAATTGTTTCATGTGGTCACTCTTCAAGATCTGTTTCAGTGATGCTCATCTTTGCCCAGGGAATAGAGCGGTGAATCGGCTTCAGTTTCGTAAGATTCTTTGGTCTGGTGTTATACTGGCCCTCTATTGAGTGTTTGGCTCAGCACAGCACTAGAAATGTCACTGATAATGTACCAATAACATTTCTTTAAGAAAAAATCAAGAAAAAGGTATTAATAACCTGCTAAACTAAGTTTGTTATTGTGAAAAGGGAAAAAATAGGTGATTATAAAAGGCTCTGTGAAGTTCTTAGAATTCTAACTCACTTATTCGTAGTAATCAGTAGTGGATTGCATTATAGCCTTTAATTCCTGCTCAGCCAGGGTTCAAATCCCTGCTCAGGTAGTGATGTTATTATTTCAGCTATTAACTCTTGACATTGTTTGCATTCTTCTGAAACATGATTGATCACATTGTGTATATTTTACCAAGTGTAATTTGTGTTCAGGTTGCCCTTGTCCCTTTGAACCCCTTTCTCCCAAAATGTGTCTGCATAGGCCTGGGCAACTGTGTTGTCTGTCACTATAAGAAACTGTATGGGGTTTGTGCTTCAGGGAGAAACTCCACATTCCATCCAGACCTCTTTGGGCGTCCCTGCAGCCTTTCCGCTCGAGAAGGAGGATATGTTTAGTTTATACCTAGAAAAATGAGAGAATAACATCCTCTGCAATTGTTCCTCTAGATTTCACATTTTTTTGTCCCCTTTGCTTATAAGACATGCAAGTAATGTTGCGATCTTAACCTTATACATGCAAGCAGTGCTCAAAAATTATGTAAACCTTATCCTCTGGTCTAGGACCAGCAAATATTCAGTAATTAAGTCATTAATTAAAGTCAATAGTTAAAATATTAGGAAAAGGAAAAGCCAGTTGAATTATACAATAAACAGTTACCACTTCTATGAATCCACACAATTCTGTGAGGAACTTTTCAGACTAAATATTGTCACCGTCAGCCTGCAGTTGCCAGCTTTGCACACCAAATTCTTTGGACAGTTTGTGACACTTCATTCCGAAATGTCCTATCGGTTTTAACTCCAGGTGCAGTCCAGATAACTTTCCAACTCCTTAGGACTGTCAGGTGGCTAGTGTGCTTTCATTTTATTCCCAAAATGCGTGTGCGTGTGCATGTGCGTGTGTGTTGACATACATATACGCACATGCATATGTACGGTGTATACGTGTGTGTATATATACATGTATATACACACTGTATTTGTGTGTATAAATAAAATAAACAAATAAAATGCATGAATACAAAAGGTAAAAAAATATTATTATTATTATTATTATTATTATTATTATTTATAAGAATTACTAAATCAGTGTTTTACTGTTGATTCCAGTACAGGAAATCGTGCCTTTTGTTATTGTTTAAGAATATTGGAATATTGACCTGGCCCTGTGTTAGCTGTCTGTGCTTTCCTGACTGTGAGGACGTTAGTGCAGAGTTGGAATCTTATCAGTGCTCTGGTGTGCTGTAGATAGGAACCATTCTCAGACTCTTGGGAGCAGACCGCTGACAGCAGTCTGGCAGGGCAGATGGAAGCTGGCCCTGGTACATCCACAGGCTCATCATTTGCTGCTTTTCACATGTCATAGGAATTGTTAAGACCTAGTTTAATCATAATGTTATACACCAGTTAACCAATAGCTAACCAGTGCATGACTTCATGATAACGTATTTAATAAAAATCTCATTTGAGTGATGACCATTTTAGATAAGAGCTTTAATTGTATAAATATCCATAATAGTGTCAAGCCTTCCTGAACTTTGCCCATCCACAATAAGCCACATAGGCATTTCATTACACATCTGATATGGTCCTCATGCCATAATATTTTGCATGTGGCAGTTTCTGTAAACATGGTGAAAGTCATTGTGAAGTTACACATTATGGTTCTAGTTTGATGATTTCTCATGGTACTGAATGTAATTGTATAACATTATTTGTCAAGTAGTGTTTTGCTGTCTTTTCATGTTTGCAGAATCTTTTAATTTATTTGATTTGCCTGCCTTTGTTGGTTGAGCTGTTTAGACTTGCTTTTAATTCAGGCTTATTTTGGCAAGCATTTTCTAATGTTACAAATTTTCAGTGTGATAGATTAATTTGGTGCCGCCCCACAGTTGCATATTCTGTCTCATTAAATTACCGTCTTTGTTTTCACACGTTTGCATTTTAGATAGACAAAATTAAGCACTGACCCAGCCCTTTGTCTCCCTGCCATTTTCAGCTCCTCAAACCAAGGGCTTTCAGGAAATCTGGGCTTGTCTTCAGCGGATAAGCATAATTTGAGTCATATGGCGACCTCGTTTTCCTGACAGGCCACAGAAACAGCCATGTGTGAATTCAGAAGTCATAACTGTCATCTCCAGACTGCAGGAAGAAGCATCTATGCTTTTCAGAAAAGAAAACGCATTTTAAATAAAGCCCTTTTCTTTTAGCCAGTGCACTGGTGAGTGTCTCTATAGCGCAGAGCAGAAATGGAACGCTTTAGTATAGCATGAATATTTTATTGGTGAATGTGTAAAAATTGATGTGGGCTGGGCTCTGAGTAAATTGTTGGCTGGGTTCTACGTGCTGCCCTTTTTTCTTGTGCCAAATACTCTGCAGGGGTCCTTAAACCATTCAATAGGAGAAAGAGAAGTGATTTACCAGATCTGGCACACATAAAAAGGTGTGAATACACACATCTTTTTTTGGCACTTATACAGTTTGTACAGGTATATTAAAACTCTATACATTCCAGAGCGCGCACACAGCCATGCTGCTGTCCCCTTAGAGCACCTGTGGCCAAGTGTTTGAGCAGTATTTATGTGGAACAGGGGGTTATCTGATGACCCACCTGCACTGAGAGTCATACCGATAGCCTTGCTCTTACAGGCCCTCTCTTTTGAACCATGGGCAAACTTGTTGGCTTAAGCAAACTTGCAGCAGGGCCAAGGACATGTCCTGCACTTGATATACGAGTTGTGATTATATGGTCAGTTTCTCATGATTACTTGGATATTTATATTAGACTTGAAGAGGAGCTAAATTTAAACCCTGCTATTTAGTGCCCCTGCCCCCTGCTGATTACGGAGTGATTATGGGACTCTAATGGCCACTGCTTTTGCCAGAGGAGCTGATGACCATGATTTTTCTTCAAATACAAAAGAGGGGTTTCAGTGTGACAGCCTGCATACTTAATGGTGGGAAAAAAATGCATCACTGATGAATAGCTAGATTAGCTATTAGTCTAAAATAAAATCAGTGGTGGCCAGTGACCTATTTTGTAGCATTTCGGGGGGAAAATGGGTGCTTTTAGCTGTCTGTTTACTTGGAAGGGAACAGGAGAAAAATCTCATCCCAGTTTCTTTCTTTTTATCTTTTCTCTCTTCCCCTTGAGAAAATCCAGTCTCTTGCCTTTGGATAATATGCAGGCTGGCTGGTTCTTCAGTGAAGCAGCAGTGATTTTTGAAGCCAGGGCAGTAAGCTGGCTGAACCTCAGCTGTAGCGCTTCTTCATGGCGGATGAGTTGTAATTTGGCAATGTGCGTGTGCTGAATGCTGATGCGACCTGAGGATTGCTCCATCTCTGCTCACACAGCCATGAGACTTCCAGTCATTTTTCCCCGATAATACAACTCTTATTCACTTCTTTCTGGCTAACGATTGAATCATGGAGGTTCTTTGTGGCTGTCATTCCTCAGTTGTTTTTTGCACTTTCCCAAGAAAGTCTGTAATGTACACTGATCAACCACAACATTAAACCACTGACAGGTGAAGTGAGAAACTTTATCTTGTTACAATGGAATATATTAGGCAGCAAGTGAACAGTCTGATCTTGAAGCTGAGGTATTGGTACACAGTCAGTTCTAAGTTAATGTATCAAGTGGACGGTCAGTTGCACAAGCATCACTTACCTGGGGCAGAGATGGCACAAGTATGTACTAGGGAAGAAGCCAACCCGGTTGAGGCAGTGTGATATTCTGGGCAACATTCTGCTGGGAAATCTTGGGTCCTGCCATTCATGTGGATGTTACTTTGACATGTACCACCTACCTAAACATTGTTGCAGGCCAAGTACACCCCTTCATGGCAGTGATATTCCCTAATGGCAGTGGCCTCTTTGAAGAAGTATAATGCACCTGGCCACACTGCAAAAATTGTTCAGAAATGGTTTGAGTAACATGCTTTAGGTCTGAATCTGATCGAGCATCTTTGGGATGTGCTGGACAAACTAGTCTGATCCATGGAAGCCCTACCTCACAGTTTAAAGGATCTATTGCTAACGCTTTGGTGCCAGACACAACAGTCTTGTAGAGTCCATGCCTCAGTGGGCCAGAGCTGCTCTGGGGGCATAAGGAGGACCTAAACAATATTAACCAGGTTGTTTTAAAATAATGGCTGATCATGTTTTGTTCTGGGGATGCATTGTGGCAAAGGTACACACAGAAGCTAATAGTGCTGAAGGCAAGGCCTTTGATTCTGGTGTGAGGCAAAATGGCTACAGGCTTTACTCTGAAATGCTAATATTAAATGGTGCTGATTATTCTTTTCCCTCTCTTGACAGTCTGATAAACCGGATGCTACAGAGAGACCCAAAACGCAGAGCCTCGCTGGAGGAGATTGAGAGTCATGCTTGGCTCCAGGGTGTGGATCCTTCCCCAGCCACCAAGTTCAGCACACCCCTCGTGTCCCACAAGAACCTGTCTGAGGAAGAACACAACAGTATCATCCAGCGCATGGTGCTGGGAGACATTGCAGACCGAGAAACCATCATTGAGTAAGTGTGGCTGCCACATGCTCCTGTTCATCTCACTCTTTGGTGTATTTACTGTTACTTTGCTCTATCTTCTCTCATATGCCTTTTCTGTGTAGGTTCATTTGTTCAGTTTTAATGGCTTATTTCATTGTGAAGGATAGGCCTATGAAAAAGTGTGAACTTGAGCACAAATGCTGAGTAATCTGTTCTGCCCAAAATTACAGTGCAGCATCAAACTACCACAAAAAAGTATACTGTGTTCATTATATACTCATTATCCTAACTTGGGGCTGGAATCAGGAAACATGCAAACACACTCCCCAGCATTGCATATGGACACTAACGCTGCAAATTTGAAATCACCAAGTGACGTCCAATTTGCTGTACAAAACTAACCAAAGCCAATATTGTTTAACCATTTAGAACCTGCAGTGAGAAGAAATGCCAAAATGTTTAAACCATTACTGCTGCTCAGTTGTGTCAGTTAGAAAGAGATGTTTTTTCCTCCTGAAACTACTGAAATAGCAGACCTAAGTTTGACAGTGTGGATTGTTTACTTCTACAGTGTATATTTAGAAAATAATTGTGTAGCCTGTCCATGCATTTGACATAATGCTTGTTCAGTCATTTTGTATATAGATCAGTTTTCATCTTTGTTTGTGATATTTCATACGATTAGTCAACATGCTGCATTTGATTGGCTTTGGTTAGTTGTGCACAGACAATTGGAAAAAATAGTTTGGAGATTTAAAAATTGCGGTGTTGGTATGCATGTGCAATGCTGGAGAGTGTGTGCGCCGAATGGTTGGGTTAGATTGTTTCTAAAAGTTTCTGCTCAGTGAAAGTTGTGGTGGGAGTGTTTTTGGACAACTTTTAGGAGAATATTTACTACCGACCAGGCGGTAGAATTGCTGCTCCAGCAGGGTATGGTGGTCCATGTGGATGTTACTTTGACATGGCAACGGTATTCACCAGTCAGCAGGATAATGCGTTTACACTCCCACACTGTAAAAAAATGTTCAGGAGTGGTTTGAGGTGCATGACAAAGAGTTCAAAGTGGTGACTTGGCCTACAAATTCCACAGATCTCTATCTGATCCAGCATCTGTGGGATGTGCTGGATGAACTTGCCCAATCCATGGAGGCCTCACCTCATAACTTTCAGGACTTTAAGATGTTGCTAATATCTTGCTGCCAGTAAATTAGGCATTATTTTTCAATTAATCTAGTAATCATATTCACACAATTTATAACAGCAATTGTTTAATTTTACGTCATATTTACAACTGCAGTCATACACACATTCACTCTTAGACAGTACTCTTGGGCAGCTGGTGGCCTAGTGGTTAGGGCATTGGCCCTGCAATCAGAAGATTGGGGGTTCGAATCCCAGCTGCTAGTGTCACCACTGAGGTACCCTTGAGCAAGGTACTGTCTGCTTCACTTGGTGAATGGGTTAAATGCAGAGAAAGAATTTCTTATTGTTCACACTGTGTGTTTACGCGTGACTATAAGGATTAATAAATTAAATTAACTCTACTGACCAAAACCTTGGTCTCACTGTAAAGAAACTGTGTGTATTTATACAGTTTATAAGCCAAAAGTCATATATGCATACCAGTTTAAGCACTGGTAAATCTACATTTTTTGTTGATTTTTAAGTGAAAATAAATTCATTCTTTGGCACAATTTATTTTTTCCAAATATTAATCTCAAATAGAAGGTATTCTCCACAATTGGGAGGAAGATGCCATATAGAAGTTCTCTGTAAGGGATGGTAATTTATTTTCACCCATAAAATAAACTTTGTAATTTGACCAGGGGTAATCATACATTTGCGTACAGCTGTAGTATGTAAAGCCTCAGTATTTTTTTTTATGAGAACCAGTTGTAAAACTTCCACACAAGGCTCTGTTTAATAGCTGAGCATTCTGGCTTTGTGAAACATACCGCAAACAAACCAAATGACATCAATTAATGGCGCATGAACAATATGGGAAGGTTATAAAAGGAAAACATACAGATAGATTATGAAAGTGTCAGGACAGAAAACTCAAAGCATTGTTCCTTGAAAACACACAAATTTCACAGTCTGTCTATTCAATTTTTTATTTATTTCTTTTTTTTAAACAACTAATAAGTAAAAAAAGCATGGATTTGACAGGCTCTGTGTCGTGATTCCATAATTTTGCCAGGGGTTGTATGTGATTTGTTTTACTTTTACTTATTTTTAGTTTCTCAAGTATTCAAAGGCTAAAAAGACTGATATTTACAGCAATATTTTTATGTTAGCAAAGAAGCTAACGTTTTTAAATGGTACACAGCCCTACTTTTGCAGCCTACTTTTTGTAAAACATGCTGCAGTTAACGTGGAAGATGAGATTTTGGATTTGGACTGCCGGTTTATTTTGCAGGCAGGGTAGCTGGGAAGAGCTCTGAATGCAGGTTCTGCCAGTAGATTTTCACTATTCAAGTCTCTCCAAGAGATTATTGTTGTAGCATGATTTTGTGGCTGCAGAGAGTCCATTTGTTTGTTCATTAACGTATAATCCCTGAGAAGCAGAGAGGAGGGACTGCAAATGGGCTTGGATTGTGCTAAGCACTGGAGCCATGCCAAGGACATAGCTGTAGCCAGCTCCATTAGATCAGCATGAGAGGGCTCATAGAAATCAATGCAGACTTGGCACGCTTCTTTATAATACCTTACTATTTTAGTCACACAGGTTTGGGTAGAATAGAGGACAGAATAGTAGTTTTTCAGACCTTTAGGGCAATTATTATCCTCTTGAATGTTTTAGGGATGGTTCCCTTGCTTAGCACATGACCTAAAAGGTTATTGTTTGTCTTCTCTCTCCATCACTCTTTTTCTGTCTCGTTTTGGATCTTCCTCCTTTTTGCCCTCTCTTACCTAAATACACTGTCTTTCTGCTCCCTCCCCAGAGCCCTAGAGACTAACAAGTACAACCACATCACGGCTACCTACTTCCTGCTAGCAGAGCGGATTCTACGGGAGAAACAAGAGAAGGAGGTGCAGCCGCGGTCCTCCAGCCCCAGTAATATCAAAGCCCATTTCAGGTACTACAGCCTGACCCATGGCCTTCCATGGGCTTCTCTTAGATCTGCTCCCGTCTGTAGACTAGGAGAACATCTGCTTTTTTTTTCTTTTTTTTTTTTTACACTGGACAACATTAGGCACAACCAGTGTCTGACATTGAACTGGGCCCATATTTTTTGTCATCATAGAGTAAGACCATTATTCTATAATTATGTCTCATCATTCATGTGATTTTGTTCAGTTCTGTGTTATGTAACAGATATATGTCAGATCAGAATTCTTTGATAGGTTTTGTAAATATGGGCCGTTTTATTCACTGGAATTGACCAAAACTGACTCTGAGAACAGTGTGTTAAACCCATTTGCCCTTTGGTATCTCTGTAGATTAAGCTGAGGAAAAAAGGCAGAGCATATAAATGAGTAATGCCTATCCAGAGCAAAGTGTTGCTGTAATGTTCATTCTCTGCCACACATTAGCTCAAGCAGCCTTGTCGGTAGAGTAGGATTCAGTAATGGTCTCCCCTAGAGGCCGGTTCTGCTGGCTGTTAGGGTTTCTATCTCATGCTGCACTCTAAGGACAGCCAGCACATCTTCTGTCTCTGCCACTGAACCCTGTGTGGGGTGACAAATGTGTTTAAGGGCTGTGAAATTGATTTGGACTGACCTAGAAAAGCAGTGATGCTTTGCTGTATAGGAGCAGACTAGAGAGAAGGGGATACGCATATAAATTCTATCTACTATCCATCTCATTAGATGACTTTAAAATCTGTTTATTCAAAATCTATTTATTCATTATTACCCATGATAGATGGGTAAATATTATACTGCTAAAACAAAGTCCAAATAAGTAGTCTGAATTTAATTGGACTAGAGACACAGGAAGTTCTGGACAACTGATCTTTCTACAGGTTTTCATCCTGTCTTTGCATCGTTGCTCTCAGTATTGTCTCTATACTGGGACAAGATCATGTGTTTTTTTTTGGGGTTTTTTTGGCTTGTTGCCATATCAACAAAAGTTTTTTGGAGCATTGTTGATAAAGACTTGACTGTGGTTATGGCAACCTAGCGATATGTACCCTGCAATAAGTGCTATTCTCATGAGTCTCTTGGCTTCTAACCCAACTCTTGGCTTCAGTGCAGTACTGGTTCCTTCATTTACGCAGATAAACTCATTACAACACGCTCCTTTATTCAGCGCTGAACCAAAAGCAGGACATGGAGTCTGCAAGTCATCCTGTGATTCACCATGCCCCTCTATTCAGTGGGTTGTTAAAGTCTTGGCAGGAGAATCAGGTCTGCCTTTTGTCAAGGACTGTCTCCGTCACGAAGGTTCATTTGTTTCCATAAGATTACCTTGTTGTACTTCACTGTTTTAGCTATTTCTGAATATATTCACGTAGATTAGACTGTTGTCATGTACAAAGCGTAGTTTGGATTACTCAGCCTGTCTGTTGAAGAAAATGTCCATCATTATATTGAATTTTCACCGCACAGAATGTCATTGAAACAGATTATTTATAACAATGTCCTTTTTCGTCACAGGCAATCCTGGCCAACTAAAATCGACATGCACCAGGACATTGAGGACAGTCTTGCAGCTTCGTCTATCTCTCACGCAGGGGGCCCACAGTCTCCCGCTCGTAGCGCTGAGAACCTGCTGAATGGCCATCGCAGCAAAGGGCTCCTGGATTTGGGCAGACGGGACGAGAGCAGCGAGGCATGTGGGGGTGCAGTTTCAGCCGGCCCCCCAGCCCCTGTTCCTCCAAACCCCCTCAGAACCACTGGTGTGGTTCCACCGGTGTCGGCCTCTGCCAAGCAGCGCACTTGCCTTTTCCGGGTGGAGGAGGACGAGGAGGAAGAGGAGGAGCAGGAGCCGTCCCCGCTCCCCACCCAGGTGATCCTGCGGCGTAAGCCACCATCCATCACTAACCGGCTGACATCGCGCAAGAGTGCTCCTGTGCTTAATCAGATCTTCGAGGAAGAGGGTGAGTCGGATGACGACTTCGATATGGATGAGAGCCTGCCACCTAAGCTCAGTCGCCTTAAGATGAACATGGCTTCGCCAGGCACAGCACAGAAGCGTTACCACCGGCGCAAGAGCCAGGGCCGCGGTTCCAGCTGCTCCAGCTCTGAGACCAGCGATGACGACTCAGAGAGCCATCGCCGACGCCTGGACAAAGAATCTGGCTTCACATACAGCTGGAACCGGAGGGACAGTAGTGAGGGGCCGCCAGGAAACTCTGGGGGGAATGGAGGGGGTGGTAGTAGTGGAGGCCAAAGCAAACCTCCAGGGGAGGGCAACTCAGGACCGGACAGAGGCAGCCCCCCTGGAGGAGGCGGCAGCAGTAGTGGAGGTAATGGCGGGAGTGCAGGAGGGGGAGGAGGGGGCTCTAAAGGACAGGGAAGTCCCTCTAGCTGCTCTAGCGGCAGCAACAACCCCACATCTGGCTCCACGCGCAGCGCGGCCAGGAGTGCGGGGGAACTGGTGGAGAGCTTAAAGCTCATGAGCCTGTGTTTAAGCTCACAGTTTCGCAGCTCAAGAGCAGGCGGAGGAGGACGTTTCATCATCGACCCTCAGAGCCTCTCCAGCGTCAAAGTGCAGGAGAAGTCCTCTTGGAAGATGTGCATTGGCTCCAACAGCAGCTTGGACAAGGTGGCCGTGCCCGGCCATGCTAGGAATGTGAATGATGGGTCAGTGGAGCGTTGCCCAGACCAAACGGCAGCCATGCTTAACGGACTAGGCCTGGCCAAGGAGAACAACCTGAACTTGAAAAACAACATGCTCCAGCTACCTCTGTGTGAAAAAACCATCTCTGTAAACATCCAGAGGAGCCCCAGGGAGGGGCTGCTTTGTACATCTGCCCAGGCCAGCTGCTGCCAGGTCATATGATGGCAGGTCGCATGACTGGTCCTCGTAGCAGATTGCTCCTATCGCCATATTTGTAGCATAATGAGGACTTGAGTACTCTTCCAGTAGCTGTGTATGACCTTTCCTTACCCTCAGCACACCTTTGAACCTGCCACCTGCCTTCTATGTCGTCTTAATCATTCTTACAACATATTTATTTGAGTTTCTTTTTTTTTTTTTTGAGGGGTGGGGAGAGTTATGAGGTGCACGCTGCTAGCTTTTTTTTTTCTTCTTTTTTTTCTTTTGATGTGGGTCATTTTAGGATCCACTCTGTGTTTTACATTTGTTTCCAGACTTCTGACTGCTGATTTTTTTTCTTTACCTTTTTTTTTTTGCCTTTTAATCTCCTGAAATAAGCGGTTCAGATGGATTATGTGGTTGGGCATTGGACAGTCAATCAAATAGAACTGTAGATTTGTATGACAAAATATTTAATAAAGAGAAATAAATATAACAGTGTGTCTGAGAAACACACAGCAGTTAATATGAGCACTTAAACACCCTGGAGACATAAATTAAGTCCCAGTTTCCAATAGAAATAACTAAATATTTAAAAAACAGCAGCTAATATTGAAGAAACAACTCAACTTTTGATTACTATTTGTGTCTGATGTCTTAAACTAAACGACCAATTTTGAATTCAGTACAAACCACAAATTATTTGATAACTGAATTACACTTTAAAAAGTTTAGACTTTTAAAGTGCTTTCACCAGAATGTATTATTGTTAGTTAAATTTTAAAGAATTTTAAAGAATACTAATAATGGCAGTTTTTACGTCTACTATTTATTGTTTTTTTTTTTGTTTGTTTTTGTTTTTTTAATTAGATATTTTCCTAAAACAAAATAGGATATTACTGACAGTCAGTCAGGCAGTTGAATTGTGTTTTGTAAGAATCACAAGAATATCTGTACGATTTAGATTTTGTGATAATAGTACTGACAAATTTGTCTCATGTGGTTCAGATAAATAAGCTTTAATTTCACAACATTAGTCTTAAAGTTTTGCACATAGTACAAAGAGACCGAAGACAGATAAAGCAAGAAAAACTGTAGATTGGGTATTTTGAATATAGTCATTTCGAAAATATACATAAAGAGAACATTCAAATCGGAACAGTATGCATCCATATGCAAATACTGAAATGATGGAGTCCTATAGTAGTAAATGAGGACCACAGAAACAGAGACTGCAGGAGCTTCACAACTTTTTACAGCATTCGCTGTACCAGGAGTGCTCCAACATTTGGCTATGTTCCCATAGTCCCATTTGGCTATGTTCCCATAGTTTTATTCTGAAGAAAAATCAAGACCTGAATAATTCTCTTCACTCTAGGAAACCAGTTCCTAAATGTTGTTAAGCTCGAAATTTCATCCCATCTGTTCTCACCTTAGTTTTTTTTCCCCTTTCTTTCCTCCTTTTGCAGTACACACTTTTGTTACTGTACATACCAGTCTCCAGTAAAGACTGGCCTTAGATGTCTATAGGGTTTGTAAGTATTTTTTTTTTTTTTTTTTTTTTTTTTTTTTTTTTTTAATTTTTTTTTTGAAGGGATTGCTGCTTTAAAATGCTGTGTTGAATACAGGCATCGGGTTAGCTTTAGAGTTCAAGCCATGCTGGTTTGTCACCTAGCAGTGTGGCTCCAGATATTCTTGAAACAAGCTTCTAACGTGTGGCCACTCTTTCAGGAAATACAGCGTCAGGAGTTGGCTTGTGAATGTCCATCACCCTGTATAGAAGGTGATGTCAAAGCTATAAAGGGCCCATGCTGAACCAGACAAGAGAGAGGGGTTAGGTTAAGAGAGATTTTAAAGGGCATTGGCAATAAGCTATAAGTTGCAGCTATTTGTAAATATACATATTTTTGTTTTATATTTCATAACATGTACAGCCTTAGAATGGCTCACTTGACCGAAAAAAAAAATTATCTTGAGTATTTTTGTTTTTCTTTTTAAACAATAAGGTCTGTAAATATAGATGTAAATATGGTGCTCTCTATAGAACTGCAGTGTTGACCATCTGGTTCATAGCTGTAATATAGCCTTATTAGTTCTGAGTGTCTCAAGCAAATTTAGCAGAGTCGAAAAAAGAAACCAGTGCTATAAGTCATAATGTCAGTCTCAGACTTTTGTCCTACCCTGATGTAAACAGGTGAAATGACATGTGCATGTGTTGTACCTTTGACATAATTGATCCACGTACGTTGAGGGAAAAAGAACTACCACAAAATGTTACTGGACCAAAACCATGTACTGACTTACGAAGAAAAACAACAGTGAAAAAGCAAAATGAATAAATGTTCTGTTGTTGAAACTTGTCCTCAAAAGTTACATATAGCTATGGTAATGTCTGAAATTAAATGTTGTGGAAAATGTCTTTACATTTTGGCCTTCTGTCTGTTTTTTTTAAGTACACTATGTTGTCAGGACCCAGTAAGACCAAGAACAGAAACAAATGTTTTTGTTGTTGTGACATTAACTTTAGTTCTTATGCCTACATTTATAGGTACTGTGGTTGCCTTTTTGAAAGTGATTGCCAGAAACAAACCCTTTCGTTCTGAGATAGACTCTCAAGCACAGCTGCTTACTGTTTAATGTGTAAACTGGCTTCCCAGGGAAGGGATGGTCATTGCTTGACATTCTTCATATTTCAAATGTGCATTCTGTGGTTCCAATTGAGTGGCAACGCAAAACCAAAGTAATGACTCTCGCCTACTAAGAGTTAACAGAGAATTAGAAGAATGTGCCTTTCAGCAGTGCAGTTTAATCCAAGAGTACATTTAGTTGACTTTTTTTTTTTTTTTTTTGCCTCAAGCAACTTTGACCCACCAGGTATAAGGGCAGATGCCCCACAGTGGCTTGGGGGTAAGTGGTTTGCTCAAGGGCATAATTCCTGTAGCCATCAGCTGGGATATGATCCAAAACTTACCAGCAAAGTTCTCTCACTATGATCACCCTGCACCAGAACCAAAAGAAAAGACTCGTTTGTTTACCGAACCGTGATGTAGCTTAGCACAGGGGACATCGCTCCTTATGAGTAAAGAGAGAAGTTAACATGACAGAGTGGTAGCTTGGATACTGTTGAAAGGTTTCTTACTGTAATTTACTGCCAACTATTGCTGCCAGATGTCTCAAGTAACTCAGCACCATCCAGGGGCATTAGAGGCTTGGACCCTCACACATGCTGCAGTTTGTTCCAGCTTGTCGCTGTCCCCACACACTGAAAAAAAATGACTGAGAGGCATTAGCCTGTGTGTTAGGACAGGCGGGGATAAGCGGTGCCCTAGTTAGAGCTAGCGCACTGTGACAGCTCTGACCTTTCACACTGTCCTGATGCTATGGTCAGTGGACCGTGTGTGTGTTTCTGGACTGACTCATCTTAAAAGGCATCAGAGCGCTTAAGCACAGTGCCACTTCAGGTTGTCCTTAAGAACCCCAGGCTTGGTGATGCTGCATGCTTCATCACCATTTGGAACTGGTATCGTTCAAAATATTCTGAGGTCATGAATACTTACACTTTGAAACTTATTCCTGAGTAATATGTTTTGATACCTTATTTTCATGAACAATTTAAAGTGGCTGTGCTTTATGTCTTAAATGAATATGAGGTGCTGGAAGTGAAAATTACTGACTGTAGCGAATTACAGACAAATTAAGAAGAGATAGCATGTGGAATGCAATTTAGACAGCCAATCAGCAGCTGACATTTATAAACATTTTTACTCGCAGACTTTTAAGACTGACCATCTGGGTACTGAAATTTGCTACTGATTAACAAGATTTTTGTGGTATTGAATTAATTTGTCCAGTACCATAAAGGTATTGAATTTCGATACCCAATCCTAAACACCATTTTATATACCATCATGAAAAAGTCCACCTTTTAATAGGGGTGTAAAATGCATCAGTGTCAGAAATCAATTTGAGAATGGTGATTCTGCTACATTGATTTGGAATGTTAGAAGTATTTATAATCTATTACAGCTGGGGCAGCTGGTGGCCTGGTGGTTAGGGAGTTGCCCCTGCGGTCAGAAGGCTGAATCCCAGGACTGCTAGTTGCACCACTGAGGTACCCTTGAGGAAGGTACCGTCCCCACACACTGCTCCCCAGGCGCTGTGTTCCTGACTGCCCACTGCTTCACTTGGTGAATGGGTTAAATACAGAGGAAGAATTTCGTACTGTTCACACTGTGTGCTGTGGTGTGTTCACGTATAACAAATGGTAACAAATGGTATTGTTGTAAGTAAGGGTAACAAACCTTACCCTTACTTACAACAATAAAGTATATGTCTATTCCAATTATAAAAATATAATTCCTATGTTATTTCCAAATAAATAAAAGCTTGTATTGTTTCCATTGTCTGTACTCCACTAGTGCGTAAGCAGTTCCTCAATCTGTTTATGCAGTGTTTTTACAGTCATTCTAAACTGCACCAAAATAATGGAATTGAGATGAAATTGGAGATGTTGGGATGCACTTAATGATGTCCTAAGGATATGTGAGGTCAGAGATTTACACCTCATATATTATCATTGAATTATTTATCTTCACATGGATTAAAACAGAAGCTGTAATTGTATGAGTTGTATTCTCCACACGCACAAGAAAATGACAGCTATACTATCTTTCCTGCCACATATGATCAGACAGCTGATTAATCCCGGTTAGCAAGGCACAGGATCACTGGCGTATTAATCCCATCACCAGCTAATTACAAAATCCATCTATCACTTTTCTCATCAGTTTAATATAATGTGTAAATCCCATATACCCCACAAAAGCAACATATGAAGTTTGATGTAAAGACCAAACACCTTTATAACCTTTGGAGCAGAAGTCCCCAACCACTGGGCTGCGGACCGGTATCGGTCCGTGAGACATTTGGTACCGGGCCGCACAGAAGACAGAATAAAAAATATTTTATTGATTATCAGAGTCTGAAAGAAATTTTATTTAGAAAAAAAAAAAACTCTCGTCTCGGTCATGTGATACGGTACATCAAAAATTTATCCCACAAGCTAGCAAAAATGAGTAAAAAAACAAACGTCTTCAGGAGCTTCTTTGTATTTTTACACACTTTGTTTTTAGTTGTATCTATACCGTGAAAATATTGTTTTACATGAAACTGGTCCGTGGCGCAAAAAAGGTTGGGGACTGCTGCTTTAGAGTACTGCCTTGCAAATGAGATTAAATTGAGGCCTTTTAGCAAATACAGCAACACATTTCTCATAGTAATAGTTTAGATATTTATTTTCAGAGAAGAAGAATATCAGATTTATTTGGCTTCAAGTACCATGTAGTGTGCACATGACTCCAGTACACAAAAGCAATAATATGCGTGATCTGATATAGTGATAAATAAAGGCACTGCTCAGTCTTTCATAATTTCTTGGTGCGAATAGGGATTTTCTGGCTTTACGAATGTTAACATCCAAATAAAAAACAGTCCCGCACAATTAAAATTACCTTAAATAAACAGCAAAGCTCAAACCGGTGTCGTTCCAGATAAGATGCAGTAAACAAACTGAGACCCAGAGGCTTGCATTATCAGCAAAGTAAGCAGTCTTTGTGAAGGCCATAGCCAGGAGTGCATATTCGTGGTTGGTTATATTTAATGCTTGATTGTACACTGTATGTAAACACCTGGAGCAGCTTCTTCAGATACAGACTGAAATCTGCACAATCAGAATCTGCACAGTTGTCGGCCTCGTAGCTCCTCGTCACTTGTCAGTCTTTGGGATCTCTGCGGCCTCCAGCATTTTCTGAAAAGAAGAAAAACAACGAGAATGTCCAGATTTTAATGTTATGAGTTATAGTTAGGACTGACTTTAGGCCAAAATAAAAGTGGTGGGCAGTGAGTCATTTCAGGAAGCTGTTGGTGATGCAGCAGTCTTTTATATTTCTGAAACTCGTCTTAGAGGGAAGAAACAGCTTGCTATATATAAAAGACAGAACAGCTTAGCACAGAAACAGAATAGAAGCTCTTAGGATCGCTAAGCTTTCTTTATATGTGACTCAGAATGCTCTGATTTTGAATGGTTCACTCTTAAAGTGATGGTGGTGGGTGCAAGAACTCATATTAAAAGACTAAATTACACCATTTTTTGCTTCTTAAAAAAGGAACCATAAAGAGAACTAAATCTTCAAAATCACATTGCCTCTGCGAAAAAAAAAAACAACCAAAGCTCGTAAACCACATTGCCCTGCCTACTTATGAGGGCCTTAAATCTATCCACCAGGCCTGGAGACTCTTAAGAAGATTGAATTATTTTTAAATATACTGCTTTTTTCCATTAAAGACATTCCCCAGACTGATGCAGCCTGAGTTACATTTAATCAATTAATTCTGCTGCCTACAAAGCAGAGTAAATTACATCCTCAGTGAAAAAGTGTTACGTGCAATTAACTTTTCAAGCCAAAAGCGAGATCAATGCAGGCAGATGTGCTGACACTGTGCTTTTTACTGTGCCTTGTGCACCAAGCCAGGCCTCTGGTTACCTCTCAAAGCACAAGAGTAGCAATTAAAAGGGACCGCAAATAGTCTCATTACCACTGTGCTCAGTAACGTTTTGGTTTGATTTATGAAAAACAATAGAAACAGTGGAACACTAGAAGATTTTTTTCTTTTGTCTAAGAGCTAAAAATGGTTCACTATTAGAATAGCTGGAAGGCAGCTAGCCCGAGCATTGCCAGGTTAATGGACTCATAGGGTAAAAGTTCTAAAGGATATTCTACCTTTGAACATACACTCGAACCAAGTCAAGCCAATATGAAAATTGAACCCATCTGTCTAAGGTCATTTATTTTCTTCCAGATCCAGTCTCTGCTCATTTGAGATGGTCATGAAGCCAACATGAATCGGGAGCCATCTGAAAAAACCCGTCCGCGACTCAGGCTGAATTAGCATTCAAAAAGGTTTCGAGTCAACAGTCCAAAAGAAAGTTGGCAGCCGTTCCCTACCGCCCCAGTCTGAGCAGAGCAAATGCTCTGGTTTCCACAGGAGGCTGTGATGTGCATGTAGGGATAATTGCTTGGACATGTTGGTATTGATTATGTGAGGAAGCTGTTGCAGAGCAGTTTAAAAGCTTTACAATAGTATCAGTGGCACAGAAAGACTTTTTTCACACACAGCCACCGAAACGTTTGTCCCCAGCAGAGATTGCTGAAACAGACACTGTAGAACGAGTTTACCAGCGGAAACTGTACTAAATGGCTATGGAGGGGTTTGTTATTTTGTAAGCAGACCTTAAAGCAATATTCCAACCTTTTCCAGGCCAATTTCTGCTGTATTTGTTGTGTACACTCGATTACCATGGACAATAACTTCAGTGTGGTTCCCTACGCTTAGAAAAACAACTGAAACCCCCTCGACTTGTTACACACTAGAACAGAATCCAATGGACAGCTGACTTCTATTAATAAACATTTAAGCATGACCTGACTTGAAAGGTGTTTGGTGTAAATCTGTAAAATTTTACTAATTTTTAATTTCAGAGATATGACAGATTTTACAGAGGGAGGAATTTGCGATGGTATGTTACTAATGCAGTGGTGTGTGTGTGGAGTTTTCACAGGCTCCTGCCTAATCATGCATATGACTAGATTTTTACTGTGTTGCTTCAGAGTCAGAAAGCTGAATAAAATGTCACAAGAACATCTTTGATAAGACCATCTATCTTACTTGAACGCATCAGAATTACTGGTTGTGATAATCAGTGGTTTAATGCAGATGCAGCAGAAGGATGTCTGAGTGTTCCTTTAACTTTTCCAAATGTCAGTTTTATATCTGTGTGTGTAAAATAAACACTGTTGAATAAAAAGAATATTTGAGGTGTGACAGTTAATTACATGATGTCTGTGGAAGTTATGAATGCCATCACCTGATGAAAAGAATTATATAGCTAGTTAGGTCTGGACGATTTGGAGAAACGGTCTAATTGCGATTTTTCAACAAATAAAGTAATTGTGATTTCGTCATTATTTCCAATAAATGGAGGTCCTTCTTATTTTTTGGCCATGAACACCAGCATATTTATTTTTCTGGCTTGAGGATTGAACACTGAGTGCTAGACTGCCAGTGAGCTATGGTTATGTACACTGCACCATTGGTTGGACTGGACAGTTCACAAGCCCTATGTTTTTGGGTTAAATTTCCCAATTTAAATAAAGTGTAAAGTGGCCTCTTACAGTCACACGTGAACACACCACAGTACAGCACAGCACAGCACACAGTGTGAACAATGTGAAATTCTTTCTCTGCATTTAACCCATTCACCAAGTGAAGCAGTGGCCTGCCACCGAGGGGTGCCCAGGGGTGGGGACGGTATCTTGCTCAAGGGTACTTCAGTGATGACATTAGCAGTCCTAGGATTTGAACCTACGGCATTCTGGTCATAGGGGCAAAGCCCTAACCACTAGGCCACCCAGCTGCCCCATGTTGTTTAGACAACATTTCTGATTATATAGAGCTGGTAATTGATAATGATATTATTAACGCTATTCTATTCTTGCCACAATTGCCCATCCCTGATGTAGCTTATAATTGAAACTGCAGTAATTCAAATCGTAATTACGATACAACAGACAAACCGATCAGCCTTACTGCTACATCTCCCTATATAAAAAGATTTGTAAAGTTTAGTTCACCAAACAGTGCTGGAGATACCTCTACTCTTGAGCATCAGGAACACACAGAGCATTCCATTCTCAAAAAAGGTGCCAAGAGCTGGTGACACATTTCCAATCTCATGATTCATTTAATTCCTTCTATCTGTCAGGACAGCACCGCTGGCTTTGTTTCTCCTCAAAAGGGTAGCACAGAACATCTCTACTGCTCAAGGCATAAGAGACAGCCTCAGACAACTCACTCCTTCCTTTTCCTGTAACACCAGCCGAGAGAGGCGAGAGAGCATATGCTTCCTGACAAACTCCATCATGTGGGTGCCCTGATTTGCCCAGCTGTTTTCCACTCTGCTTCCCTGAACAACTAGAGTCAACAAAGGACAAGTAGCCTTGAGTTTCTCTAAATGCCATGACTAGACTTTTGATGTCACTTTCAAAACAGTGTAAATCTGTAATAGTGACTCTCTCTCCCTCTCTAATTCTTTCTCTCCCTCTCTCTCATATGGTTACGAGATTTGCGGCTTCCGTCACCTGTACCAAACAAGTGGTAAAAGCACATCCTGGATCCCAGAGGCAAACATAAACACAAGCCATCTGCCTCTAATGAGTGGATGTCACTGGAGCAAACAGCCGTCACTGGTTACGTGATGCATCATAGGGCAGAGGATATTCATGCATTGTGCTCCGAGTACACTCAGCACACACGACAACACACGACAACACATAGCCTTTATCTCTTTACCAACACAAAGATTTTCACTAGATAACCAAAGCCAGCCTTAGAGTGTTGACCAGTGTGTCATCTGCACAACAACATATATAAAATATTTAAATAATGAATAAATAGCACACTATTTGAGACTGGATTGCCACTACTATAATTGACTGAGTGTTGTTCAGTTGTTCTAAAATACATATAGCTGTACATTTCAAGTGACTTCAGCTTTTATGTCGCAAGTAATTAAAACCCATTGCGCTGTTTATGACCACTATGTTGCTTGGAACCATGGCCTGCTGTTAAAAAAATACATCTCAAAAAACATCTGTTTATATTAATTATTATAAATAATACAAACAAGAATGAACATAAAATAGTGCATTTTTATCATATTGTACTTGTCCCCCTTTCAAACAGAGCAATAAGCGGCTGAGCCAAAGCTGTTGGGTGTGGATTAATGCTGTGAATTATCATTGAGGGCTTGATGGTCCTCATCATAATGGTGGAGCTCTTGCATACTCAGGTATTCTGGTCCACTCCCTTTTCTATTTTCCTTCATCAGCATCATAGGGTTTGGCTCTCAGGCATTTGTCCAAGTTAAAAGACACATCTGAGTAGAAGCTGAACTCCACAGCGCTCTAGCACCACTAGTGTCAGCCCATTGGCAAAGTGGCCTTTTCCTAGAGCTCACCTCCACAAGTACATAGCAGGTTGCTTTCCAGTGCTGGCTGCTAACAGGGGGTTTCCAGTGCTCCTGTGAGTGACTGCTATTTTCAGCCTTCCCCTTTGCTCCACAGTAACATGGACCTGTCCCCCCCTGCAGACAGCTGTCTACACCCTCACAAGCTGCTGAACACATGGAAAAACAGCTGGACTCAAAGGCCACATGCTGTTTCTGCTTTGTAGCTAAATGCTAAATACAATGAGAAGTATTTGGGTACTGAAATACAGTTGCATAAAAAAAAACACATTTCAGATATAAAATGTGAAGCTAAAGTATACAATGTGAGCTTTTATTTCTGGGTAATGTTTCATACAGGTTACCTTCCCGCAGGCATCTCAAAGGGTGATCTCAAATCTCTGGCGATGGCAATGACTCACATACTTCAGGGAATTAATCTGTGTAAGGGTAAAGTGACCAAATACTAACCTGAGCCTCAGACGCTCCATCCACTCATAGTCAGATGGTCTGATATATAAAGTAAGTTAAGCTGGACCCTCTGCATTCTTATTGGCTGCTTCTGCATATATACATTTCTATGCATCAGTTTGTATTGTTCCAACATGAAAGAAAGCTTTAATTTTTCTTGCTTTCTTCTGATAAATTTGAGTCAACATTAGCAAACAATTGCCTGCACTGAACACAGTGAAGGAAAACGAGCCTTTCAGAGCCTTCGGTCCACTGTGTTTCACAAGGAGCTGATTCTGATGTAGGTCTATTTTCAAGATAGCCTCCATCTATTCATCCTACCAAAATAGTGGGCTGCGGTTGGTCATTTCGCATGTCAGACCCATTTCCCTTTCCTGCAATGGTAGGAAGATCTTAGCCATGTCAGAGTGTGACATGCGAAGTGCTAAATGCAAAGTTTATGCACCTTTAATTTGAATATATTATTAAAATACATAGCATAATCAATTATTATTACTATCTGTTATTATTATAATCAATTATCACTTTAGCATCATACACATGCTCAAAAGATGTCCAAATGCTTCATTCTGGTTTGAAGACCCTGAATCACTAAAGTCTCAGGAACTGCTGCGGCTGGAACAACAGGTTTTCCCAGTATAACATCTGACATCTTGCAGTGTTAACAAGAAGGCACTCACTGAAATGCTGTACGAGTCTTTTTTATGCTCTCTGTTAGTACATTTGGAGCGCATCCCGGCAGTGGGACTGATTTGGCAATTCTTGAACTGGGCTTTAAGTGAAGTATGCACTTTTGAATGCTAACGAAGGCAGCTTGCACTGCTGAGACTATTAGCTCATGCCCATCACAGTGATGAAGCTGGTTTGCAGGAGGTGCACCAAAATCATTGTCAGAGGGCAGAGCTGGAGTCAGATAGAGTTTGTGAAAGAGGGGAGCAGTGTGAAGCTTAGAAATATCACATCCTCAATCTTCCTGAAGCATAATCAATAAATCAATACATACTTTACGACCTGTGACTCTCCGTTAAATTAAAACAAATGTTGACCGGATGAAACCTGGGCAGAGTCCCTCCCTCATCACTTCACATCTAATTAGAGAAGCATTCTCAATCATCACCGTCCTCAAACCTTGCTTCATTTTGCTTGAGATTTCCTTTCGGGTGTGTTTACAGCACAATCTCTTCGCTGAGTGTCATGTGTATTGCATCAGTGCCTTGTGCTGTTGATGTGCCATTATTATTCTACTACATGATCCTGGCACAGCACTTGCTCTAGAGTTCCTAGCTGTGGCTTCATGCTAGTTAAAGCTGGATCTCACAACTGCACAACTGTCCACTATATACATTAAACATATACTTAAAATTACTATAAATGACTGAGAAAAAGCAGTGGGCTTATGTCTTAATGCTAATGTAAATGAGTCTCATGGGAGAACATCAATGACGGTGACTAATGTCAGAGAAATAATACAAGCACACGTAACTTTAAAAAGCTGCTAAAAACTACACTCCTCTGCCTTCTTTTAAACATTTGCATTTCTACTACACTGTCAATTTTCTTTTATTGGTTTTCTATGTATTTTTATTTCTTCCATTATTTTATTCTATTAAATTTTGTATTCTATTTCTGTAAAGCACACTGAATTATCTTTTGTGTATGATAATGTGCTATATAAACTTGAACTAATAAGTGATGTTCAAAACATTTAATGATTAAAACAGCTAAGTAAGCATTTAATATAATATAATATAATATAATATAATATAATATATATATCCTCTTCTAATCATTAATTATTATTATTAGCAGATCAGTTCATTAAAAATTTTACAAATGTCAGTAAATAGAGGATTATAAGCAGTCTGACCAGCGGCTTTGCTACTGGTACTAACTAAACAGAGCATCCGAACAGAAAACATTAATAATATTCTGATTAATTCAGCACATTAATCTAGATCACGCTATTAAGCAAGATGCCATATCACTACACATCTGTAGTTACTGGGGAGCCATTGCCTGCTCATTGCCATTCACAGTGCAACTGTGCCAAATCATCTGAGGCACGTGAACACACTTACCGACCAGGAGCTTGGCTCTGCACAAAACCAAAGAGATCAGACCCAGTTAAAGTGTGCAGAGGTTTCAGGAGAGGTGAGAACAGTAGACTTTTGGACTGCATTCTGGTTTCCTCCCTAAAGTACAGGACATTTTCAACCTTGACCTGAATCAGATTAGGCTGTGTGGATTTATATTCATAGGCTGTGTTTTACTCACTGATACTGTCAGCCTTTTGCTGAACACTGAATTTGAAGCCTTATTAAAAACCAGATTTATTTTTGGTCTTTTTAAAGTAAGACCACAGGATGCACTTTCTTTGCACCCAGAAAGGGACTGAATGCTGCAAGATTGTGTGGGTGTGAGTGTGTGCAAGTGCATACCTGTGTGCCTGTTTGTGCCTGTGTGTGAGACTGACCTACTTGTGCTGCATGTAAGGTGATAAACATCTGCCAAAATAGCTCAGCTTCATTAGCCAATATTTACACACACGTACATGCACATGCACGCACACACACACACACACACACACACACACACACACACACACTTTCATTTTACAGTGTTCTCTGTAGATCATTTAGTGATGAGGGATGAGTAATAATGCAGGCTCTTTCCATCTTCCAGACTGCAGCAGCATCAGTGCAGAAAATGCCAACTAGGCCTGCATTATTGCCTCACAATGTTCACTGGGGCTTATGTGGTGTTGACACAGTTTGAACAGTGCACTACAGTAATATATGCCCTGGGGGAAACTAGCAAATGAACAGAAACAGACTTCTCAGACAAATGTGCTTTTAACAGTAAAATAATTCAAATCATTATTTTAGTAAAACCCACCTGACATGAAGCTGAGCGTTGCACAATACTTTAAAGTAAATGGCTGCTTTATTTAAAAACTATTGCTGGTATATTTTCTTACATAACTGAAATGTTTATGGTTAAAAATCAAACATGAAATTTCAAAAGAAGACAAGGTGCCTCCAAATGGACAGTGAGTGCTTACCTTTTTCTTCAGTGCTTCTAGGGACTCAAACTCCAGCTTAGCCAGCCTGATCTGGATGTGTTTGGGTACATCTGGAATAACGAAGGCTAGGATGAACTTGAGGGCCAGAAGAATGTGCTGCAGCAAGAGACAGAGCGGGGAACATGTTATCTGATAATGTCTTGTCACTTTCAGCTGTTGTACTTCTCCAAGGAGAAACATTTGTACGGACATTAGGGAAGTTCTTTTGTGGGCCAAAGCTTCACTTGGAAGTGTTTCTGAGGAAATGTGGTTTCTGTATTATTTTAAGCCATCATTTTTGGGAGCCTTAAATTAAAACAATGCTTTGATGGACCAAGTTGGCCCACTCTTGCTCTCTTTGTTTCTGGAGAACTATTTTAAGGAGACAGAACAGTGGTGAAGTCTGTCATGAATTATTTACCAGTACACACAGCTCATCACAGTGCAGGTTTTTTTTTTTTTGCATGTAAGTGTGCTCTAAATTGACCGGTTACGCTGGTTACATTTGCTGCAATGATTCATCTCTTCTTACCTCACTGCTAAAACCAAACAGACACAAATCACACACAAAAATGCAAAAAGGTCACTTACACCCAGCCAGACTCCTCTTTAAAGGGAGCATATTTCAGCCACATTAAATAGGTAGGTGAACTGGTGATCTTTTGAGCTCTACATGTTATCAAAGTAACAAGAGGTGTTTATGCATTTGGAAGAGAGCCAGTGCACCTCATGCCTCAGTGTATTAAATATCTCACCACAGGGCTCCGCCTTTAACCACACTTTCCAATCCATCACACACGACCAGATAGATCTAAGGGTACAAGACCAGCTGCCTCAGCGACTAGAGGCGTAAATGAGAGAGTGAAAGCAGTAATACATCATTACTATTGAATAAAAACCTTGTATCTCCAAAATAGTAACTTTACAGGAGAAGGAAAAGATATTCTTTAATACACTTTCAATTGATAGTTACTGAAGAGATATTTTAATTTATTAAGTCATTTTAGGCCATTTCTATGGGTTCATTCATCATGAAATTCATCATCAACCTCAAGGGAATTTTCAAATTATGCTTAAAAAATGAAAAACTCTTCTTGACAGTAATGATGTGTTTTGTAACAGAGGCTGTATGAGGGAGAATTTGTACCATATGTTATTTAACCACTGTAGCCTAATCATGTTCAACAGGAGACAGATTAAAGTGCTTTATAAATGTGTCGGTTCAGGTGTACTTGAAATAAGCAGAGTGTGAAACTGAACACAGCGGTGCATGTTAAAACGCTGCAGAACTGTCTCAGGTGGCAGGGGAAATGGAGAAGATCGCAGCCGCTACACTTTGCTACATCTCAGAGATCAGTATGGTGCAGGTGGTCCCGTACTGAGACTGTTCTCGCTTTTCAATCCCAGTTTCAAATCCAAACAAATATGAAACGTGCAACAGAGTAAGCAAGCATTTCGGTGGGTAGGGGGGGGAAGACTCATTACACCTCAATGTGAGGAACCTATCACAAGGAAGCAAAACATTTTATCTACTTAGGCTATGGAAGTTACCTATTTAGGCTTCTCTCACTACATAGGTTAATAATAATGTGGCTAAAAATACTAATAAAATGATAGCATTATTAACTGGTTAATTACATTTTAAAAACACCCTTAACTCTGTAACAACTGAATATTCTACATTAAATGCAGTGAAGAGTACTGCTCGAGTTGTTCACTGTATCGTGACGGATCTGAACAGTGGCAAAATCTTCAATTACAGGCCAGGGAGTCACATACAGCATAACAAGTAACAACAAAACAAAACAAAATTCTTTAGTATACTGGTACAGAGATTTACTTAGGCAGTGTTAATCTGTTTACCTAATGTAGAACTTTTGACCCTCATTCACTCGTCTGTTTGTTCCATAAAAGTAGCCCATCAAAACAACACTGAGTGCAGCACCAGATTATAACTGAATGGTAGCTGATGGCTGTTTTTTGTAACTGTTCGCACAAGGCAAGTTCAGAGTCATCACTGCACAGCAAAACACTTGAGGAGTAGTCAGAGACAGGGCTTATCTGCTGCCCTATGTTTAGACAGCAGCCTTTAATGCTCAAAGCAGATTTGTGCTTAGACAATGCACTGCCTAATGACCCTTCACTGAAAAGCAGAGTGATCCAAACCGGAACTGCAAAGATTCTGCGACTCCCAGAGCCAGTATCTTACACAATACTTCAAAAGAACTGTATAGTTGAGCAGTTTTGCCCTGAATATGTGATCCAAATGTATCCCTGGTTGAAGATTTCCTTTGCTTTGGGACCGATCTGTTTTGCATTACATTTCAGTGGACTTGACAACTTAACAGCAGTTTGAATTTAACACCAACACATTTGCACAAACACAAAAATGAATTTCGTCTACGCTGGCTTTTGCATCATACTCCAAAAGCCTCATCTACATCGAAAGCAGGGCCTTTTTATACAGTCATAGCAGTTTCATTTTAGTTGAGCCCTTACCTTCATATTTACCAACATCTGCTAACACTAAGCACCTCCGATGTCCCAAAGTTACAAAAGCTCTACCAACTGCACCCGGTCTTAAGTTGCAGCATCCTGCTGTAGAGAATTACAGCACACCTTTCTATATATGGTCCTGTGAGACCGTAGGAGCTCTTTGTTTATTGCTCTACTGTTCAGTGCTGCCACAGCCTATAAACTATAGACTAACAACACAGCACAACTTTGGACCCTGCAGGATCCATTACAGACTAAAAAGCAAGAGAATATTAACCTTTTTTTTTTTTTTTTTAAAAGGATCAAATGAATAAATATCTACTTTATTATAATAAAAATATCTGCTCTGCTTGCCAAATGCACACACACAACACAACCATTTCACTTTAGTTTAGTCATCCCATTCGTTCAGAATCGTGAAACGTATGCTGAATGAAAACAATGGAAGTAATCAGCACTAACTTAACAAGGAGGCCTATCAGTAGAAGAGGATCTTTCAGAGCTGAGAAGACTTTGTTTTGGATTCTGGATCAATATGAGAATGAATAACTAAAAATGACTCCTTCCTTCTGTGTATACTGTTAAATCTTCCTTAATTCATGTATGTTTACACTTTTAAAATGTCATTCCTGCATGTGCAAGACTCATTATTTACGGGTAAATAAGAGCTCTCCTATTCCATTACACTGTGTTCTCATATTCTACTCTATTTTTCCATACTATCCTATTTATGTAGTATATTCTACTGTATACCAGTCTGTTCTTCTATTATATTATTGTGTTCTATTCCATTCTATGGTTTTATTCCATTCTGTTCTTCTATTTTATTCCTTTCTGTTTTATTTCATTCTGTTCTTCAGTTCTACTCAGTTCCACTCATAGCATATTCTCAGAAATATCTAGTCAGAGAACATGACACAGTAAAAAATATTATTTCCCCTTCCCTATTGTTTATTTCTATTCCATTATACTCTTCTACTCTGTTCTATTATTCTGTCCTGCTCTATTCCTCTATTCTTTTGTTCCATGCACAGCATATTTACAGAAAATATTTTCTATCTAGTCAGAGAGCATGACATAAATAGTAAATAGCTTTCCATTAATTTCTCCTTCACTACCATTTACTTACGTGTCTAATCCATAAATAAATACTGCTGCATTTGAAGTAGATGAACATTAACTTCTTCAAATACAGTACAGAATGGACCATGAAAGCACTCCATGGCCAATTATGAGAAATCAATGTGTGTCTAAGGACAGAACACAACCAGAGAAGGTAATATTAGACACCTACTGTCAATACAATGGAAAAGTGTGAGATTGGCTCATGCAGTTGATGAGTTTGTGTGACTGGCATATTATGGGGAAAAAAACATGTTAGGAAGCTGTCACTGTGTCTCCAGTCTGGCTGTCATTTTCTATTGGAGATGAGCAGAACAAGAAAGCATGCGAGAGAGAGAGAAAGAGCACGAGCGAGGGAGTGAGAGAGAAAGCCAGGCAGACAGTCTGATCTGATCTTGTAGGATGTCAGACATGTTTAGGGAGTCATGTGAAAGCCCTGAAGCTTCAGTTGGACGGCCATGTTAAAGCCTGTCTGTGTGTGTTAACATGTAAATACACGCCGTTTGATTATCACACATATTCTGGTATACATTTTATCTTAACAGCCACTGACACGGCAACAAGCACAGCCAAATCAGACTATCTGAAAATCAAATGTGCTACTTAAAATAACTCCTAAGAAAAGCGTGCAGCAAACACTGCCACTGCAGGGGGAACGGGACAGATCCTAATACACTTTCCTTTCTCAGACAAATCCAGAGTGAAATTAGATTATGTGTTTAAAAAGTAACTCAGTAAGACTTTTAAGACTGCTCGGCTGAAAGAGCAGGATTTAAACTTACATCAAAGCGCTATTCTAAACATTCTTCATCTGTATTACAAGTAAAATCCTGAGTTAAAATCAAACATTTCATGCAATTTCACTCTTTCATACCAGACATACAAAGACACAGGAAAAAAACCCCACAAATCCAAAGGGTACCTCATTCATAATCATCTTTGTTACATAATGCTGTTTTTGTGAATGTGGCTGGGCTAACTGTCAGCCTATCTTTCTCTCTGAAAGGCCAAGTTTTGTCTCGCTGCCTCAAGGCTTTCAATTACTTCTGATCCTCAGCCCTCTCCTGTCGCCGTGGCTACACTGTTGCCTGGTTACTGCTCTCTGAGGCATGCCATCGTGTAATTACCTGAGTATCGAATGGCCCAAAAATAGGCAACGTTTTCGGCTCCAAGAAATATCAGGGATGACACACGCACACACACACTTCTCCAAAACATTCCACTGTGAGCTCATGACAACGCAGAAAAGGGCAGAGTGGTCCTGAATATCATGCTGGTCAATGGCACATTGCCGTATGCAGTACGTGTCTCTGCTCTACGCTTACTTTATTATCTGCTGATCTGGAGTCACTGTCTTTACGATGTATGTGGTCCTTGCTAATCTCCCTCTGTTTTGCAACCACTGTTTTGACTCGGACCTTTCTGTTCACCTTACTTTCTATTACTGTACTGTCTTGCACTCTTACACACACAACATAGTAAAGCAATTCCATGTGTCGGAAAAAAAACAAAAAAACAAAACTTGAATCTTGAATCCTCACCCTTTGCAAACTCATATGCAAATATAAAGTCCATTTATGCTTCTGTGAAAGCAAATTTGTTATGACATGTAAATGCAAAGGTGGACAGTAGCTAGTTACATTTACTCAGTTTCATGTACTCAAGCAACCTTCAAATAGACTTGTACTTTTCTGAGTATTTTTATATGATAATATATTACTATAATACTTACGATAATAATGTACTTTACATGATAATACTGTTAATACTACTCTAGTCTTACTTTGGTCAAATCTATGTTTTAGTCAGTTACATTTTAGTCATGAATATTCAGATGCTAATTTTTGTGTTTAATTTTACTGTTCTGTTGGTAACAGTATCTGTACTCCTTTGCGGCTGGTCAAGTCTTTTTGAGTCATTTTTGAGGTTCATCATTTTATTTTAGAACAAAGGTGCACCAAAAGAAGAAGAACAGAGCCTTCAGATGCTGTGCTGATAGATGCTACTGCAGCTCTACAATTTTCTTGGTACTTAAAGGAACACAAGGCTAACACAGTTGACACACACACACTAGAAGTTAATGGTAACCAACTGTTTCCATATAAAAACATAACAAAAATTCTCCCAACCTGCATCCACATTAGGGATGCAACGGTACTTGGTAAAATACCGGACCGTTCGGTACGCGCTGCACTGTCCGGTACGCCCTTGTGTACCGCGGTATTTCGGTTTTGCACTTCCTTTTGAAAATGGCGCTTAACAGTGTTGCCAACTATTTTCAATGGAAAGTAGCTAAAGTCTGCTCGAAAAGTCGCCAAATGTCGCTAGATGACGTCA
>JBBPCZ010000007.1:12482779-12497432 GCA_037974445.1 Brycinus macrolepidotus | reverse complement strand
GCCACATGTAAATGTATTTAATCTACTGACAGCCCTAGTTTAAACCGAACCGAAACCGTGGCCCAAATACCGAGGTACGTACCGTACCGTGGGATACCTGTACCGTTGCACCCCTAATCCACATCTTCATCACTCCTACTCCTGAGGTGGCTCATGCACATCAACAAGTCTGCATCACCTTGATAAAGAGCTTGATGCAGTCTGAGTGAACTGAGCAATGTTTTGGGGATGTATTTACAGAAAAGATTCGTGTGACTAGTGTTGACTTCTAGTGTTTGCCAGCATTTGTCGACTTGTAGTGTCACAGCTCCAGCCCTAGAAAAGGGAGCAAAATCTGGACTCCAAACATATCTGGACAGAACTTGGCTCAATTCCATCTAGAGTAAGTAGAAAATTGTGTAAATTAGATTTTTTGCCCAACTACTCCTTTGAGTTGTTTTTTGACCAGGTACTTGTTTTCTACTCAGGTTGTGTTACCAGTTACCAATAGGTTTTATTGCTTTACTCAACTCTTTTTAAATACTGCATCCCAGAACTACACTCAGGTTTTGATTAAGTATCAATAGGGGTGTGAAAATGCATCAGTGCATCATGATGCATCGATCTGAAGGTGATGGTTCAGCTACATTGATTTTGAAATGTCAGAGTCAATTATAATAACATTTAATGTAGTATTATCTTATTTGTGAGCCCAACTAAAGTTCTCTGGTTACTTTCCAAACGCAAAAATGCATCTATATTCCATGACAAAACAGGTCACACTTGTGTATTCCATGTTTTTTTTTTAAACCAAAATAATTGATTTGAACAGAACCGCATAAAGCCAAAAACGCTAATTTTACCTAATCTGATCGTGCAAATCTATGACCTCAGATCACAGCATATGATACAGCACACAATATCATAAGCTGACCACAGATCTGTGCCATGATGACGTGTACAGAGTTGAATGTGAGACACACCCACAGGCTCCGAATGCTGATCATCTGCTGTGTTTTATAACCCCCCAGTCCACTTAATGGACTAAGAGAGACAACAGAGACAGACGGAGCCAGAGAGAGTGGCAGATAACACAGAGAGAACGTGCCCCTGCAACTCAATGAGTGTGTGAATCATTACACACGCAGTGGACATGCACATCCACAGTATAATGGTTTGCTTTGTCACCTAGACTCACCTACATTTTTTGATATGTATATCATAAGCTCATGTCTTGGCATGCAGCATGATTTAATGATCAGAGAATGTAGGTTTGTTGTGTGGCATGCAGCATATTGTTTGCCTGTCCCAGACTGTGACATTAGTGCAGGATTAGAGGACGTGTGCTGAGAGTGGGATTAAGGGATAGACTTTTGAGTGTGCCATAGAAAGATACAGGGCACCTCAGACGGCCTGTCTTGTCCCGTGGTACAAAAACACTTCCCAGTAAAGCATTTCCGTTCATTCGCTCTTAAAGGGTTTATATCACAGGAAACCGAACTTTTCTATTTTCTTTTTTCAATGTAGTAACATTGTTCAAGTTCCAAAATATATTGCTCAGTTCCCAGTCCTTTCACCCTGGACTACTATTTAAATAGCAGTCACAAAAATAGCCTTTTTAATTTTAATTGTAAAAGATTAAGGATAGGTCATGTAAAAATGAATGTTTATTATTTTTAGTACATAAAACTACAGTGTGTCATAAGGAAGCTTTTCTGAGTGTGAAAACTGTGAAAAGTCTTTTTTTTTTTAAATATAAGGAACCTACACTTACAGGTTCTTGAACTGTACTCTAAAACCATGAACGATGCTCATTTAGGAAAATTATTAAAAGTGCACAGACTTCAAGTTCAAATTTTCAAAGCTACGTTTTAACTGTTTAAAGACATACCCTGACTTTGCTAATAGCTAAACCTATAAATGCATTTAAACAGGGAAGGGCAGCACTAAAAGATAAAACAAATCCTTGTGAGTTTTAATACGAGTTTGCTTGGTTTAGTCATTGTGATTCAAAAGCAACCATTGAGGACAGATGCCAAGCTAAAACAGGGACTTTGGGACTGGGACTGAACAGCTGGAGGTGAACAAGTTGACTTTTACAACTTAAAAGAGTGACTTTTTGAGAATCCAAATAAACTACTTGCCTTGAATTAAAACACACTCACACTCTCTGAGTCAGAGTCCAGAGTGCACCAGCATGGCAGAATGGGGGCAGGGTAATACAATGAGGGTTTTGAAAGGTTAAGGAAGAGACCTAGAGGCACTACACACATACACTCAGCTTTATACACATTGAAAAACATCTCTGAGATGACCTGCTGTGAACTGAACACGGAACTCACTGAACCCCAACCCTTAGTGAATTGACAACTAACTGTCTATTTAAGTTTGGCTGTCGCTGTCTATTGACTCTCTCAAACCCAAACCAGCCATGATCAAACTGACACGAACGTTACATAATGAAAGGCCGTGTTTCTTAATGCAAATTAGTCCATTATTAAAGGGCACATGTCCTAATATTTTTTTGCATTATATTCTTTCCCCTGAGGTCGACTTACGAAAAGTCCAAAAAAACAGTCATTGCTCCAACCATTTTCCAGTCTCTCTTCTTTAGGAAGTGATATTAGCACATTTTCTCTCTTATAAAATCAAAGGATGTTAAAGGACAATGTTAGGACGTTTTCTGTCTTACAGAACTAAACAGACTGTTTTGATACAGTGCCCTATAATACGTTTCATTCAAAAAGTAGTTCGGGTTGAGACACTTCTTAAAGCTTGAATGGGTAGGGCGAAACTGCTGTAGGCTGAATATTATGGTATATGTAAATGTGTTTGTTTTGTATGACATCACAGAAACAGTGAAATCAAAACATGTACGGACTGGGGAATGGACAGTACATTTTGAAACATTAACAATGTTTACATACTACACCAAAAAAAAGGAAAGTTCAGTTTTCCATTATATGGACTGACATAAATTCAAATACTCACAGTATTTGACCACATTTTTTAATGCAAACTAATCAAATTCAATCCGTTGCCTTTTTTAAAGTCGGAATTTATATTATCTGCAGTTTACAAATATAGAACATAATCAGATTATTAGCTTAAATTGGAAGGCCATCACACAGTACAAGTCAAACATCCAATGTTGTTTAACAAAGATGTAATAACTCATAACTACACTTTGAAGGGCTGGGGGAAAAATGTCTCAGAGAATTACTCACATTAATTCTGTTTCTGTCATGCTACACTGCTGCTATGCACAAATCAGTGTGACCTAATTGCAACTCCAGTGATTGCTGCAAAGTTTAATTGGTGGAAAACAAGGCACAGCACAATGATTTCCTTTCTAAAATCATACAAAAACACAACTCATGTTTCTGCAGCTACATTTTTCCTCTTGAAAAGTGAGTGTGTGTGCATCTCTCTGTTTGCTTGGGGTCAGTTATTTTGAGTGGGTCTCACGGGGCCCAGAGGCAAAGCTGGGTTAGCTGCACAGCATCTTTAATTCTGATGCTAACACATGTAGACCAGAGTTGTTTGGAAGTCTGGAATTCTTGCACTAGCTCATGCACACAGATACTGTCCAACACTGTGTTTGCAATAATAGCACACACATCCAGACACCATTTACTGCCTGCATTACCACAATTCAGCAGGAATACTGGAAGTCACAGTCTAGAGTCAGTGAATCAAAAGCAACAAGAAAACAGCTCACTGGCACCACCTGATGGTATGAGGGGTTCACTGAGTGCACATGGAGGCCATGACATTCTTCCTAAGGTGGGTAACAGGACAGAAGACAAAAAAATTACCTCTATAGCCACCACAGTGAGAATAAGCTGCGTCTCTGCCTCAGGGAAGTAGCCCTTCACTTGCGGAGACAGGCCAATCAAGGCAGAGTTGGTCACCACGGCAATAACACTCATTGTCTCAAATGCCAGCTGGAGGAGCGAGTGAGAAGAGAGGGGAAAAAAATAACAGTTCAGAATTTTAACGCTGAATATAAATGTATCATCACCCTCGTCAGAATTAAACACTTCAGTCTGTGTTGTCTTGACACATTCCATTTAAGACTGAGTGTTTATAGACTGCAGCCTGCTACACAAGCATGAAATAACATGCAGGTTTCAATGCGTTATATGAAAGCTACAGTTTATCTATCAACCTGTAGAACAGAATTTGTGATCCTTAGTCTACTAGCGAGGATTTGTAATGAAAACATACTGTTTATTCAAAGGAGGCTTATTTCTCAGCTAGTCCCTGTACAGAAGCACCACAAGGAATGGATCAACTGAGAAATAAAGGGTACTTTATTGCCAAACCCAGAAATGGCAACATTTGTGTGATACTGTCTTTTCTTACAGAATAGTAATATTAGAACAAAAAAGACCCCACTGATTTTTTTAATTTAAAATTTAAATTTAAATTTAAAACTCTCTTGACTATAAAACTGCCATTGCTGCATTAGCATATAAAATCCAGTTTTAAACTGCACCAACAACTTTAATATACACTAGCCAGCCATAACATTAAAACCACCTGCCTCTGTTTATGTCCCTCTCACCACAGTACACCTCACAGATGCTTAATCAGATTGAGATCTGGGGAATTTGGAACCTAATCAATCCCTTGCCCTCTTTGTCATGTTCTGCAAACTATTCCTGAACAATGTTTGCAGTGTGGCAGGGGGCACTATCCTGCTGGAAAAAGTCACAGCCATTAGGAAATATTGTTGCCATGAAGGGGTGTACTTGGTCTGCACAATGTTTAGGTAGGTGGTACATGTCAAAGTACTGTCCACATGAATGCCAGCTGAATGTTGCCCAGAGCATCACACTGCCTTCAGTGGCTTGCCTTCTTCCCATAGTGCATCCTGGTGCCATCTCTACCCAAGATAAGCAATGCGCACCTGGCCATCCACATAATGTAAAATAAAACATGATTCATCAGACCAGGGCACTTTCTTTTGTTGTTCCATGGTCCAGATCTGATGTTCACATGCTCATTGTAGGTGATTCCTGTGGCGGACAGTGGTCAGCATGGGCACACTGACTGGTCTGCAGCTATGCAGCCTCATACACAGAAAGCTGGGATGCACTGTGTGTTCTGACACCTTTCTACCATAACCAGCATTAACTTTTTTCAGCAATTTGTGCTACAGCAGCTCTCCTGTGGATCGGACCAGACGGACAAGCCTTCATTCCTCACACAAATCAATAAGCTTTGGGCAACCATGATCTTATCATTGGTTGGTTGGTTGTCATTCTCTGAACATTTTTGGTAGGCTCTGAGCTAGTCATCTAGCCATAACACTTAGGCCCTTGTCAGGCTTGATCATTTTTTCTGCTTTCAACATATAAGCTTCAAGAACTGACTGTTTACTTGCTGCCTAATATATCCCACCCCTTGACAGATGCTATTGTCACAAGATAATCAATGATATTCCCTTTACCTGTCAGTGGTTTTAATGTTCTGGCTGATTTGTGAATGTCAATGTACGAATATTACATTTCAAGTAGCACTGGATTATTTCTACTGCTTCAATCATTATGAAATGTTCACACAAAGAAAAGGGCAGCTAGTGTTTTCAAATGTTGTTGTAAAACTCAAGCTTTGGAAGTCACAGCAATAACAGTTAAAATTAAATATAGAAATTAATATTAATATCTCACCAGGCTTCTCTGTGGTGAAAAGTGACCATTTGCAAGAAAATGTTCTTAGCAAATCAAGCTCTAATGAAATAACTTAAAGTCTTCCCCTCCCTTACCTGCCACACTCCTATATCAGACGCAGGCTCAACAAACGGCCTCTTGAACACATGGCACATCTTGAAGGCATCGGAGTAGACTTCTGTGATGTTATTGAGCACCACCAGCAGAGCAGCCAGCGGATACACACAGGAGAACAAACTAACATAGCCAAACAGCAGGAACTGCTCCAGGTAGTCATCAAACGTGCCCTGATGATCAAACATCCAACAAAAAATATTAACAAATATAGGCCCAAGGCAAAATACTACCTAAATGTCTTCCCGAAAGACATGTACACAGTGTAAATGCATAGGCTGTAAATGCATAAGCTGCCCTTATCAACAGTAAATATTGATGAAATGCAATGTGCTGAGGGGAAAATTGATAATATTTATAATGCATATTTATATTTGTTTAAATGAACAAACAGACTTAAGAGCCAAACATAGATGCATAACAAAGGTAAACACACCTTTTATCCTTAATACAAGAAAATATTTCAATTGTAATACTCCAGGCAGCAGTTTTATGGAAGTATTAAAATTCTGTTTGCTTCAACTACCCATATAATATCTATACTATACTATATATGGTCATTGTCAGTGATTTAGTGAGCTGGCTTTGGAGTACGGTCCAGGCTATGCTTAGAGCACCTATTTCTGGTGATTCAGTCTAGAAATAGTCCTGTGGCTCACCAAGTAGGTGTTCATGTCACTCTCCAGCTGAACCTGCTCCACCAGGGGGAGCTCTTTATCTCCCATCATCCTCCTCACTCTTTTATGGACCTTCTTATTGCGTCTCCTCTGCAGCCAGTAAGGCAGGAAGGCCTCCATCACTTGGTTCAGGATTTGAGAGGTGATAAGCAGAGTGGCAAGGCTCTGCGACACAACAAAAACAACATTCATTTCAAGAATAGATTACAATCTGGCATGATTTTAGTGTGCAATATGAGCAGATGGTTCACATAACAAGGCTTAGTTTGGTATTTTGATACCTAGCACCATTCTCCAATGTGAGTATTTTGTAAACCAAATAAACTCTCCTTAATCATGCATTTGCATATATAAATATTCATGTAGAGCATCAGTGATATTAAGTGGTGTGTTTGGGGAAGCTATCACTACATTCTTTAAATCCAATTAATTGGTAAAAGATGCAGTAGGTTAAGACTATACTGTCAGTAATAGTGTGGAAACTGCTTTTTCACTCACCTGTCTAAGCAGCACCATGTCTTGGATTACAAAGGCGATATAGAACAAAGAAGCAAAGCAGTTGACGAAGTTGAACTGTTAAACAAATAAACACATGAATCATTTATTTCCTGAAATTTCATTTGGAAACACATATTGGCAAACTGAAAGAACAGTCTAAGGAGTTATCAAACAGGCACAATTTCTACTTGTTTTCACAAGTTTAACACAATGAGCTAAAGGAGATTAATTGCCATTATAGAGAGGGGTAAAACAGAATACATTCAAAGAGTGCAACAGGGCCAAAGAATGACAGGGAGACAAAAAAAGAACAGCAAACTTACCACCAACACTTTCAGCACCAGGTGATTCTGGAAGGATGATTCCAGCCTGTGGTTTTCTAAACAAAGCAAAGCTTGGATCAGTAAAAATATAAGACCATTTCAAAATATAGTGGAGCACTGCATAGAATACAAAACAACAATCAATATGGTCAATAAGCTTTAAGTTTACTGCCTCCATTCAGACACCAGAATTAGATCCAAGTTTCCCAACTGAGAGCATAGTAAACCTTTTTTTAAATGTGTTGGTGGCTTGAACTAGTTTTTTCAGGTTACTACTATACTATTCTTAAGTCTCATGGCAATTCATTTGAGAGGAATAATATTCAGCTGTACAGAAAATGAAGTTAGTGCCATTTGACCATAATCCAACCAATAATAATAATAATAATAATAACAAATCCCGCTGTTGCTTTCAGAACGGTGATGCCTGCCCTGAGCATTTCTTATTATCCTCAGTACCTATTACTGTATCTCTGTCACTCCATGATTATTTTTTTCTGCACACTCACCCCAGTGTGTGAGGAACTCAGCTGCATAGCGGTAGAGTAAATTCATTATCTCTATCACCACAGCATAGATGATACTTGGGATGAAGAGCAGCACACTCGTCCAGAAGTTTGGGTCTTCATTATAAATGCTCAGCGCCCAGTTCTCCATATCAAAGTAGATCATCATCACATGGAGAGACAGGTACAGGCACACCAGTACAAAGGGGACAGACACTAGATATATCCTCAGCTGTCGTCTGCAGAAGGAGACACCAGAAATGTACATCTCAATTCTGAACTGAACAATTCAAATTCTTGGTAATAAATGCTTCCTATGGTTATTTTTGGTTTGAGTATGAGTGAAAAGAATAAGTCCCAAACGTTTCTGCACAAACCATAAATATCTGTAAGTATGTATCATACTTCAGCAGCTAGGCTTGTTCCACTCTGTAACAACATATATCACATCATCGTAACTGTCAGTTCTCCATATACATACTTTGTGTTGGGATAGACCGGCTCTTCACGGCCTGTAACTGGATTGAAGCCAAGAACCCCATGGAATCCCGGTCTCGGTTCTTCAAATGCTTTCTTACGACTCAGCGTCCCCCATCCATAGGCTAACTGTGCACTGCATCGCTTCCACACCTCCAGGAAAACAGTGGACCACACCAGGTTGAAGACAGCAAACAGAACATACTTATCATAGTCCTCCCAATCAAAGAGGTAGTAGGGGATGCCAATGAGGGCCATTGGCACCAAGGCAAATGTAAAATACTCCAGAAAACCAAAGTAGAGCGCCAGGCCCTCTCCAAAGTAATGTCTAATATCATCTGCATATGGGACACAAAAAAGAACAGCTTTGGTTAGCTAACAATGGTGCATTGGATATTTTATAAAATAACTTTATTTCTGTTATGAGAGCCACAGTACATTGCTCTCATTAATACAGTGACTTCCAACCCTGCTCCTGGATTACTCATGTCCTGCATGTTTTGGTAATTAACAAGCCCTTCCTGAGTTGAATTAAGTGTGTTAGAGCAAGGACTAAAATGTGAAAGACAGAGGGCCTCCAGGACCAGAATTGGAAAGCTATGAAATAACAGCCTACCTACCTTTAACCAAATATATTTTAATGCTGTTATGAAGTTAAAAATGTTTAAGACCAATTATTAAATATAATATGTAATATTCTAAAGATGTATAAATATATCAAAATCAAATATAGGATAACTAGTTCAGAACCTCTTATGCAACTACAAAATACTTGTGAAATCCATTTTAACAGCATTTTATCTAAGAAAGACTGATATATTGGGTGAGCTGTCAGGTTTAAAGTTCACCCAGCTCATACTCCAAATGTCTGACTCACCCAGTGGCTGAAAGGACAGGCTGATTTTTCGATACCAAGAAAAAGAGAGTCTCTTCAACTCTTCTTTATCATGAAGAGGGAAATACTGGATAAGAATCCCCTTGGACTGTAACCTACGAACTGGACAATGGAAAAGTAACCAATAAAACTTTGCTCTTCCATTAATAGATCCCAAACATAAGATCTAAAATTTAATACTTTAATAAATCTGAACAAATGTAGACTTTGGATATTAAACATTCACAAGAAAAGCTAAGATATGTTTTTAATCACTTACTGACTGACTTTCCAGGATATAATTTTAGTTTGGGATATCCAGGAACATGTGCCTCGCCCTTCGCCCTTAATGTGTCCAGCTCATGTTTGATAATGCACTGGCATTCTGCAAGGCTAAGGAAGCCATCCCCATCCCCTGGAACAACATACACAGGAAATAACAGTGGTTTCACTGAACGGGGTTGAACTTGGCACGAGATTTAAGAGAAGAAAATGACTTTCTCTTCTTTTCACACTGGAATTCAAAAATCATGCTGTTTAGAACTTACTGGCCTTGAGTATATATTTAAAATTATATGCAAATCATATTTGTTCATAACCATCGGCCTCTTTCTGTGATAGTGCCCTGTAAACTGACTCTAAAAGATCTTTTCACCTTGGAAGTCTTTGAAGCTTTCTCGGTTGGCATAAGTGAATCCCCGCATGGTGCCATCATGGAACTCCTTAAAAAGTCCCACATCCTCTGCTCCATTAAGGAGCCTCTGCCAGGTCGAGCCCACAAGGAAGACTTTAGGTTTTCTCTTTTGCTCATCCTGTACACCAACCTGCAGTTGCTCTACCAGCAACTCAGCTCCTGTGTAGAAAAAGCAGAAGAATTATCGCAGTCACATATTAATGAAAAGAAATTCAGGATAAAGCCGATTGAGTAATGTTTATTGTGGATGTTGAGTTTTGCATTGTGTCATTAGTGACATGCCAAATTCAGTATAATGTTTGTATAATGACAAATACGTCAGTTTCACTTCTCAACTTGAAAAACAAGTTTAAGTGACAGCACTATAATCTGTGTGAACTACATTTTAAAGTCCATTCATCCAATTTGGACCATAACTTTATATGGCCCGGCATATTTGCTTTGCTATACAAATATTTGAAAATCTTTCTTGCCATAAGGAGAGGCTAAGCTGCAGAAGGCTTTTCCTACACGTTTCCAAGATCTGCCCGAGGCAACAGTCTATTAGCATTCTGCTCATCATAGCAGATCTGGAGATTTATTTGATTTACATGACTTACCAGCATAAATGATAAAACAAGCCTAGATACACTAGCAATGTTCTGGCTCCTCAGAAATCAGATGATACATGCGTAACACATGGATCAAAGCTTTCGGCCTGATGTCTCTGAGGCCAAAATGCATTATAAAGAAACACTGTGGCCGCATCACAAATCACAGAGTCCTAAAATACACAGTAGCTTGGAATACAAAGTAGATTTTTCACAAAATGTTGTGTTTCTCTCAAGCTCCAGGCCCCTCATGCTGTAGCAGGGGTATTACCTCCATTTTGCTGCTTGTCTTTTATTCTGTTTAGTAACCAAGTGATGGCCTCTTCTTCAGTGTTCTCGGCCAGCTCCAGCACCACCAGAGGGGCAAACGAAGAACCATCACTGTCAGAGACTGACAAGCCGCTTTGCATTTTCCCTGATCCCAGTGCAAGATACAGACGAGAGGGACAAACGGTGAAAACCTCACAAATAAAGTGTACGCAAACAGAAAGCACTGAGTGGGTATTCTTTTCAGGTGGGCGTGCATAGCTTAAGTCTACACTGCCTGTAAGATATTCAAATAGATGTACTTATTATTGAGCCCATACAGCACTGCATATGAAAACATTCTTTGGACTCATGCAAATTTCCTGGAATGCACCTCGGCTCACATGAAATTCATTATACACATTGCGGAGTTGGAGTGTCTGTTTCTTCATGTTTGTGAAGTTAGATCCAGAATAACATGGCATTTGTATGGTACATTGACTCAGCAGCATGTCTTTTCCCAAGTATTTTCCAAATGACAATATTTTATATAATATAGCTGAATATGCCCTGTGATGTACTGGCAACTTGTCCAGGGTTTTTCTCCTGGGATAGCCTCCCTGACCCTGGTTTGGATAAGCGGTTGAATAATGAATTAATGAATATCTTGACATAATTATTTCTATTTCATTCTGTTCTGTTGCCACAGCACCTGAACTACCTCACTGTTGCTCTCGCCTCTCAATCCTTCCTATGCTGGTGGAGGGTGGACTATGTTTCACTGCAGGAGTTTTTCCTGGCCTGACAGTGTGTGTGTGTATGTTGGGGAGGGGTTCGGCAGGTTTTAATGCAGCTTGAGCGAACCTGCTCAGTAACATTTTGTGTAAAGGTGTGGCGAGCAGTGTGACAGCCTCAGCAACTCACTGGAACCCCATATATACACTGCAACCACTGTAAACACTGCTACCCACTGTGACCCCCTGTAAACACTGCAACCCACTGTAACTTCCTGTAAACACTGCAACCCACTGTAACCCCCTTTAAACACTGTAACCACTGCAACTCACTGTGACCCCTGTAAACACTGTAACCCCATATAAACACTGTAGCTCCCTATAAACACTGTAACCCACTGTACTACTCTAACATCTGTAAACATTGTAACCTACTATAACCCCTATAAACACTGTAACCCTCTGTAACTCAATGTGCCCCCCTGTAAACACCATAAACACTGTAACCCCTATAAACACTGTAACCTACTATAACACCTATAAACACTGTAAACACTGTAACCCATGGCAACACCTGTAACCTACTGTAACACATGTAAACACTGTAAAATACTATAACCCCTATAAACACTGTAGCCCACTGTAACACATGTACGATTGTAACACCTTGTAAACATTGTAACATACAATAACCCCCACAGTGTAACACCTGTAAACATTGTAGCCTACCGTAAACACTGTAACCCCTTATGAACACTGTAACCTGCTGTAAACACTGCAACTCACTGTGACTCCCTGTAAATATTATAAACACTGTAACCACCTATAAACACTGTAAACTGCTGTAAACACTGTGAGCCCCTATAAACACTGCAACCTACTGTAGCCCCCTTTAAACACTGTAAACACTGGGGTGACTGGCCTTAACGCCAGTGATAAAGTGGGGGGCTGCATTCATTCTTACATGTAAACGGACAGCGCTCTGAGAAAGACACTAATAACATCTGTGCTTTGGGAGTCTGGAGAACAGTTCACAGTTTGCCGTTTTGTTGCCTGAAAAGTGCAGAAGTGAGACTCAGATGTCAGTATGACAGGGCGGGGCGGCATGAAATATCTGACAAGAAGAAACACAAGGAAGACAGAGATTTGCTAACGCCCTGACAGTCAAACTTATGAGTTAATCACATCTTCCACACGAGCAGGGTGCATTAAATGTTAGTTTAGAGCTGAACAGAGCTGAAAGGCTGAACGGTATGCTAGCTAGCCTAGCCTGCTAGCTACTTACAGTCTATTCCGGTGGCTCAGCAGCACTTCGGGGCAGTGACTGTCCAGCCCTCCTCCTTACAGAGTCATTTATTAGAACAGGTATTCACAGTTATTAACAGTCATTAACACTGCTGATTCCTGCACTCTTTATTTCTCTCTGGGTTTCTCTTTCCACACACACCGTGCAGCTGCAGCCAGACCTGAAGATCCTCCACGTCACTGAGCAGAGCGAGACACAAGTTCAGGGCTGGTTCAGCAACTTCACACACACACACACACACACACACACACACACACACACAATCACTCTTACTGTCACTCTCTGTCTCTTTCTCTCTCACACACACTCTCTTACTCTCACTCTTTCCCTTTCTCTCTCTCTCTCTCTCTCTCTCACACAATCACTCTTACTTTCTTTCTGTTTCACACAAACACACAGACACAATGATTTACTCTCACTCTCTCTTTCACTCACACGCACACGCGCACACATACACATGCTCACACAGACAGGATTTGTCAGTAATGTTTTTTTTTGTATGTAAGATAAACAACCCAGTTTTTAGAAAATCATTCTTATTTTGGGAAAACCTAACAACTGAAATATTCCCACTACACTAGCAGGTAATTTTGCTTAATTGTAGTACCTCTTTTCTTGTTTTGTTTTTATTTTACTTATTTTTTACAATGTTTTTTTTTTTTTTTTGCATATTTTGTACAAAAATAAATAGTCTAGTTTTAGGAAAGCTTAACAAGTGAAAATTTCTCATTATTTTGGCAAATAACCTTGCTTGATTCTAGCACCCCTTTTATTTTTATTTTACTTATATTTTTGCAAATAACCTAATATTTAGAAACTTAGTTTTTGAATCTTTTTCTTGTTTTAGGAAAGCTTAACAAGTGAAAAATTCTCATTATAAAGGGAAATAATTTTAGCACCTATTGTTTTGCTTTTATTTTACTTATTTTTACAACTTTTTTGCAGTGTGTGACACTGCTCATGTTGTTTTACATCAAAAATGTGTATCTAGTGCTTGGATGTAAATAAATACCCTGTGTTTGTTATTATTTACTGTTTGTTTTGGTCTCTGGACCAAAGTTCGAGGTGACGTCGGCAGTGACGCGCGGTCCGTAACATGGCGGAACGAGCGGCTGGTCCGGAGTTGGGGTAAGAGAGAGAGGGAGAGAGAGAGAGAGAGAGACGCTCAGAGGAGGAATTAAATAACCAGATTGTGTCTAAGTGAAGTCTTGTGCATGATCTTACAGTCAGGATATTCAGGGTCGCTGTGAGAGCTCTCTGTTCTCTACCGGTCAGTGAGTGAGTGAATGTGTGACTGACTGACTGACTGAGTGAGTGAGTGATGGGAAAGGGCAGCCCGGAGGCAGGGGCAAACTGGGGCAGTTGGTGTTCTGGTGGTTAGGGAGTTACCCTTGCTGTCAGAATGTTGTGGGTTCGAATCCCAGGACTGTTTGCGGCACTTCTGAGGCACCCTTGAGCAAGGTACTACCCCCACACACTGCTCCCTGGGCACTGTGTTCTTGGCTGCCCACAGCTTCACTTGGTGAATGGGTTAAATACAGAGAGAGAATTTCACATTGCTCACACTGTGTTCTGTGCTGTGGTGTGTTCACACATGACTATAAGGGGGCACTTTACTTTAAACAGTGCTGTTGTGCAGGTTTAGTCTGGGGATCCACAGGGAAGGGTCACCAGCACACCTGCTGTGTCATCTGATTTAATTTGCTTTTATAGCCATGTGGCTCCCACTGTGTGTTGTATGTGTGTGTTTATTGCCAAAAGGGGAATTCCACCAATTTTTAACATTTTATATACCAAATGGACAAAAGTATTGGGAAACACCTGTTTTTCAGGCTTTGCGTTAGGCCCCTTACTTTCCACTAAAGGGGAATTTTAATGCATCAGCATACCAAGACATTTTGGACAACGCCATGCTTCCAACTTTGTGGACACAGTTTGGGGAAGAACCTTTTCTATT
>JBBPCZ010000007.1:12466275-12477718 GCA_037974445.1 Brycinus macrolepidotus | reverse complement strand
GGAAGAACTTGACTGGCCCGCACAGAGCCCTGACCCCAACCCCATCCAACACCTTTGGGATGAACTGGAACGGAGATTGCGAGTCAGGCCTTCTTGTCCAAAATCAGTGCCTGACCTCATAAATGCTCTACAGAATGAAAGGGCACAAATTCCCACAGAAACACTCTAAAATCCAAGAAGAGTGGAAGCTCTTTTAGCTGCAAAGGGGGGACCAACTCCATATTAAAGTCTGCATATTTGAATGCAATGTCATTAAAGTCCCTGTAGGTGTAATGGTTAGGCATCTCAATACTTTTGTCCATATAGTGTATGTTATCAAATCCTTTACATTGTAAACGAAGTCATTCAGTGTGGTGTTTGATGTGAAATTTTCCTTTCTGGAGAAACAAACCGAGTAGGAATTGGTCACAACAGTGGTGTTGGCAACCAGACATCCAACGCATTTAATTCCTCAAAATGCTGCTTCACAGATTTATAACATTAAATGGTGATTTGTCTGATGCCTGAGACACTCATTCATGATCATTTATGTGAGGTCTTGGCCTAAAATGTACTTTTTTAACACAAGACAGAGATGGTAATAAAATGGACATGTTTGCATTGAAGACAGTCTGACATCTAGTTTCTCTACAATGTGATATTTCACATCAGACCACTCTGAATGACTTTGTTTACATCTCTGTGATTAAAATATACAGACGTTTTGGAGGAATTCCCCTTAATTATTCAGATCACTGCTGTTAGTCACACTTGTCTCTCAGAAAAGGTGAAAGAATGTTCCAATAACTTTACTGATGAGAGAAACAATGCAAATTGATTTCCATTAAATCATTAACAGCATGTAACTAAAATCCTCACATTCTCTTGGCTTCAGACTGGCACATCGTGTTCTGGTGTTTCTACGTATTCATAGTCTCTTCTTCAGTTTTTTCAAATTCCTGGACACAACTATGAGGTAAATTGTTTGTTCCACTGGCAAAACGGTGCAATGTGTTCTGTATCATCCTTGAATCCCAAACCTGGTGCTTGCTTGACCTAAAGCATGCTGCTTGTGTTGAGTTCTGTCTGGCCTTTAGCACTAACACCTCTGCAGGCTGGTTGATGTCTCATTGCCTACTGTGCTGGTAGATGGCATGATGTCCTTCAAAGGAAGAAGATCTAGGCTGGATTGTTGCCTGATGTCATTGTTTCTTACTTGGAAGGGCCTCATGATCATGGTTGATTTGTTTTGATGTCTTTGGAAGATTGTTCTGACTCCTGCAGGTGTGGGAAAGTTTGTGACGCCTTTTTAAAGCTCTTCTGAATTCAAGCTCTAAAATGTGATATACTTTTCTTCTAAATCATACTAATAAGTAAACAGATTAGACAAAAGTTAGACTTTTTGCAAATGCAGACGACTTTGAGTTAATTGACAACAAAGGAAATTCCTCTAATTAATAAATATATGCCTTTAATTACAGTCAGCCTTAGGGTTCCATCTAATCAGTAATGATTTTACATTGTAAAATGTGGTGTGTATGTTGTTTATTAAAAAAGTCTCTCTTCATTTAAGCTATTGTTATAATTTTGAGAAATCCAGCTTTTTGCAAAGGCTTCACACACTTTTTCTCACAACTGCAACACATGTAAAGCATAGGAATTTTGTTAAACCCTTGTTTAACCTGTGTTAAACCATAATTATTTAACATTTCTTCATTGTCTTTCTTAACAGCCTAAAGTCATAAAAGTGTCAAAAAGTAAGGACGAAAAGTTCAAATGTGAAATATCTTACAGGTCATGGTGGATCACCAGCTGGCTGCCATCCTGGTGCCCCACGTCTCAGTGCAAACTGAAGGAGGCGGAGGAGAAAATGCTTCAGTGTGAGTACTAACCCTGCTAGTCTTCTGTCTTGTCAGAATAACATATTAGGAAAATTTGTTAGTTACTTGGCAGTGTGGATATTTGCGAGTGTATCTATGATTTACATTCACCTGCACAATTGTACTTTGACCATAATTTGTCAAAATGAAAAAGGTGACAAACATATTTACCATTTCTGGCACTTTGCTAAATATTGAATTGAATAACTAGTGAGGGCAATGTAAAAGATGTGATTATTTGTTTGACTCGATTAACATGGTAATGTTTGGACCAAAGAGTGTGTAAGCCAGTTAGTTGATACTGGCAGTGGAATTCAGCCCAAGACAACAGCTCCATTAATCACATGCTAAATGTATGCACAATATCAACAGCAGTGGTGGACTCTATAAATATTTGCACTTGTCATCCTTGCACTTGTGTAATTTTGGCTCCTTTAATTACATGCGCTGGCTACACATAACCAATTAAGCAAGGCTAAATTTAAGCCACTGTTGTCTTTTAAATCAAACGCTGACATTTACATAAACAATGTATAATCTCCCTTTTTCTGACTGTGATTCTCATTAGCCCTCAAAACCAAGTTTTCCAAGCAGTTTGTCCACATATCCAATGACAACAAGCTGTGGACGCTGGTCTTTGGTGGCAGTGCGGAGGATAAGACGCCTCTGGTGTTGCTGCATGGCTTCGGCGGTGGAGTTGGGCTCTGGACCCTGAACCTGGACGCTCTGTCCCAGCAGAGGCCCGTATACGCTTTCGACCTCTTAGGCTTTGGCCAGAGCAGTCGGCCCCATTTCAGCATGGACGCTCAGGAGGCTGAGCTGCAGTTTGTGGAGTCCATAGAGGAGTGGAGGGAAAAAATGGGTGTGGAGACCATGATCATGCTGGGCCACAACTTGGGAGGATATCTGGGAGCAGCCTATTCACTTAAATACCCTTGCAGGTTAGGAGTGCCTCCTTTCTAAAGATGCAGTTTCAGTGTGTAGCTGCTGTTGTCCCATATCACTGTTTTCGTAGTTTTCTTTCATTGTATCCATTATGCTGATGCCTATTACAATATTACAGTATTACAAGGATCATCATAGGATGGTAGTACCAGTCTGTCTGACACCATGGATTATGATTTCACTTTTCTCTGCACTTAGAATTAGGGCAGGGTGTCGAAATTCGGTACTTTTTGGTACCAACCGAACTACTTCAGCACCACTGAGTATTAAACATTTTTTATCATTCAGCACCTATATGGGCAATTTTATCTGTTTCAGTGAACCCATGAGCATGAATGTTTCAAAATCTTGACTCGTGATTGGCTGTTAAGCATGTAATTAACATCAGCAGTCTGTTGAACAAACATACTCTCTTCTTCAAAATCCAAGAGTGCCTGGTGTGTTGTAGTGACTGGAATGTTTGGAATAGATGTTTGTGACCTATTTAAAAAAACTTAAAAAATTAAAATAAAGAACAAAATGTAGTCATATATCTTTATATACTAAAATATATATTATACAACAGATTTCGTTTTAATTTCTGCCTTAAATTAATGCTCATATGTGTGTTGTATGGCTGCTGCTTTTCTGCTTTCCACACTGTGTTCCTGCTGACATGCTTAATGTATAATTTAGGCATAAAGATTTTAATCTTAAAGCAGCACTGGTTGCTCTTTAAAACTATTCACCCTTGAAGGATTCTTCTCCTCTACAAATACATCTTTGGTTTTACTCTTTCTTTCCTTGGGCTTTTTTGATAATCATCTCATGGAGGATATTGCACACTCACATATCAGGCAATCTCACCTCAGTGACTGGTAACAAGTTTGTAAGCATGGACCAGACTTGGCCCAGTTGTTTTTTATGTTGTTGCTGTTTCCCTGTTCTCTTTTTATTACTTATTTCTTTACTCTTTCTGATTCTATCAATTTTTATTAGGAGTGTGCTAATACCGTTTTTTGTTGTCGTTGATGGAACAGCATACAAGGATTTTAGGAGAAAGTGCAGGATCAGTGAAAAAAAAAATTACCCTTGAATGTGTTTGACATGATGTTCACTCATTTTATGATGATCTTTATGCTACTCTTTTTCCTAATTTGTTGCAATTGTTATTCAGTCTTTGGCAAAATACTGAATCAGTGCACTGAGTTTCAGTTCTGTCTTAAATTAGAGTGAAGCACCTGATCCTGGTGGAGCCGTGGGGTTTTCCGCAGCGGCCGGAGCCAGGGGACCAGGACAGACCTATTCCTGTGTGGATCAAAGCCCTTGGGGCCTTACTCAGCCCCTTCAATCCCCTGGCTGGCCTTCGACTGGCAGGACCGCTCGGTAAGATGCCTTTAAGACTCTTAAATTAGAACTAGATGAAGCATAGGCTAGGGCTGCACACATTTGGAATAGATATTCTATATGCTACATGCTTCAGGTCAAAATTCTCCACTGACAGCTACATTCTTTTACATGTCATCATTTGGCATGCATTTTTTTCTCCAGTGTTTTTACAGAACAAAACAATTTAGGGACTTTTGGTTTTGAAATGCAGAGCTCATCATATGTTTGTTTTTTTTTGTTTTTTTTTAAACCGTGAAATTTTTTAAAATGTTTATGATATGCAGTGCTCGGGCTGCTGGGGCTGAAATTCCAGACAGTGACTTTAACAAAACACATTTACACCTAGTTCAGGCCTTGCTATTAACAACATCAATTTCTTTCATGATGCCACCACCAAGTCTCTGTTATTCTGTTATTGCAGCTCAAGAGATTAGCTGTCATTCTTTTGCCTGCTATAGATTTAAGTTAGAGTGTTTCTTTCATGGTTGTGCCATTTTGTCACCAATTTAGGTCCTGTTCTAGTGCAGACTCTGAGGCCAGACTTCAAGAAGAAATTTGCTACCGTATTTAATGACAACACGGTCACAGAGTACATCTACCACCTTAACGTCCAAAGCCCAAGGTGCATTTAATTTTCTTTACTCTATTTGTTTTTCCACCCTTTTTCCTAATTGCTGTCCATTTTCTCCATGATGTCTCTTGTTAGCCTCTGTCAGCGTCTGAATAACACCATCCCTGTGTGTTTTCATGTTTCTCTTACTAGTACTGCATCTGACATGCTAGCACTCATAAGCTCCTAATAACTGTGTTTTTATTTGTAGTGGTGAAACAGCCTTCAAAAACATGACCATTCCATATGGCTGGGCAAAACGGCCCATGTTGCAGCGCATTGGCCTGATTCACAGTGACATCCCCATTACGGTGATCTATGGGTCGCGCTCCAGCATAGACGGCCACTCTGGCAATTCAATCAAAGAAATGAGGCCAAACTCCCATGTGGAGATCATAGTGAGTTCTTCGTTCTGCTCTACTCTTACATTGCTCACACTGCGGCTTATACAGATAAGGGGCTGTCCTGAGACAAAAGTTTGTTAGCTTTAGATATGTAAGACCTTTTTACCGAAGTTATAGCGCAACAAAAGGAATAGCAATATAAAGCATCACTTAAAGAAACTTGCATTTAAAATATGTATGTGTCTTTATCCCAAGTGTATAATCTCTCTCACTTTGGACTCCTACTCTGTACGACTCTAGGCCATAAGAGGAGCCGGACACTATGTATATGCTGACCAGCCAGAAGACTTCAACCACAAAGTGCTGCATGTCTGTGAAACAGTGAGTTAAAGGATGGAGATGAAGACTAGCACTGCCTGTTTATCTCACCTTGTCCATTGTCAGTACAGTATTGTATAGAGATATAATCTTCAGACTAGCTCAAGTCAAAAGAGCTGGCCAAAGTGCTTTTATACACATTTATATACTCGGATATCACAGTCCAGTACAATCTTAGCATTGTGTCTTTCACCTCTTGATTTTATCCTATAAATACTTTGGGCTTTCAACAAACTGGAAAACAAGGATATATTTGTTCATATAAATGTTAGGGCTGTCACTGTGAACACGTTAATCATTTGTATTCATAGCACAACACAAAAAATTAGTAACACAACAAAAATTATTTAAGCCTTTAATGCAATTGTCTGGTTTTACTCTTCAAATCATCTGTAGAGGTTCAGGCTGAAGCCCAGCTTCATTCGACCTATGAGAATCATGTGATTTTCATGCTCAGTTAAACATTGCTCATTTAAACACTAATTAACATTATTGAATTAGTAAAAGTAATGAAAACTGAGATTGCACTTATGTAGCTATAACAAAATTCACTGCTATATAATTGGAAATAATCATTTTCTAGAGGAGGGGTGTAATGATACTCTTAGCCTATTTGATTTTGATTCATGATACTGGGTGGCATATAACAAGTATGTGCTGGACTGGGAGGTTAATTGGTGCTGGTTGTATTAGATATCATCATTAATAGGAGGCACATACTCATTGCCACATGTCCTCAATCCACTGTCACATTTTTTGCATTGTGAGATCATGATTTTTCAATGCATTATTACACCCCATTTTTAGAGACAAATTACAAAAAGTGACACCTTATTGAATAGTTTTTAACACTATAATTAAAAATCTTTAAAATTAATTGAGTAGAATACTTCGAGATGCGAGATCAAGTTCAATCTTGAGTAGATTATTTTAATATTGCGTATCTGCCAATACTGCCAATCCAGTATTTATATTTTTATAGCTAATACTAACGTATAGTGCACAGTTCATTTTGTTAAACCAGTCCAATTTGGTTAACGTATGCTAGGCTGCCAATTACTTTAAAGTGCTGCAAAAATCAGATATTTTAGTAGCCTATATATGTATATATGCATGTTGTGGCACACTGAACTTTTTTTTTTTTTTTTAAGTGACCATTTTAGGAAGTTGAATATTTTCTATCGTAATCTAGTTCCTGCAGCTTGTGCAAAGTACGCCTTTTTCCTGGGCTTTGAATGCACTGTTACTATGCGAGTGTAATAGCTGCACAAACTCACATGTTACATGAGGCAAGAGTAATCGTGTGTTGCTTAAGCGGAGTTGAAACATTGGCCCTGTGGACATTAGGCATTTGGACTATTTTCACCTTCCTCTTTAAAATGATTCCAAACATCAGATATTTTTACTATTAAGATTTTAAGCATGCCTCTCTGTATTAAGCTGTGCATTGCATAATGTTCTGTTTATGTCAGGATCAACCAATGAAATATACTTTTATGGAATCTCACACCACACTTTTAGACTGAATCAGGATGTCTCTAATAACCGTACTGTTGTAACTGTGCTCAGACAGAGAGATTAGTGTGCCAGTTCATCTTGAAATTGTCGCCTGACTGTGACAGAATCACGACAGAAAAATGTGCTGCTATTTTTATATCAATGTGTTTGACAGTCCCTGGATAGCAGCTTTAATATTATATACACAGCTTATTTATCATCTGTGATACAGTAATAATTCTCTGGGATATATACTGTACCATGATGTCTGCTGCCAAGACATGTAGTTAAAAATAGCTTATGAAGTCATGTATTTCTAATGATAGAATTAATTCATATGAATGCAGACAGTGGGAGCAATGGAGTACAGGTACTGAAAAACATGATTATATTGCTGAAAATTCCAAGATAATAAAAAAGAATAATAATAATAACAATAATAGTAATAAAATACCTTTTAATGTTACCTTACATAATCATGATATTGTTGAATCAGAAGAGTTTTTTATTTGATCTTTGGCTGTAATGATTAGTGATCCTGTAACCCTGTCCAAATTAGACATTTCATGAGTTATAAGATATATTTAAGGTATTCTCTTTTTTCTACCTCATAAATGATATAACTGGTGCAATTGTGAAACTGTTTTCTTCAAAGGTGGCAGATTGAAACTACAGTAAACATGCATGTTTAGTGCTTTTTCTTCTGTGCAGTTGACGTGTTCAGTTTTATTTTTGGTGCACATAACAGAGGTTGGGCATTTTTTTTATGGACATGCTGTGATGGTAAGGGATGGATTCCAGAACATAGATTTATTTTAGCATTTGCTGTTCTTAATAATGTTTATTTTGTGAATCTTTACCGTAAATTATATATTTTATGTAATACATCTATTAAATACACGACTTTTATTAAGGCATCTGGATGTCCAGAGTGTCGGAGTGTAATTCTTAATTACTCTGACAAATTCCCTGTAAAGTGAAAGACAATCTTCTTAAAAAAAAATAAAATCTCTGAAGATAATCCATTTTTTGCATATTTTCTTCCTTTGTGAAAAACATTAATGTAATAGTTTCTTAGTGCTTACGTATAAATTCTCTGGTTGTATTTGAACACCAGTCCAATCACCCCATACCGACTGTGAGGCTCAGGGGGGTTCCTGGCCTGTATTCTCTTTAATGAGCACAGCAGTGCTCGTCTAGGATCAGACTGATCTGAGCAGCACTCCTCCTACCCAGCCAAGCTTCATGAAAATGGCTCCCAGCCACCTCAGCGTTCTTTTTCCTAATGAGTCATTTAGCTCAGGCTGTTGTCGTGGACACAGTGTGACTGGTGAATATGGGCGGCTGAGTGCTGGGCATGTTCACATTGTAGATCAACTGCTGCAACATGAAAGTGTAGTATTGACTGACGAGCGAAGTCGAAGTGTTAGTCAATCTATTTGACTTAAGGCTAAGTCAGTGGCCTGAAATTCCTTTTTGCAGATTCCTCTTTATCTTAAAGGAATACTCCAGCGTTTTTTGATCTCTGTCAGCCACATCTATAGCTTATGGTCAATTACTGCAAACAATCATTTTCACAAGTTTCCCTGTACTTAGTAAAAAAAACAGGAAACAGACTCAAAGCACACCTACAGTGATAGCCAGTGTGCAGGTAGTGATGCTATTGCATGTTTTAGGGAGTGGGTTTTCTGTTCTTTTACTGAGCATGGGGGTGAGCGGCCGTATGCTGCAGACATGGCTCGGATTAGGTTGAAAAATGTTGGAGTATTCTTTTGAGAGCAAGACTGGAAACATACAGGAAGAGTATTTTATACCCTTTCATTGCTTTCAGTTCTCTCGAAGATCAATGCTCATGACGGGGAGGTGAGTTCAAGCCAGAATATTGGAAGAAATTGTATGCTTTTTTCCATAACCACAAGAGGGCAGAAGTGCACATCACATGCAAATTGTTTGCTCTACAGGATTCTGTTAACTAAGAGCCGTGTTAAGTCATGATCATTTCTGTAACCTCGATTATAAGGTCCTGGCCCTACAGGACAGAAAACTTTACAGCTACAAGAAACGCATGCAGTACATAGAACATGAAGCAGAATGTATTTGTTTACTTGAGCTATTTGTAATCACTTAATTGTGAGATTAGGAGAATGCCACTGAAACATACAATTGTGTAGATATCCAGATTTAAATATAGATTACATAAATAAATATGTATCTATGTAATATGTATTCTTTTAAAGAAGTTCCAGGCACCAGAGAAAACAATGGCTGAGAAAAGCACTAATATTAGAATAAATACAAATAACATGAATGCATTAATTAGTTATTTTTGTTGCTGAACCTGGTTCAACTAATCAATGTTTTACGGGTTATGGCATCAAAGAGAAAATCAGGAGCCACTCCTGTCCCCATAGTGGCACCATACCAGGAGCCACTATATTTATAAAACAATCTTGTTGATTTTACCGCTTTAGTGTTTTTTTTAAGGTTGGCCCGTCTGGTCAAATCAAATTCCTGTCAGTACACATGGTGCCTTGCACCTTGCTCCTTATGGTGCTGTGTAGCTGCAGACCAGTGCCCGTGCTGACTCCTGTCCACTGCCAAAAGCACCTACAATGGGAACTGGACCATGCCACAATGGAAGAAGGTGGCCTGGTTTGATGATACAGTCCAATCAATTATCTGTGGGATGTGCTGGACAAACAAGTCTGGTCCATGGAGGTCCCACCTCACATCTTACTGAACATAAAGGATCTTAGTACAAGATCTTGTGGATTCCATGCTTTGATGAGTCAGAGCTGTACTGGTGGCATGCAGGGAAACTACACAACATTAGCCGGGTGGTTTTAACATTATGGCTGATCACCCCGTGGAGAAGGAAAAAAATGTTCTTAATTTTCAGTACAAATAATTTACCATATTTTACTATAAGTCTTTTGGGATTATTTCTATCAATCCATTTATTATGAAATTGTGTCACAATATAACTCATCTTTCAAAATAATGTAAAAAGAGACAAAAATGAAGATACAAGATTTTGTTCTCAGAGCGGCAATTCATAATATATCGTAAATGTGTATTTATCTACAGTATATACTCGGTGCATCTCACAAGTCGCACATTTACACATGAAACTGTTAATTGGAACAGAGCCTCAATGCATGGCACCAGCTTTTTCTTCTAACCTAATAGTGGGAGTGGTCCGACTTGAGAAAGCCAGCGGTGACGGACGACGGCTGATGCTGGAGTTCTTTTCCTATTGTGATGCAGCAGCACTATGTGGGAAAGTGCCTGATCAATGACTGCAGTGTAAGAGAAACAGCGTTTACACACACACACGCACAGACAGTCTGGTCTCAGGCAGCTTGTATGTGCTTTAAAAATTCCAATTTAGAATTGGAATAATTGGATTAGACTTGCATCTGGACGTGCTCTCCTGAGTAGTTTCATATTTGCTGCACCATTTCTGTATTTTTCTGTAGACATTGTTTTTATATATGTAGTTTTTCATCACTGCATAGTGGTATGTGAAGAGGTTTGCTGGGATTTAGCACAAATCAGTCACATCTGTATAGCTGCATCAGACTTGCACTACCAATGTACTCGAGAACATCTGTAAAAGTGTTATTTCGGAGTGTGGGAATTTGTTGGTTGAGAATGGCCAGGGGAGTGTGGCCGAGTGTAAAAAATCCAGGCCCATTTCAGACGGAGCGGAATGTGAGGATGTCACATGGCGGACGGTTTTAGAAACGGAGTGTTTCAGAGAGCACTCTCCACCAAAGTGCAGACTGCCACCTATCCTTGATGTGAGATGTTGTGTGTGTGGGTGTGTGTAGACAGTTGTGTCGACAGTGAAGTGTGTGTGTGTGTGTGTGTGTGCTCTGAGTGCAGTGTGTTTGTGAAATTTCGCTCAGGGTCCCTCATGTCTGTGCCCTGAATGTCAGTTTTATATTGACAAAGCCTTTACAACAACCACAGCTTTAACATTCCTTTCCTAGCAAAGCCCTCCGAAACCCATATCAGCACTAGTCTATTGGCCTTTACACGGCACGGCCTGCATATCTGGTGTACCGTAGTGCATTTGGCTGTAATCAGGACTTGGTCGTTGTAATAGATTAAAGTCTGAGCTGCAGCGAGGGTGCAGAATGTGAAGGCAATGGGGTCGAGAGGGAGGACCAGAGCATTATGGGTCGTCTCCACATCAGGCCAGGGGAAGTCTACACACAGCCCTCAGCACACTGAGCTCTGCCGCGTTGCTAGGAGACCAGCCCAGCGCCTATATTAGATTTAATTTATTAAATTCACTCTGGTGCCTTTTCTCAATCTCTCTCTCTCTCTCTCTATCTCTCTCTCTCTCTCTCTCTCTCTATCTCATTCTCTCTCTCTCTCTCTCTCTCTCTCTCTCTCTCTCTCTCTCTCTCTCTCTCTCTCTCTCTCTCTCTCTC
>JBBPCZ010000007.1:12444966-12463064 GCA_037974445.1 Brycinus macrolepidotus | reverse complement strand
AAAAAAAAAAAAAAAAAAAAAAAAAGAAACACCAGGATCAGTATTGATACTTTGTAATCGACCTGCCTACCTCTAGTATGATTTTGGTGTTGTTACCTGGAGGGCTGTCAGATTGAGTCTCCCCTGGAACATTCATGGATTTTTTATAGCATTCAGGTTTTGTACTGGAATCAACATCCCTGCTCTTCAGTTCAGTCCTGCAGATGAAGCTTATATCTTCAGTTGTGGACCTCTGTAATATTTGGGTGCTTTAGGTTGATTTACCTGTAACAGGAATGGTAAAGTGTTCTAAATCACAGTACATTAGAACCACATTTCAGTATTGCTGTCTCTTCAGCCCAAGCATTTCTGGGTTCCTGGATCAGAGTCATAGTTCTGACTTTCCATTGCTGGCTGTGGAGCAGACTATGATCTCAACTCTGACTCAGACCACACACTCACGCTCCACTCGTGCTCTAAAAAAGCTGTTGTCCATGATGTCAGCTTGGGAGAAACAAGGTAGGGGCTCTGTGTGTGTGTAATTAGTCATCAGCGTGTGGTAGAAGGTGCGGGAACTACAGGTTGATGCAGCAATGATCAAAACACTCTTCTATTCATTCTGAATGTGGTAACATGGAGGTAATAGGATGATTTACAATGATAAATTTTGCTAAAGTATCGCAACACAGAATAAAATGTCCTGCAAGTTTATTTATTTCATTTATTTATATTATATTTACATTTTATTGCAAGTGTGAAAATCTAACTTAAACTCCGCCCTGAGACTGTGCGATTAACTTGCAGTATGGCAGGAAACACACTGGTTTATTTTTATTTATAAAGAACTCTCCAGCCATTACATATCTGATCTCTAAAAATAATGGAATTTTTCAGACGTGCTCACTTGACTGGACCACCTGTCAGGAACCGAGAGTTTTTACTGAACTGAGAAAATCTTTTAGCTACAGAGCATCAATGAGCTGGAACTCACTACAGGACGCTCTAAAGCTCAGCTCACTTCCATCAATCAGTTATTTTAAACTCTTCATTTCTAGCCACATTCACACAGCCTGTAAATGTTTTATTTGATGATACTTCTTTCACTGTTCATGATTTTATCTGATCATTGTACTGTGATTTTAGTTAAGCCTTAATTTATCCCAGTCTGTTTAAACACTAATGAGCTTTTTTTTGTTTTTTTTTACTTGCATTGTCTTTATCCTTTTTCGGATTACTATTTTTAATTAATATCTATTTATCTTATTGGTTAAATTGAAATGGTTCATTTTGTATTTTTATACTTTTACTTTTACCTCAATTGTTATCCTCTTAATGGTTTTTAAATTGTTCATTTAGTTTTTCTGTTATATTTTAAGCTGATTAAATTCCACTTCTATTTTTTTTCACCAAAACTAAAGTCTCGTTTTAATGAAGATCTTGTTCCCAAAATAGACATATGCTTATAATACGTACGATATGTAGTATATACGTAACTGGCATTTAAAATGTCTGATTCACTTTTAAACATGAAATGTTACAATTATTACAAAGACCCAAAGCTATATGAAAAAGTTATATTCAAAGTTGAGGAACACCAAGATGTTATTCAATAATAAACTGTAATTATCTAAATATAGTAAATATTTTTAAAATTCTTGAAGTCTGCCTGAGTTTCAACCACCAGTTTCAAATATGAGGAATTCTGGATGTTCATTATTTATCACAGATCTCTTCAGCACATGAGATATTACTAATGACAATAACAAAGTTTAATTTTAGATAAAAGTACCACGTTGTATAAAATATTTCTAGCTCTGACATCTCTCTGGGACGAGACGTGAGTGTGAAAGCGGTGTCTAAGGTGTGCTGCACTGGTAAGAGCTGGGATGTGTCAGTAAGTGCCTGCCTATTTCTTATTAGAAATTGTAGCGGGTTCCTGCCTCTGTTTGTCAGCAAAATCCATTGCATCTATTCCACGGTAAAGTTCACAGCGATATGCCAGAAAGCCATTATCAGTAATGAGCATAATGGTTCTGATATACACAGTTACACTAATCTTTAGAGTGCTGCACATACACTTTGAAGTGCTCACTGTGATGTGCATGCACACTGAAGCCTCAGACAGGGAAAGTCATTCGTATTTACATCACATTTCTTGCACATTCCTATTGATTTTCAAAGATTAAAGATATGGAGTACATGTTTGCATGACATCTCATATATTTTGCCTGACTTTACAAATGAGAAATGAACTGGGGTGTAGCGTATAAAGTAAATATAAGAATCATGATATATCAAAGAATTTTGATGATATGCTCACACACAAGAAATGTAGATATAAATATAAGAAGGTCATGTAGTTCACAAATAAAGGCCTTGTGGTCCACTGGACTGATCCGAACAAGCTTATCTGGGATTAATTATTTGGAAGAAGGAGCATAAAAATAGCTTGACTGTGCTCATCAGAATTAATAAAATGCAAGAACAGATATTTATATTTGATCGTTTTTCCCTTTATCAAAACAAAAAGCATTAAATTGTATCAGAATTATTATTATTATTATTATTATTATTATTATTATTATTATTATTTGTGCTCTTCTAATTGGGCAATGACTGTCAGCAGCACATAATGTTGTAAGTTACGAAACAGCAGATAAACCTCCCACAGAAGAGAGAAAGGGACAATGTGTGTGTATGTGTGTGTGTGTGTGTGAGAGAGAGAGAGAGAGAGAGGGAGGGAGAGAGAGATAGAGTCTTTCCCTACTGTGCGTTCTTTTTACACACACACTTGCTATACAAAAAAGTGTGGTTGTGTGTGTGTGTGTGTGTGTGTGTGTGTGAGTGTGTGTGTGTGAGAGAGAGAAAAATAGATAGAGAAAGAGAGAGAGCACGCCTGTGATTGCATTGTTTGATTCCTGAAGCAGCTGTTTCTTATCATAAGCATGAGATTATTAGGACTACACACTGCGTGTGTGTGTGCACTTCTTCCCAAGTCCCACACACTCTCCTTTGCTGACTGCTCAGGTGGGCCAACAGTCCAACGGTTGCCATGGTGACCAGACCCTGACCATGCCCAGTGGTCTGACAGCTGAGCTAAAACACGACTCAGAAATGCTAAAAGGATCTTTGCACAATGAAACAATAATAACATATAAGTGCTAATTAACGGATGCAAGCCTGATTTTCTGCACTGCTTCTGTTCACTGGGAGAAAATACAGCATTTTATCTGTATGTACAAGTATGTAAATCTAGGACCCCTCTATTTTAATGATGATGATGATGATGAAGAAGAAGATGATGATGATGATAAATCAAATATTCTCTGTATTCTGTGCTTGTTCAACTGCTTAACACCCTAAAAATGCATATTAGAGAAGAAGAGCCATATATGCTTAATATGTAAATCTGCAGCGATGGAGCAGATGTGTGCTCTGCTCTGAAGACTCTCTGTTTTAAAGGCGCTCTCTCAGCAGCTTTCTGCCCCCGTGCTTCTTTAATTTAAACTAAAAGGTCTCAGCCTTACCGGCGCTGTTCATCCAGACAGCTCTGGCAGCAGCTTTGACTTAGCGTAGTGCAGGACCAGTAGGCAGAAATCTGAAAGGAAAAGTGTGTGTATGTGTGTGTGTGTGTGTGTGGTTACCAATGTCATATTTTCAGGATGAAACCAGGGAATAAAAGAGGTAACCTGCTTCGTCAGAACAAAAAAAAAAATGGCCAAAAATCCTATTATTTTTGGGTTTTTTCCCCAGTTTTAATCTGTGTACCAAAAACAGTCCAAATGATTTCTTCCTGATTATTACCAGCTTCTGATATATGTAAATTACCTCTATTCTGACTGTGTTGTGCCTCTTTCAAAACTTGTCTTTGCTGAAACACTCCTTATGACTTTGGTGGAATGGGCAGGGCTAAATTGTTGTAGGCTGAATAGACAGATATATGTAAATGCATCGAATTTAATGACTTGACAACAAAGAATTCAAAAGTTTTATTGTGGCTTAGTGTTGAAAAGTAAATGAAAGGAGTTTGAAATTATATATGTATATATATATATATATATATATATATATATATGTATGTATGTATGTGTATATATATATGTATGTATGTGTATATATATATATATATATATATAAAATATCATGTCCTCACACAGTATAAAAACAAACCCCAGTGTTTGTATGTGTCCCGTCATTCAGTAAGCTGAGTTGACCCCACAGTATGAGGTGGTCTGTGCCATGCTGAGTGAGCCACCTCTCCCTGATGCCCCCCGCTGAGAGACATGAGCTTAGATCTGTGTCCTTGTGTGTACACTCGCCAACATAAATACTTCTTCTGGTCTGTGTATGTGTGTCCTTGTGTGAGAAAGAGAGTGAGAGAGAGTGTGTGCTAGAAGCAAGTATGTTCCTGCCAAGCCAGCACTAATAGTCCTAATGCTTCCTGAGGAGTTGCCCAGTGCTGCATTAGGCCTGGACGAACTCATTGATTTAGAGCTAAAGAGCTGCAGCCCAGCCCAGCCCTTCAGTTCACCCACACCCACCCAGCTTCCTGTCCCAAATCTCGCCTCTTATCTCTCCAATGCAATTACAGCCGCACAGAGTGCACTCTCAGGAAGGGGGCGCAGCTCTAAAGAGCTCGGCTAGAGCTTCCACTTCTGCCGGAGCCATGGGCTGGCTCGCCACACCCACAGCAGCCGAGGGGAAATGGACGCATTACTGCCTTACTGCGGCCGGAAATGCATCAGTGGGAAGACATGGATCAGCAGGAAAGGCAGTGTGAGAGTAGCTAATAGGCTAATGCAGTGAGAGAGAGAGAGAGAGGAAGATCCAGCTGAGGCTCAGAAAAATGCTAAAAGATGGAATGTAAGGAGAGCAGAAAGAGGAGAGAGGATAACAGGGAAACGGAGGGAGAGAGACGGAGTGAGAGGGACAAGCTGAACACAGATTATTTGCATGGATTACTAGCCTTGATGACTGCATTGTTTTCTCACGTGATGATGATTGCACTGTTGTCTGACCTACAATTCTCTGGTATTATTTAAGGATGTACACTTACATACATATATTAGTGTGAGGCAAATGCAAATATTCCACCTTAAATGAGAATAGCCTATAAACCTAAGGCATTTATGTCACTCCCAACTAATGGAAGCCTACCTGGCCTCCAGTCTCTGATTTCTGGAAACTGGCATATGGGGACCTGCACCCACCACTTTTTTAAAGGCTTCATTTTGTCCCCACGACTTGAAAAGGATAATCTTACGAAATTATTTTATACAGTCCAATAGTGTGCTGCAGAAACTTATCCAAACACTTTCAAAAATGGTTATGATCATGCGTAAAATTGACTTCAGTCATTCCACTGTGTTAAACTGACACTATGCAATTCTGAGTTGGCTGAGAAAAATACTGCAATGTTTTTAATGCACTAAATGAAGGTGCCAAAAAAGGCCCTTTGAGCATCGCCACAGAAAACCCACTTCTAGTTCCCTAAACAACTTTTCAATTGAAGAGAGTTATGTTTGGAGATGAAATGTGGGAATGTGAAGTATAAAGAACCTCCACATAATGTAAAGGTTTGAGGAAGATCCCTTAAACTAGTAAAGAACATGTACATTATGTTAAGGTTCATACAAGTTTTAAAAATTCTTCACACTCACACATCTCATTTACAGAAATGGTTCTTTAGGAAAATGAAAGTGGTTCTTCAATATAATCGCTCAAAGAAGCAGTTGTGGCACTTTTTACATTTAAGGGTGATGCCATTGCAGAGTGCTCTCTGCTTGAAGGCAATGTTTTTGGAAACATAACAATTTTGTTGTATCTGTTCATTTTTTTTGCAAGAAGTGTTAAAAAGCTATGTTATGTTATGTTATGCCTGAAAAATGAACATTTAATTAACAGCGAAGCATTTAACCACTGTATGTGTCAGTCTATTTAAAACAGGTTTGCCATTGTGTACCTGTTTCTCAATGGCCACACAAGTTTTGTAATTTCTATTTTTCCTCCCGGGGCTCATCCTTGTCTCTAAGCACTTTTTACAGCAAAGTTACATAGAGGAGGGCAGAATATAGAATATTGCACATCAAGATCAGATTCTTGTAGTACTGCACAAAGCTCTCACATGCATCATCATTACCTTGTATGTCCTAAATAATGACTTTACAGGAAAATTTATATATATATATATATATATATATATATATAATGGATGTCAAAGGATGTAATGTAAAAAATAACTTTTTCTAGTTAATTTTGGACCTCTGCTCCATTCATTGTGATTTTTCTACACAATGCAGCAAGCTGATGGTTTCAAATAATGTAAAAATAAAAGTTTTAAACAATTACAAATATGTAGATGCAACGTTTTGTTCCAATTTCAACAACATGCTTAATATAAGCCATTATCGTATATATCTCTTAAGCAAAGAGGCGTTTGTGTATGTACTCATTTTCATACTGTATGGCATGATAATAAGGTATGTTATGTGACACAGAAGATAGCATTTAAAGTTAGTAAACGTAAGGCCCTTTTGTGTCTCTGAGCTACAATATGCACTTTGTGGAAATCCCTTATACAAACTACCTGACAAGAAACAGTTTTACAGGCCTAAATCCTTCTTTTCAGCTACTTTCAGAAACCAAAAGTAAACATTCTCCAGAGCCGCTCTCTAACTGTGATTCAAAATCCAGACTCTTCTACAACATTGTCATGAAAGCAGTTTATACAAGAGAAACATTTACAGAAAAAAATCAACTCTATAACTTTAGAATTTACATTTATGAATGTCTTCTTGCATTTAGAAGCTCATCCCACAGCTTGATTTGAGTCTGTATATTCAAATGAGATGAAATCTAAACACATATTTTAATGCCATGCTATTAAAACTGATATTACTAGACAAAGCGTTTTGAGTCATAAATTACAAAATGCTGCTTTATTTCACTCCGAGAGCAGTGAACGATGCTGTGGCGAGACAAGCACGCCGCCGTTTGTTCTGTTCTATCAATACCTTTAACTCTCTCTCCTCTGACTGCCTTTGACTCCAGGCCAAGCGCTTTAAATGAATCACAATAGCCTTTCAGAGCACTGAATAAAATCAGAGGCACGAAAGGAAAAGAAAAGGAGAAAGGAAGGGTAAAAATGAGGGTGAGGAGTTGCGATCGTGTATGTGTGTGTGTGTGTGTGTGTGTGTGTGTGCGTGCGTGTGTGTGTGTGTGCAGAGGGTAATTCATAAAGAAGGAGTCTTCCTGAGGCTGTGTGTTCTCTTCTGCAGCTTCCAGTAAAAGCCCACCATCTCTGCAATCAATACTTCCATAATTCCAATCCAATAATTGCCGTTTGCTTTGAGTCACGGTGGTGAAAAAGCCAGCCAGTGAGTCCAGCTGGGCTAAAGCAGGACACAGCTAATAGGGTCGGGATGAGATCTTTAGCCCTCAGTCAAAAGCATCTGAAAGAGTGCATTATTGTATCATTTTTCTGTGGAATTCTGGTCTCATTTTCTCAGTTTGAGTGTTATTTCTTTGTAGCGCCAGATAAAATTATTCTTTAAATAAAAAAAAGGAAGAAGAATTTCCGCAGCCAGCCTTGTGTGAGCAGAGCTGACTGAAAAGAATTCAAATAAATTGTTGAATGCCGCATTTACTACGTGTATAAATAATGTAAGACACTATGAAATTAAAGAAAATTAAATTATGCTTATTTGCTATACCTCTGTTGTTCCTTTTACCATTTCTTTTGTTTACTTTTCATCAGCTGTCAGGTGGTCTTTTTGAGGTTTATGTTTATCTGTAGTGTGTCCTACAGTAATAAAAACTCAAATACAGTCATATATTATTATCAAAGGTTTACTGACAGGCATACTTTCTCGAGATTTTGAGTTTTTGGCTTTTTTATACTCTACAAAAATGTGTGGTCTTTCTTTTGTGCTGCTCTGTTATTTGCATTAACGAAACCATGTACTGTGAGCGCTTTTCAGTTAAACATTGCATGATTTATGTGATCTTATATCGAATACAGCACTTTGCGTTCCATAAATACCACTACTTCATGCTCTCTGAAACTCAATCTGCTATAGGCACAGAGCGGGAGCAGTAGATTAGGGAGGTGGTAAATGCTCTCTGTAAAGCAGCCCCGCAGGCCACGCTCGGGGTGAATATGCCATCCTGTCTATTCTACACTAATGACATCAGAGCAAATCTGATTTCTAGAAAACTGTGTGTGTGTGTGTGTGAGAGAGAGAGAGAGAGAGAGAGAGAGAGAGAGAGAGAGAGAGAGAAAGATGTACTAAGAGAGTGAGCAAATCTGCACTAATAGCTTTATGAGTGAGGTGGCTTAAGAGAAAGGCCTTCACACTCACTAAAAGCCAATATGCTTTTATACACACATGCGTGCACAGACACACCCACACGTGCACACGCACACACACACACACACGTACACACAAACACGCATGCACACAACAATGAGAACGTACCAGAGATTCTAACTTAGCACTTATATATTTCTACTAACTCACATCAGTAGAGAAAATATGAGCTAGTCACAGTGTATTTACATTACACATAACATGCAGAATGTATTTACATTACAGATGTCAGGCAGTATGTAATCACAGTACAAATATTAGCTACGATGTAGTCACATTTGTATCAGTCACCGTGTAGTTGCATTAGTAATAATATTAGTAATAATCTCAATGTAGTAACACTACAATTATTAGTCACAATGAATTGATTACTAATATGAGTCACAATATTATTATTATTAGTCATATATAGTAACATTAGTCAATTAGTCAATATTGTAACATAACTAATGTAAATCACAATATATTAAGAACTAATAGAAGAATGTAGCAGCATTACTATTATTAGCAACAATGTAGTAATTACTAATATAAGTTCAAATGTAGTAACCTTGCAGAAGTGATAATAGTCACAGCATAGTTCAATTACAAAAATTACTTTCTAATACATTGTAATATTAAATTACTAAAATTAGTCACAGAGTAGTTATATTACTAATTTCAGTCACAATGAAGATTAATTAATTTGTAAAAATGTAATAAGTCGTATTATTACATAATATTACAATACTAATATTCTTGTTGAAACTATCCAAATTCTGCTCCTATTCCTTACATGTTTTAATGTTATTGCACATCTTTATAGCAGGTCTTTATACTCTAAAAATCATGTCTGGGTTTATTTGTGCTTGAAAAAATGAATTATATTAAATTAAGATTTTTTTGAAAATCACAGAAATATTTAATACTGTCACTGTAATTACTGAATTCCTAAACCTTAAATGATTAAGAAAATCCCTACATGATGAATCAAATCCTCCTTTTTCAGTCCCACCATCCACTCCATAAAGAGCAGCTCATTTGATCTCATCTCAGTGAGCGGCTTAGATATAAGACATCGAATCTTCATGACTCTCCACATTCGGAGGAAAGGTACGCAGGCTAATTTCCGTCTTTAAATATTCATGTATTCAGAAGAGGCAGTGTGTGCGCGTTTACACCTACACAGGGCCTGTGACAGGCAGACGGTTTGTTTTACAATGAGCTTCCCCCGAGGGGGAGGCAGACTAAAGGACGGATTTAAATCTGAAATAGCAACATTAAGGAGGCTTTCTGGGGCTGGGAATGAGAGGAGACGGTGATTGAAGGCTGGGGGAGTGCAGCGCAGGCCGAGCCAACCGGCTGATGAACACAATAGCAGCAGCAGGCTTTAGCCAGGGTTATGATGAGGTGTCAGAAAACTGCATGAGCATGGCAAGAGCTCTCTCTCTCTCTCCCTCTCTCTCAGTCAGTCTCTCTCTCTCTCCCTCTCTCACTCCATCTCCTCTCTGTGTCATTCTCTCTTAGTCAGTCTCTCTCTCTCTCTCTCTCTCTCTCTCTCTCTCTCTCTCTCTCTCTCTCACACACACACACACACACACACACACACACACACACACACACACTCTCAATCCTTCTTCTCTCTGTGTCATTCTATTTCAGTCAGCCTCTCTCTCTCTATGTTTGTCTTTCTCTCTCCTGTTTCTCAGTCAGTTTTTCCTCTTCTCTATTTCAGGTAGTCTCTCTTTCTCTCTTTCGCCCTCCTCTTCTTTCTCCTCTCTCTCTCTCTCTCTCTCTCTCTCTCTCAGCCAGTCTCTTTCTCTCAGTCAGTCTCTCTCCTTCCTCCGTTTCATTCTGGCTTTCTATGTCTCTCTCCTTTTCAGTTGGTCACTGTCTCTTTTTTCTCTCTCATTCCTCTCTCTCTGTCAGTCTCTCTTCTCTCTCTCTTTCACCCTTGCTCACTCGCTATCTTCCTCACGCTTGTTATCTCTCTCCCTCACCAACCCTCTCCCTCATTTCTCTACCTCTCACTCCCTCTATCTCTCCGTGACTCTTTCTTGTTTGCTACCTTTCTATCTCTCCCACTCTTTCTCTCTCACTCACTCACTCACTCGCTCTTTACTGTATGTCTATGTATCTTAGTTTCTTTCTCTCCCTTTCTTTCTGTCTCTCATTGTACCTCATTTCCTCTTTCAGTGACTTTTTCTTTTTCCTTGCTGTCATTCTTGCTTGAAAATCCACCCCCCCCAATACACACACACACACACACACACATTCCCTCACTCGCACACATGGACGTTTTCTCTTCGCTGGGTCAGCAGAAGCATTGGGAATTGAAATGGGATTTTTTTTTATGGCAACGCTGCAGGACTCACTCCTTGCCCCTCTGGTCTCTTCCAGAAAAAAGCTTGTCACTGAAATAAGTCTTAGCATTAATTAAGATCTGCCTGGGCCAATAATTTGCAAATGGACTCAAGAGCGGATCTTCTTTCTATTCTCATCACAAACATTTCCTCAAATGATTTTTGTCCTGTACGTTTTTTGGCTGCTGGTATAGAATGAGATTGCTGTAAAGAATGGAGTCATAAATGTGTCTCCGCACGGAGCTGAACTCCATTCTGCGCTGATAGCAGGAGACAATGAGAGAAACAGCATTAGAGCAAATGAGATTACAGTCACATTACAATGGAGCCCGTCAGTCCTTCATTCTCTGCTGCTTTCACAAACATCTCAATCTGCAGCCTTCACACGATGAGGGGCCTGAACACACTCCCTCTACAGCACATGTATGTATATGTGCATGTCGGCGGGTCTCTACACGCTTTTTTGCATATTGTATAACCCATGTTTACATTGCCCTTCATACATGGCGTGGGTGTACTTCAGCACTTTATACAAATCCACGTCAAAAAAAGTGTACTGCACATGCAGCACATGCAGTGAGGACAATCTAGGTGGAGAATGTATTGACATGAGGTCAATAAATCATTCCATTTATATACTGGCCAACATTCTGCAGAAAGACAAATTGCTGTAGACAGTTATGAATACACTGCAGCCTTTAGTTGTAATCAGACCACCCCGTTTTAGATTAGAGAGGACATATCTGCACAAGTGCATCTCTAACTCTCCATCCATAATGTTAGAGCGGCTCCGGGGCACTATGACCTGGGCAGCTGATTAAAACCCATGAGGTGTTTGCACATTTCTGAACTGCTTTTGTGTTTCTCAATCATTTGCCTTTGTGCTACAGTTAATAACCAGAAACCACAATTGGTAGCCATACAATCCACAGTGCATGCATATGTATATGTGTGCATTTATGGTCCCTTTTTCACATGCCCAAGTGCTGCTGAAAGGCTAACATTGCTTACAAACACTAGAACTTAATAGGTTACTCAATTTTTTCCATTAAAAATACATCACCAAAATGTTTCTAAACTGGCTCAAACCCCATTCAGATCTTCATTCAGGTCACACAGACTTACCAGTAGGTTTTAGAAAATACTGTTTTAATTTACAAATGTTTTGTGAATAGCAGTCCTGGTGATGTCTGAAATTGCCATCTGGAGCTTTGCTCATTTTTATACATCACAGTAAAACATACTGTGTCCTAAACATCATCAACAAGTCTGTACAACCTGGATGTAGTTTGAGTGGGTTGAGGCAAGGTTTGGTGATAGATTTTGATGAAAACAATTTGGGTGGTTTGGGTGACTACTGACTTCTAGTGTGAACTACATTAGCCTCAAAGCTTCAGATTTAAATAAAAGTAACATCAGCATAGTAATGCCCCTGGTTTTAAGAGTGTGAAGGGCTTACGTGTGTGCAGGGGTGCAGTCTATGTGATATACTGATGCACACTGAACCAGTACTGTCACTGTATATAAACTTTACATAAACTGTACATAAACAAGAAAGCAGCAAATGACCACCAAAGCCTAGTTCTGAATAGTCATAGAACTACCATTTACTCAGTCATCAAGTTGGCTAGCAAACTGAAAGCAAAACGTTACGGATGGAAGTCATATAGGTCGCATACCTTTTGAGATCATATCCCTGATATCAAAATGTTATGACCTCTAAAACATCTTCCGAATTTTAATTACTCCACCATGAACCGGCGGAGAGGAAGAAATAATACTGAGAGATAATATTATCCCAATACTCCAATACTCCTCCCTCAATCTGCACCTATCATAAAGCGAAAAGCTCAGCAAACTCAGAGACCCTCCTTGATACCATGTTTCATCTGCAAACACATCACAGTATGGGGAAAAATATTTTGTAATTTCCAAATTCACAGTGACTTTAAAATGTTTTGGCAGAATGTGATGTCCCTGGTAGCATTACATTGTAATGTAATGTAAATGCACTTCTTGCACTACTCTTCCATAAAGATTTTAACACTTTTTTAGTACTCTCCTCTGGTTCTCACACTGTCCTGAAACTTGAGTGTCTGCCAAATGCATGTAATGTAATGTAATGTTGTATAAAACTTATACAATGCTCTTTTACACTCGTTTACCACAACAGTGCCAAAAGTTTTTTTTAGTATTGCACCTTTAATACGAAGAATGCATTGAATAAACCCCCCTAAATAGTAATAAAGTCAAATGAAATCAAAGTTAAAAATAGATTGCACATAATTCTATTCAAAAGAAGTTCAAAGCAATGTCCAAAAAGAATTTCAGGCCTGTTTCAGGAATGTCATGGTTAAAGTTTTTGGCTTTCTTTAAAAAATGTTCTTAGCTTTCTTTAAAAAAATGTTAAGTGAGCCAGCTGCTCTAATATCTAAAGGCTACATTCCCTGATTTACTTTCAGCTGTTGCTGAAAACTACCAAATAAACCAGCAACAGATAATCTAAGTGTTACTGTAGGCAAATAATTAACTAGGGAGGTAGCCATGCTTGGTCCCAGCTCCGGTTAATAGTCGAGCTGCAGAGTTTTGACTGAGCTGCAGTCCCTCAGTGTTTTTTTTGGGGGGGAGGCCAGTAAAAAGTGCATTACAGTAATCAAGTCGGCTTGAAATCTGTTTTTCAGCATCTATTTATTCAATAAGTTATCATAATTTAGGTATGTTTCTAAGTTGGAAAAATTATGTTTTTGGCACCTTGTTAATGTGAGACTTATCTTAGATCCAAAGCTACGATAACACCAAGACTACTTGGATGTATTGGAGGGCTGGGGTACTGCAGTTCCCTTTTTGCTTTAGGGTTTTGTCCTCATTTAACTTTAAGAAATTATTGCTCATGCATTTATTTATGCCAAAAGGCAAGTAATAATAGTGTTTATAGCTGCTGCGTCGTGGGTTCAGCGGAGATGTACAGCTACTTGTCATCCACATAACTATAGAAAGATACATTGTGCTCTCTCATTATGTCACCAAGTGGCAGAATGTATAGTGAGAATAATGATGGACCAAAGCAGCTTCCTTATGTCACCCCAAACCAGATGTCATTTTCTCAGGCACATGATCTCCATGACTGACGTAAAATTTCTCCCATTGATGTATGTTTTGAACCAGTTTAAGACACTCCGAAAGACCAACCAGCTTTTCAAGACAGCTGATTGTGATTTCATGGTCAATGATATCAAACGCTGTCTTGAAGGACTGAGACTTTACTTTCATCTTTATCTTTATTTTGAGGTCATTTTGGTTATTTTAGTATGAGCTGTTTCAGTGCTGTGATCTGTTCTGTTGCCTGAATGAAATTCTTCCAGGGTAGTGTTTTCTCTGAGAAAGGAATGTGTTATCTGAAACTTCTTTTTAAAAATCATACAAATGAATGAAAGGTTGGATATCGGCCCATAGCTGGTGAAAGCATTACCATCTATGCTGGATTTCTTTAGTAAGGGTTTTACAACAGCTGTTTAGTAGTCAAGCAGTCAAGTCAAGTAGGCATTTATTTTCATTTCAATCATATACACAGTAAAGCAATTAAATGAAACAACATTTCTCCAAGACCATGGTGCAACACACAGAAAGAAAAAACCTGAAAGACAGTACTAGACTACAGTGCTGGCAGGTCAGGACTGCCAGAGACAGTGCAAAAAAAGAGCTACAGTTCAATAATTTGTTTAAAAGGCATCTGGGAAGATGCCTGTCTGAAGAGATGTATTTGCAAAGCTTGCAAAGCTCAGTTAATGTACTACAGGTGAATTTTCCCATGGTTACATCTTTTTTACAGGCTCATCTGGGTTTACATTAGCAGAAATATTGGCTCTAATTGAAGTTATTTTGTCATTGATCAAGAATGCTAGTTAGCAATGCACTGCAGTGTATTTAGATGCAGGACTGAGGTGGGGGCAATGTTAAGTAGTTGGTCAGAGATGGAGAACAATATTCAAGAGTTTCCAGCATTCTCTGCAACAATCTTGGAAAAGTAATTTCTTGACATACATTTTGCTTTATTATATGCAGTCATGGCTTTTATGTATATATCACACTGAACTGTGAGCCTAGTTTTCTTCCATTTTCCGTTAGCTGCCTGATAGATTCCCTTAATCTCCTTAACACTTTTTATTTAACCATGGCGAGATTCTGTCAGTCGCCATTTTTTTAACCTTTTGTGGAGTATTTAACAGAGCAAAGCATTGTTGAAATTTTTAAAGATGATCTTTTAAAGAGCAGCCATTATTGTATGGCTCAGATGTTGTCATAATATTAGATAACTTAGCATCAGCGTTGCCATCTAAGAACCTCTTTGGAACCAAAATTCCCTTTTAGTCTTTCTTTAGACTGAAACATTATCAGTGTTTAACATTGTGGTTATCACCAAGTCTAGAATGTTGCCAAGCTGATGAGTTTATTTTATGTGTTTGGTAATCTCAAAGCTATCCAGTAAATTCTAAATTCTTATGCTCCATAGCTTTGAAGTCATTCTTTTAATTAGTAGGAATATTCAGGTCTCCTTTCAGAATAAATCTATCTAGTGACTCCAAGTAAGATCAGCCCTGGGAATTCTTGTAGAAATACTGTAACATTAAAAGCTATTCAAGTATATTTAATATTACAGACTGCTAAACTATTTGGGACTTTAGTTGAAAGCATTTATATGTCCAGGTATGTGGCTAAATCTTTTAGTTAAGTTACAATGCACCAGGTATAGCTAATCACAATAAACTTACTACTTCAAATAGACTGCAGCACTCTTTGTGTATGTGTGTGTCTGTTTGGTTGTAGGTGATTGTTGTGGTTGCTCAGTTTTGGTGTTAGTGAACGATGCAGGTGAAAGTAGGAACAAAATCGTCACCCACTGGGCTCAAACACTCATTTTCAGCTTTCTCGAAACTTTCCAGTTGGCATTTTCTTCTTGTTTGTTTGAGAAAGATGTTGATGTTGAAAGGCATTGTAAGAAAATCATAACCACATGTATTGCAGCTGACATAGTTAGAATTAATTTAAAATGTATGTAAATTGTGTAAATAATTCTAAAAACTACAGATAAGATGCGTGGGTGTAGACTGGCTGGTGTTTTCTGTCAACAAAGTTAAAATTTCACAGTGTAATACTTTAGTCAAATTTTATTTTAGGTGCAGTAACTGCAGTAACGTGCTTTAAACAAGGTCTTTGAAATCCAGCTAGGTATGTTATCCACGTGGCTAATGTGCTGAGAAAGATGTAGTGTTACTGTAATGACATGGTCACCATTTTATGTGACTCTGATGAAGTTACAAAAGGGCACTTTTGCATAGAAACCTATGATTCTCATGCATTGTACCTTATAGTTGGCATTTTGTATTACCCTAACGATCTTGCAGCTGAGGTAAATTAATTGAAGTTTTAAAGCATAACCATAAGGCAGTTCAGTACTGGAAATGAGTGATCATGTAGTGATGTTGTAGTAGGACAGGACAGTCTATTTGCAGAGCCAAATCACGTTAGCTCAGGGCTAGGGCTTTAGCTCGGGGCTACAGCGTAAACTCAGTCTGGGGCATTAGGAAGAATTGGGGGTTAATGCTGCGTTCCATTTACCTCAGGAGTCAGAGCTGTGAATGATGTGACATCGTGAGTTGACCACATTCCAGTGCAACAAGTTGGAAAGCCAGATTCTAGCCAGGTCTAGCCATGATACAGCTTTATGCTTCTGTGGTACATCTTATAAACCAGGGTCTTTAATCTCCTGCCCTGATTATGGATATTGCTCAGTAAGTTATTAAAAACTTTCTAGTCTAGTAAGTTATTAAAAAGTTTTCATTTTTCCCACCTATAAAGGTTTGAATTACATATGCCTTTAGAATATTTACACTATTCCCAAGATCAAATAATGAATAAATGTACAATATCTATGTTGCAAGTGCTCATGTTTATTAGATTACATTTCTTGTCAGAGCATTACTATGATCCATGTAGGGGGTCAGGATGCCTGTCCTAGAGCCAGAAAACAATGCAGTGTAATTCAAATAGCAAAGGTACATCCAGTTATCATGATGGTCCAAAGAACCATTATGAGGCACCTATTTGTGGGGAGAAGTTGTTTGTTGATGAATGCAAAGAGACGATGTCCCTGATGAACCACTCATCTGCCAAAAACTGGGTAAGGACTAAATGAAGTGACATTCAAGCTCAGACAGAAAATGATTAATGTTCCAGAGAGGCCTTCAGTCATCCTGGAACTCTTCCCTTGATTTCTTGGTACATTTGGCCTGGTAAGAGTTAACTGTAAATTGGATTGTAAAATCAATTGTAGGCATTAACATGGATTTAAAAATAGGAAGGTGGTTGCATTTCAGATCTCATGCACAGGCAAAGGAAGCTGGGGTGTTTGTTGATTTACCTTAACAAGCATTAGATAATGTTGAAAATGTATTTTGAAGCAACAAAAAAATCCTCATCTATAAGCACCTGAAATTAGGACAAATATGACAAATATTTGCTGGCAATTATTCACCTTGTTACACCCTTTCACTCAGAGGACTAAGAATAAGGATTTGATCCCATTCTAAAGTCACATGTGGATGACTGGAGAATTTTGGAAGAGTTGAAGTGCGTTTTTCATTAAAAGGTTCTGCTATTCAGGATACTAGTGATAACTTGACATTACTTGGCATATTTGGTTTTGTAGAGGCCTGGCACAGTTTATTTCTGCCAGTTTTATTTAACTAATAAGACAGGGTTGCAGTCAGTGTTCAGCGAAGATAATATTGGGTTGATTCTTTGCACCACAGCACATCATGTAGAACATTATACCCTTTCCCAAAACCCATCTTTAGGCCTGACATTTGGCGTTAAGAAGACATATTTGCTCAATTCCTTGCAATTTGTAATGTCTTTGGCAACTCTGCGATAGATATAATGCATGATTTACTCAAAGCAGTTGTGCAGAATGCGTTGAATTTCAGTACTCGATTACATGACTGAACACTTCATCTGAAAGGATTCAGAGTTTTAAAATTGAAAATGGATGACGGAAGTAAAGATCCTGAACTGGTATTCAGGCATGGTGCCCATGGATGTCGTTAGGTCTATTTAAAATGATCCCAAGCCCCCCTAAAAATACAGTAATTATACTAATTTTAAATTATATATTCATACATTTCATACAAGATATCACTGAGCGCAGATCCGCACTTAACAAATAGAAGCAATACTATGAATTGAAATAAAAAATAATAAGTGTCACGGCGGAGCGGGCCTGGGTTAACCAGAGGCTTGAGGCGCGTGAGCAGATTTCCATGACTTTATTGAACATAAGTAGGGCAACGTAAAAAGGCACGAGGGCCAACAAACAAAACAAGATACTTAATCTAAAACCCAGGAGACAGAA
>JBBPCZ010000007.1:12432010-12444866 GCA_037974445.1 Brycinus macrolepidotus | reverse complement strand
TCCAGAGAAGCCAGTGAAACAAAGTGAGCCAGATAAAAGCATAATTGCTGTACATGAGATAATAAAATTAAAGAAGCTTGTTTAGGTTTGGTGAAAAATTTTCAGCCCTCTATACGCGCTAATTCCTTCCTACAACACTGGGCTAAGCCCCCCTTGTCTTTCAGTCCTAGTGACGTCCCTGATGGTGCCGTTCATAACACTTATTTGGGGTTATGGACATATTAAACACTAAATGTGTCTGATTACTCACTACCCACTAAATTATGGAACAAAATTAAAAATATTAATGTCAAAAATGAGACACATGTTTTAATAGGATTGTCAAAATAATTTTCCTTTTAACAAGTGTCAGCACAGGATGTTTTGATGTCCACATGAAAGCTTTCTGCATTGAGGAGACAACAGATGTCTTTACAGTGATCTGTGTTGATGATTTACCACAGTACCACAGACCATATGATAGGCAGCTTGCTTAAATACATATGACAAAATGTATATTGTACCTTACCGCAACTCTGTCAAGTGAAATACCACGAGGAAATCATAGCAATTTAGTTCATGAAGTGTTTGAAATTGTGGTGTGCTGAAGATTTTATTTTAAATAAATGTTATTACTTTATGTAATTTACTTTAGTAGTTATTTTTAAATCCCAAAATCCCAAATCCCAAAACTCACCCGGCGATGGTCCCACGTGCTGTGTGCACCTGTGCATGTGCTGTGTCCCTGTTTCTTAACTGTGTGTCTTTGTGTACATATGCCATGTGTTCATCTTCCATATGAGTTTGTTGTATTTTGATATTAGTCACCACTTTAGCCCTGTCCAAGTGTTCCCATTGTCTCGTTAGCATATGTATCCCTGTGTATCAGTCTGTGTTGGTGGATTGTCTGTTATTGTATCATTGCTGAATCATTAGTTGTTGTGCATTGCCTATGTCTTTGTATTTACCCCTTTGGACTAAATGATTTTTCTGTTTGACCCTGGATCCTTTCATAGTATTAATGTTTTGTTTCATGTTTGTTCATTAAATTGGGATTTCACACATATATCCTGCTTCAAATCTTAATCATTACACGCTTCTGAAAAGGGAGGAGGGTTAGACGAGGGGTCACCAAACTCATAATGTAAAAACATCTTGTTACATGCCAACAAGAGACCCAAAAGAAACTATGGTACTGGGAGAGGATGGACCTCTACCTGGAGGAGTAGTGAATGTTTGATTCATCTAGAAGATACGAGACTGATGACCATCATCTCTACCAGGACCACCATAACCATTAGAACATGGTATGTCAGAACTATGTTTGAAACTGACAGCACACATGGCAGCTGAGATGAGATGCTATAATCTTGACATGCTGGGAATCAGTAAGTCAAGGTGGACTGGTTCCAGTAAGAAGAGGTTGCTGCTGTTCTCGGGCCACGAGGAAGACAACATGCCCGGCAGCCAGGGAGTGGCCCTGATTTTGACCAAGACAGTCAAAAGACTGGGGCACATGGCCCACTGCTTAATTCCAAACAAAGAAGAGGAGGATCAACAAGGACATTATCCAGGTCCATCCCCCAGTGGCTGAAAGTGATGAGGAAAAAGAGAAGTTTTACAACAGACTGCTGACTATTCTCCAGGCCCACCCAAGCTAGTCATTGGTGGCAGTTTCTTTCATCACAAGAGGATACACTAGGCTACTTGGATATCACCAGACCTGTGTATGGAGAATCAAATCAACCACATGGGAAAAGGTTCAGAAGATATCTTCAAAATTGTCAAATGAGGGGCCAGTGTGGCTTCAGACCACCATCTCCTGGTCTCCTGCATAAAGCTGAAACTGAAGAGGAATTGGACTGTGGGGAGCAGCAAACACCAGCGGTATGATACCACTCTTTTGAAAGAAGCAGCCAGGTTTAAGATCACTCCCTCCAATAAGTTCTAGGTCCTACAAGAGCTGTCAGAGTAAGAGACCACTGATGAGAAGTGGCAAGGTGTAAAAGAGGCAGGGACAGCAACTTTCCAGGAAGTGCTAGGCACCAAAAAGCACAGCCACAATAAATGGATCTCACCAGACACTTTGGCAGGCAAAGGGACTACGTGAAAATGCTGGCAGCAGAAGCAAAAGAAGCAGTTCACCATGGCAACATGAGGGGGCTGTGTTCAACCATCAAGAGGTTCTCCATAAAGTACAACCTGTCTGAGAGACCAGTGAGGAGCAAAGACAGGAAGACAATTCTAGATGTGGAAGTTCAGAAATACAGATGGGTAGAGCACTTCAAGGAACTACTGAACAGAAAAACTCCTCAGTACCCAGTGGATGTCCAGTCAGCTGACAGTGATCAGCCAAGTGATTGTGGTGTGTCTTCTAAGGAGGAGATCTGTAAGGCCATCATACAACTACGCAAAGAGAAGTCTGGCAGAAGTGTTAAAAGCTGATGCCAAGCATGGCAAGCATGGCAAAGCTTTACCCTCCCTGGGATGGGGACTAAGTCCCATCAGTGGAGTGAAAGGAAGAATATACCTGTTCTAACTTCCAGGGATAAGTCTGCTCTCCATTCCAGGCAAGACATTCAACAGAGTGAAAGACGCTATCGATCCCCAGCTCCTCAGGCTTTCACAAAAACAGAGCCTGCACTGACCAGATTACAACATTGCACTTCATTCTGGAATTATGAACTGGAACTATGAACTGATATACTGTGAACTGAGACCTGAGACTTCTAGGGTGCCAGAGAAGATCACCAACACCATCAGGAACTCCTATGAAGGGATGACCTGCAAGGTGGTAAACAGCCTGCAACCCACCAATGCCTCCCAAGGGCAGGGAGGCAAGCATGCTTGTTGTCACCTTTTCTGTTCCTCTTGGCCATAGACTGGGTTATGAAGATGTCTACAGCTCAAATAGAGTGGATACTCTGGACACAGTTGGATGACCTTTATTTCTCTGACCTGTGCCCTTCTTTCCCACACCTAGCAGCAAAAGCAGGAAAAGATCAACAGACAGTAAACTGCAGTAAACTCAGCATGCCTTGGCCTCAGTTTTCACAAAGAAAAAAATTAGGAAATCAAGGTCAGCATAGCCAATGTTACCTTTATTATGCTGGAAGGTGAAGCATTAGAAGAAGTAGAGAGCTTCACGTACCTTGGCAGCATTGTTGACAAAATGGGTGGGGCAGATGTTGATGTAAAAGTCCAGATTGGTAGGACACGGGTAGCTTTTTATCAGCTGAAAAAATGTCTGGGGGTCATCAGATCTGACCACCAACATTAAGATCAGGATCATCAATACCATGGCGAAGCCTGTTTTGCTGTATGGAGCAGAGACCTGGAGAACAACAGCCACTGCCATGAAAAATGCAAACTCTTATCAACACCTGCCTCTGAAGAATCCTATGAATCTGCTTGCCAGATATTATCAGTGACCAGGAACTGTGGCAGCAAATGAGGCAGCAGCCTGCAGAGGATGAAATCCTCAGAAGACAGTGGAGATGGATTGGTCACACTCTTTGCATGCCTGCATTCACCACCACAAGACATGCCCTCTTTTGGAATCCACAAGGGAAAAGCAAAAGAGGCAGACCAAGGAACACCTGGCACCATGACCTAGAGGCAGACATAAAGATGACTGGCTGTACATGGGGACAACTAGAGAAACTGGCCCAGGACTGGGGTGCCAGGAGAGCCTTTGATGACAGTCAGTCCCAAAATGTAAAAATACTAGTTTAAATGGTACTTTTTTGGATTTCCTCCAAAAACTGTAGAAACATAAATTCTTATTCTAGTTAAAATTCTACTCCAGTGGAGTTATTTTTAGCACTAACACCGGTGTAGAGGAAATTTAACAATTGATAACGTCAAGTAGGTTTATTGTCATTTCAACCATATAGACACAGTACACAGTGAAATGAAACAACGTTCCTCCAGGACCACGGTGCAACACGAGAACAGAAACAGAACACCAAAAGACCACAAGTGCAGACAGGACAAAAGAAAGGGCATGAAAAACACATGAGCAACAAAACAAGAGGACAAGCCAACATTTAGTGCAGCAGACAATAGCTACTGTAGTCTGAATGAATACAGTATTTTGACAGATACTGTATTCAAGCAGTGGAGAGTTTCATGTGCAAAAATGCAGAAAAGAGAGTTATGTATGCAAAAATGCAGACCAGAGGTTGACAGCAATAATGTACAAATTATGTAAGGTGTTTACTCTGATTTAATGTTAAAAGGTTAACAAGGGTGTAAGTGATGCTTTAATAGTTGGACACATATTCCCACTATACCGATGTTAAATGTATCTCTCTTGGTGTTAATTTTACACTGGTGATTTTGCTGAGTACCAATGTGTGTCAATAAATTGAATAAATGTCTTATTTTATGTATGAGTCAAGTAAATAGGGTTAGTATTATTATTGCGTAATGCTTTTCCATGGCCTGCTCCTGAGGCTATTGAGCCTGTTTCTGCAGGAGTGTGACAGTGCCGGTGATGCGATGTGTATACCAGCACATTCTCCGACAAGGCTATAGGCACACTCCCAGCCTGTTTTACGGCAATTACAGCAATGTAGATCTACTTTGCACTCAACCCCCCTCCCCCACCACCACCGCCACCACCACTTATTTGTGCACTCAAGCTCCTTTTTTTCCCTCTCTCTCAGCTTATCTTTCTTTCTCTCTCTCTCTCCCTCCCTCTCTCTCTCTCTGTCACTTTTCTCTTGCTTAGTGCCCTTACACCATATTTGATGAGAGAAATAGGAATCACTTTGGTCTTTAAATGCAGCTGATGCAGAATTGCTGTCTGACTTGTGCCTTCCTGTAAAACTACTTTTTTGCATGGTACACATGGTCCACATTTCATCAAAAAAATTGGACTGACTCTTGTATTATCAGGTCTTATCGTATTGTGGTAGAGGAATCAATATACATCCAAACAATGAACAGAAACAGGATCCAGCTTACAGTTTCACAGTGGCTCTATATGTGTGGCAGTAATTTGCAATTTAAAGATTGTTCCATCACAATTCCTTTAGTCAACCGCTGGCTGGACCTGTAACACCTGTAGTGAGATTCAGTTTATTATTATAATCAATGACAGGAGCTTTTTTTTTCTTAAAATAGAATCCTCCTGTCAGCTAAAAATAGGCTGAAATCAAATCTAAAGCAGAAGAGAGAGAAAGCAGAGCCCGGAAGAGTGGGTTGTCTTGCCAGTGTATAAAAAGCTCTGCTATTGATAGCACCTTGCGTTTGTTGCTGCCACTGTTTCCCTCCCTTTGTTCGATACATGCCACTAATTATTCAGCTCTAAAGCCTGTGCGTCCCACCACACACAAATCAAGGGTTTGGTTGGGTTTAAACAATAAAATGAAATATCTGTAGAAGTTCTACATTGGTGTGCACACCTCAGTGCTCAAAAAATGAAATTTAAAGCTAAATGGATTATAGTTTGCAAAGTTCCTTTTTATTGTATAAGGACAGAAAGAATAATAGACTAATTACATTTGTAACGGTGTCAATAGCAATGCCAGACCTGAGAAAGATTAGTTAAAGGAAATGTAATTCATTAACACAAGAATGGTAACACTTTAATCTGGTCCACTGTAGATGCTTTGTAAATAAACACATTGTCTTGCAGTGACATTTAACTAAATATCTGTTAACTGCAACTGAACTCGAATGTAAAAAAAAATCCAATTTAAATCTAACTCTACACCTAGTCCTTACCTAAGTAGATTGTTAACAAATAAACCATTTGTTAACAAAAATCTATATGGGGGGCATCAAAAAAACCAAAAAAAACCAAAAACCAATATACAAACAAACAAACAAAAAAGGGAAAATTCAATTGTATCCAAATTTCATCTTAAACCATTTGAAGCTTAACTATGTCTTTATATTAATCTTGGCCATTTTCTCTCAGTTTAGTCATTGTTATTTTAATATTTTTCTCCAGATACTTATTGTTTTCTGATTCCATTTCTATATTCAAAGTCTAAGTGTCTTGAATATGAATAGCAGGTTTTATCCTGCATATAGTTCAATGCAGTTTTCTTCACCAGTTTTCTTCCACTCGGCCCAATGACTCATATGATCCTTGTCAAAACACGGCAGATCCTGCGCTGTGCTGCAGCTGTTCTCTCTCTCTCTCTCTCTCTCTCTCTCTCTCTCTCTCTCTCTCTGGCTCTCGTCAGGCAGCAGTAGATCTCTGATGCAGACTTAGCTGTGAAGCTGGCTGTCTAATTCCGTTTGGTTAAAGCTGACTGTTCCGTCTGAGAAATCTGTTTTCATCTCTTTATTTCAGCCATGTTAGTATTATGTTGTCATGTTAGCCAGTGGCCATGGTGAAGCTGGACCGGCCAGTCTCTGCTCTCATGAGACAGTATGCCACAGTTTCTTTAGTTGGGCGAATATATAGCTTGTGTTCTGGAGGGGGCTGGTTTGTACTCAGCTGTGTGCCAGCTTCTGTGATCTGTCATGATAGAACGCTGCTATTATCCTTTGTAGTGCACGCTGTTTGAATAAACTCACTGTAGTCTTTCTCCATGGCCTCTTCTGAGCCGGGGCCTGGTATACACCGAGCCTCAGATCCACCTTATATTCTCTGTCTTAGACCTACTAGTTATTAAGCACTGCAAGGTGCACCATGTAGAAGATAGTGGACTTAACATAGTTACCATGTACTATTATATCCTGTGTTCTGTGCAATGTTGTGTAGTAATGGAATTCATGTAATCTGGATTATGTAATCTAAAATCAGAAATAATTTAACATAATCAGAGCAGGATACCTTTGACAACAGTTACTTCTTACAGATGGCTATTTTTTTTGCATTAAATGTTTTGTTTGGCAATGGCAATAAAAATTCAGCATTCATTCTTATTCATTCTTAAGCTGTGTGTGTGTGAGAAGAAATAGGAGGGGTTGTAGGGCTGTAACTTTATGAAATCAATTTTCCAATACAATGTTTAAGTAATCTGAAAGATAATATTACTGATAAAATTTTTTCATCTTGTCATTTGTAATCAGTGCCGGATTACATTTCTCCTGCTGTAATTACACCAGTGTGAGCAGTTTAACCTGTGTTGATTACACTGAGACCCAGTCAGGTCTGTGTTTTAAAATATGATCTAAATTTGATTCTTGTTGCGTGTTGCAAGTCATTTCTACTTTTCATTATCAATAGGAAACAGAAGCCATAAAAAGACAAATGAAACATTGATCCACTTTCTAAAAACACAGCACATTATTTTGTACACAGAACCATACTGACCTCATAAAATAGGTGGATAAACCCTTGTTTGATGTGCAGTGAATTATTATATACTATTAAAGCCTCTCTCAAATACATTTACAGACCCTTAGAATATTGAGCAAACACTTAATTAACAGCATCTTAACACTGACTATGCTCCACTACTTGACAGGATTAATTGTTACACAAATACATTACGTTCACAGAGTCGTTCGGTTTATCATACTAAGGGATTTCTCAAACATTTTCAGAGTTGTGTGGGAAATGGGCTGGAACTAGTGCTGGAAGGTATCATTTATACCAGTATAGCTGTACTGGTGTCACACAGTAGTAGTTTCAACCGTGTTTATAAATAAGAGGTTTGTTAATTTCTTAGTTAACTACACAAAAACAATCTGGCGGAACTATCACAAAAGTGAGTGACAGAGGTCTGGACTCTCTGGCCAGTGCTGGGCATTCAGTGGGCTGGGTATAATCTGTCACTTGCAGTTTGGTTTCAGATGATTTTAAACAACAATTTTACTAACTAGTGACATTAAATATTATCACATACTGTGATATATTTGAAAAAATATCTATCCATATGTCTTTCTGTATGTCTGTCAGCCAGTACTAGCTGCATCTACACTCTGAAAACAAAGCCACAGAGCCACTGAATGAGTGGAGTCTGAGAATGCGCACACACACACACACACATACACACACACAGTGCACACTGACACACTTGCTGGTAGCGGCTTTTGATCCATGCTTGACTCATGTCTGGTTCAGTGACTGTTGCTGCTGGCTGCTTGTTCTTGATTGCTCCTCTGGGAGGCCGGTGCTGAGCTGCATCTGGGAAGCAGTGAGGGATTCTGGGAAGGTGGTGGTGGCAGCCTGGGCAGAAACGCTGACTCATTTTAAGCTTGATAAGTGGGTGCTGTGAGCTTGGAGACGAGCGCGAATGCAATTTCCTCCACAGCTGAGGGAAATGCTGGCAGGTTCAACGGGGGTCAATGGGCCGGTTGGCATGGAAAGGGAAAGCTTGGCCAAAGGCTTTCTGGACACTCACATACTTATCAAAACCACGGGGCAGGAGCACCTCTGACCAACACAACCCCGGGCAACTCGCTGCACCTCGCCAGTATAAACTCACACACTTATCTGCTTAATGCAAATGGTCCTACTGAAATACATTGAGTGGGGCATTTCACATGCCCTGTGGACATGTCCGTCAATAACAGTCTGTGTAAATGAGAGGGCAAGCTGCTACTCACCTGCATTATGGGTGTGTAAAACCACAGCAGATGTTAATGGATGCAGACTCTGCTAGGAAATGCAGCGTGCTGGTTTCTCTTTAGAAAACCCCTGACATTGTCTGCATCTGAAGTGGCTTGGTGTTTGACTTGCAGTGTGCAGCGTGTAGTGTGAAAGCCATTAGTTCATGGCCTGTGTAGGGAAATGTAAGGCAGGTACAAAGTCATTTTGGATTCAGCGGCTGAGGTTGCTGATCCTGTGTGGAAAGTAAAAGATCTGTTTTTCATAATGCATGTATGTTTGTTCAATGCTTTTTTTTTCATTTTATTTTCTTTACACCATTTTCATAATTTAATCTTTTCACCTTTTATTGACTAAAGTCTACTTTTACAGATAATAGCATACAATAAAGCAGGGGTATTCAAGCTTTCCTAGAAGGCTGGCCTCCGGCACAGTTTGGTAATTTCCCAGCTCAAATACATCTGACTCAATTCACCTATTAATAGACCTCAAAAGTTGCATTGTCATTCTGCAGTCAGTGTCCTGCTGATATTAGGAATTCTGAGTCATAGAGAAATCACCTTACTCATGCCCTGTGGTGAAAAAATATTCCAGAGCTGATACGTTTTGTCCTACATACTTTTCAGTGTCTCTAAATCCTCTGAATTATGAGAGTGTTGAGTATTTAAAAGACGTGTGGTGTAGGCCTGGGGAGGGGCCACCGTACATCGTCTGGGAAGCCAAACATAAATCCAGGAACACACACGGACCAAAACAAGTCATTAAAACAAATCAAACCAAACAGACTAAAATACCGCTCTGAAATCTAAGAACTAAACCTATATTTGCTTCACTCACATTTTCTCAAGCCAAGATCCTCCTCTAAACTGATAGGAGAGTGTAAAGTGTTCTTGCTCCTCACCTAGTTCACTGCAGCTGTCCCTGGTTAGGGGAGGAGGCCTGCAACCACACTCTGAAACTGTAATCGACTGCTGCCAAAGCAGCTTAATCACCATATTTGACAAAGCTTGCATGTTTGTGGGGGTATTTTGTTAAGACTTACAATGATGTCATTTCAGTGTGCAGTAGTGCTAACTTGCATGTAGCAATAGTATTCTGGCCCCTTTGTAATTAGGAGGATCAAGTGACATTCAGAGGGAAAGTGTACATTCGGCATAACGTTTTGGCTTTGGAACATTTTTATTCACGACAGGGTGTGATAACAGTGCATTTCGAAAACACTTAATGTTTTTACAATTACTTTACAAACTTAATTCAGCTTAATTTAGACATGATGCTAATTAGGGAGAACACAATCCCGTAATTTGTTTGTTATTTGGCCACATAGCTTCACTGTGAGACAAAAGAAGAAAATTTCTTTTGTACAGCATTTGACTTTAAGAGAAAAATTGTGTAAATTGTGTAAATTAAAATTAAAATGAAAATTTTAATTACAAAACCAGTTTTTGCAGCCATGAATGCCATTACCCTCTTCAGTCATGTTGTTCATAATGCTGAAAATAATTCGTGATTTTTTTTACAGGACCGTGAACCTAGCTTGTGTCACTGACTATAAGAATTAAACCAGTGTGCATCAGTGTAATACTGAATTCAGAATACAGGAGAAAACCGTATTCCAGTGGGTTTTCCTTTCGTTGTTCTCGCCTTCCCTTTCTTTTTTTCTCTTTTAAAGCAGCACTGCGGTGGAGTTTTGCTTTAAATAGCTGAGCCCTGACAACCGTCTGTGAGCAGCCCACACACACACACACACACACACACACACACACATCCTCTCATCCTACACAGGGGCGGCAGGGTTGAGCTAGGCCTAGGACAGCTGGGTGTATCCTCAAACAGGCGAGTGGGCAGCCATGCATTTCAGCAGCTCGAGATGATGACAGCCAGCTTTTAACTGCAAACATGCGCATGCGCATGCACACACGTGCACACACACTGATGCACGCGCGTCTTCCATTTCTCTCTAGAAAGAAACTTATAGACGCAGTGAGGCATTTAAAAACTGAATTAAGCAAGAAAAAAGCTGAAAGCTGTTGCACCTTATTCTGGATTTAGTGCTATAATAAGTTTGATATTTGGGCTGCAAGAAACAATTATTTTGATAGTTCGTTATGTGAAGTAATCAGCTAATAATAAATATGCTGTGTAAATATGAAGAGCTGTAAAAAAATATGTTTTAGGCTTTTTACTGTGTTTCATTTAATAAACTGTTAAAAAAGTAACTTATCAATAACTATACACAACTATTATAACACATATAAATATTTATAATAATTTATAATCATTTTTAACAATAGCACTCACAAGTAAGTGATATAATATTGAATGTTGTAGCTCTTTAGCCAGCATCATTTATCCAGTTTAACATGTTAACGAGCCGGTCTGATGGTATTTCTCATCTCTAGATGATCTGCGTGTGAACAGAATTCCAGACGAGCTGATCGTAATTTTCAGGTGAAAGCTAGTTTTACAGAATGAGTTTTACTTTAAGCTTATAAACTAGCTAATGTTAACTCATTCTGACAAATCACTTACATTGTGAACTGTGCTTCTCTTGTTGCTGGAGAAGCTGTAGGCTGATTTGTCAGAACCCCATGATGAGGGAAAGCTACAGTTTTCTGTCAAGGATGTTTTCTTGGTTGAAGGTTTCCATAGCTCTTCTATTTACTACCTGCTCACACAGGTACCACCTATATACTGCTGCCTTCTTCAGGTTAAAACACTTCCTCTCTGTTAAATGCTTTGAAAAATCAGCAACAGAAAATATTTGTTAACAGTTTTGTATTGCTGTCATTGTTGATGATGTAATATTTGTTAATATTTGTAAATAATTCTTGTAAATCATAAATGTCAATGATGCTGCTTAAATTACTAGGTGTTGAACCAGAGGTTTATACACTGCATGTCAATAAAACGAGCATTTTATAGCTCAGTATCTGATACTCAGTGCTCTCAGTTTCACAGCTGGGAATTTGCTCCATGTTAACTGTAATGGCCTTGCCATAGAAATGTAAAAGCAGCTGAGTATCATCCCAGCCACAGTTTGTCAAGCCGGTGTCCGGGCTTACAGAGGGAGCTCCAGGGGGCCGCCATCACTTGCATGGTGTGAGCATAAATATTAGCAGGATCTCTGCCTTCTCTGTGGGTGATGGGAGCAGACAGATGGAGTCTATTAGAACAGGAGCTGCTCTATGGACTGTGGGATAGCTCACAAAGCCTCCAAACACAGAGCTCCACACTTCTTCTTTTCACACGTACATACACACCTGAATGCACAGTCATATGCGTGTAAACACATCACACATACATGTACAGCTCATGCACACACACTCTCTCAAACGTTGTCCATTTAGAAATAGCCAATGGGGAAAAACATGATCTAATCACAAATCGCACTCAGTGGAGCTTCCTCGTGCTCCATGACGAGTGTGTATGATCTGAATTCCCCTTCCCCCTTCTAAAGACCCTCTCTTTTTCTCTTTATCACTCGCTCGCAGTCCATCTCTGTCTCTCATTTCATCTCTCATTTCTCATTTCTCGCATCTTTCTCTTTCTCTCTCGCTCTGTCTTCTCTCTGTCTCTTTCCTCTGTCTTTATTTTTCATTTTTCTCCATCAGTCTTTCTTTTCTTTCTGTTTGCTGTCTCTTTTGTCTCACTCACTCTCACTCTCTCTCTCTCTGAGTTTCTTTCTCTTTGTGGATTTCACTTTCTTCCTCTCTCTCTCTTTCTTTCGATCCATTATTTTTCCTCCATCCCTCAGTCAGACACACATACTGTCACACGATTTCATCCAATCAATGATGTTTTATGAGAGGAAAACATATATGGCCACTTCATGCTGCCCCCCCCCCCACACACACACACACATACACACTCTCACACACTCTCTCTGCTCCCCCACCCCCAACTCATCTTCTGCTCCATCTCTATGGTCTCGTGATACGTTAAAATCAATGGGGCCATCCCAAAGGAAAGCGTATATGGCCAATTTCCTCTTCCCCTCCTCCATTCCCGCTCCATACTACTATAATTTTCTTCTCCCTCCGTCTCTCAGTCAAACTCCAGTAGTGGCAGCTAATCACATCCCTGCTGTGCTGAGGCAGTGGAGGCACGAGAACACAGGCAGTCCTGTAGGGTGGGGCCGCTGCCAGCCTGCAGCTTTGGCAGGAATGAAGCCTTCCCTTCCCTTTCTTACACACCTCCATACTGCACTGCTGCACTGAGGGAGTCAGTAATTAGCATGGCTATAGAACCACACATACACACAGTGTATATATGTAACAATTACACACACACACACACACACACACACACTTGAAAGACGCTCTCACTAAAAACAAACCCATTTACACTCTTCTTGAG